>CM038681.1:458187015-458428101 GCA_021605205.1 Aegilops longissima
TGAACTTCAATTTTCTTTGATAAGCTTGTGTCAAATGATCTGCGGTTATGCACATAACTAGCATACAAGCGATATCTTTCATTCTTTCTTTGGCCAATACTTCTCGTATGCATAGAATACTACGTGAATCTAAAAGTTTGAAGGATCTACCAATTGTCTTTGAGCCACGGTACAATACATCATATTCTCTTGAAAATGTCACTCCATCTTGTCGGATTTGAGTTCGGCGGACCCTTGAGTTCAACCCTCCACCGTCTACACCTCGCCGAATCGTTGGGACCTAAACTGCTAGGCAGAACAGCACAAAGACCACGAGATTTATCTTGGTTGGGCCACCATTGTGGTGTAATACCCTACTCTAGTGTGTGGTGTGGTGGATTGCCTCTTGGGCTAATGAGGAACAATACAAGGAAGAACAGCCTCGTGAGGGTATGTTCTTGGCGGGTGCAATGAACTGCTAGGTGGTGTTCAGTCGCTCTAGCTACTGGTTTCTTGATGAGGATTCGATCTGGTCGGGTCTTGTCCCGTCTCTAGATGCCTCTATCCTGTGGGTGGCTGGTCCTATTTATAGGCGAAGGCCTTGGGCCTCTTCCCAAATATTGGCGGGAAGGCGCCAACAATTAGCCATTTGAAGGGGCAGTGGTACACTTATCGACTAAAGTTGGTCCTCGTCTGCCAAAGGCTCTGGTGATGGCCTTTGCTTGGGCTCCACGATGACTCCTTCTAGCCGTTGGGCTGGTCTTGGTCTTGTTGCACGAAGCGGGCGCCTTTGTGATGCTCTACTTTGTGGTAGCTCCTTTGCACCAAAGAGGAAAGGAGGACAACTGCCTGTTTGGCGCCCGGCCCAGCGCCCTTGGTGCGTCATGGCTTGCGTCATGGGCACCTCATGAGTACCCTACCTTGAACTCTCCGCCTCCTCATGAGCCGGCTGGCGAGGTCGTGCGGAGGAAGCTCCTTGTCGTCCGCCCAGCAATCTGGCCCCTCGCGAGGTCTTGAGCTTCGTTGATGAAGATGGGCGTCTTGGGCCTCCTTGAGCCACGCCCGCGGAGCATGAGCGAGCAAGTCTGAGAGCCCGTTCCTAGAACGCCGACAGTAGCCCCAGGCCTGGCGCGCCCGAACAGCGTCGCGAGAGGCGAAAGGTCAAGTCTTGCGTCGCGGTCCCTAACCTGCGGCCTTGGGCGCCGCGTGGCGGTTGATTGGGCAGCGTCCGCCTCGCAACAGCGTGAGTTGATATGAGGCGACATCTTCCTTGCCTCCTTTACTTTCTCGATTCTTTTCAGATCCCTTTCTTGCGCCTCTCCTCTCTTGCTTCCAAGATCTTGAGATCCCTCCGCTGCGTGCCCTAGCGATCATGGCTCCTCGCCAAGCCCGGCCGGAGCTTGGTACTCTCTGCCTTGGACCCGCCAAATGTGTCGGCGAGCCTGCATACTGGTGCGCCGGATGGCGGGCGTGGGCGTCAGCGGGCGAGGCGTTCAAGGCGATTACGCCGCCCGTGAGGTCGGGGAGTACCTTCTACTCGTTCTTCGTGGCGCCATCATTGCTGGTGGGTGCCTCCCTTTTACGAGTTCTTCTTCTCGAGTCCTTCGTCATTACAACATTCAAGCTCTGCACCTCCATCCCAACTCCGTCCTCCTTCGGCAATCTTTGCCTACTATTGTGAGGCCCATGTTGGGGTGAAGCCCTCAGTGGTCTTCTTTGCGCTACTATTTCTCCCTCCGAACCTCCCGTGGTTCCGCCTCCGCTTGCTGCGATCTTAAATCGCATCTGGTAGACCATCGCCATTCATACAGGAGGCGGATTGAGGGCTTGAGGAGCAAGTGGGTCTTGGTGGATCTTTGGCGCATCCACCCTCGGTGATCTGCCCACGGAGCACCCATGAGCTCCGACGGCCCAGTCCCAGTGGAGCTTCTGGATCCCATGCATGCTGGTCTTTGGAGAAGATGGGCCTTGATCTGAAGCCGTGCCAGCAGGCGGCGGTGACCGGTGCATCGGCTTGAGGGAGTTCTGGAGCATCAAGCGGCTCCGCCGTCGATGCTAAGCTTCGATGTGGAGGCCTCACTCGAGCCCGTGGTCTGGCGGCGAGATCTGGCGTGATCCTCCAGATCCTTGGTTGAGGCGGCGTGGCGAGGCGGGCGCCCAGCCCTTGTTCCTTCAGCGAGATTGGGAGGCGGTAGTGGGGCCCATGCACATCTTCAATGGGGGCGGGCCCGTGCCGTGGAGGCTCCGGAGGACTGGTGGGCGTGTCCTCTGTCGACTCAGTGAAGAGGTGGAGGAAAGAGAGGGAGAGGCGGAGTCAAGGGCTCCTCCCTTCGGCGCAGTCCCGCACTCTCCGCCTCCCCAGTGTGATGAGGATGAGGATGAGCGGGGAGGCTGACCTGCCCGATCGAAGGACGGGGTGGGCTGGTCCCAGCAGGTCCGCCCGGCCCGAGGCGATCCAGCGAGCAGCGCCTCCTGCTCTGGTCCCCTTGAAGCTGATCCTGCGGCCGGCTCTCGGGCTTCAAGTATGGCGGGAGGCTGCTCGGAATCCACCGGCGACGACACATAAGTGCCTCCTTCCGTCTTGATTATTGCTCCGTCGGCGAGATCGATGTCCATGTCCTTGGTCGTTTGGCGCCCTTGCATGCTGAAGGGCTCTGAGGCCCCATCCGTTCTTGTGCCTCTGCCGAGAAAGAAGGTGATCTGGCCTTGGCCTCTCTGCCGGGCGTCCTCGCAAACTTTGGTGAGCCAGTGAGGCTGACTCATTATGACTGGCGACTCGAGGGTGCCCTTGCTTGGCGCTGCCTCCCTGTCGCCGTGGCGCGCCTGGTTCCGCTTGGTAGCGGTGGTCACTGACCATCTTCTCCTCCTACTCCACCGACATTTGCTCCTCCGAATCTTGTTACGGATCGCGCCGTTGCGGGTGGACCGCTGCGGCCGAGGATCTTGGCGCCGACTCCGTCGATGGTGGGCGTTTGGGTGGCTTGGCTGGATTCGCTCGATGCCTCGATTGGTAGCTGGTCCAACCTCGGCGGCTTCAGACAAGGAGAAGCAGGCTGTCGTGGCGCAGTTGCCCGATGCTGCCACAGGGAGGCGGCTAGCATCAAAGTCGTGTGAGGCAGCTAGAAAGCGGTGAAGGGCTGCAGAACCAGCTTGCCGAGGAGGCCCGCCTCCACCGGGAAGCGGGAGAAAGCATGAAGGCTCATGGCGACGTCAGGACCAGGAGGCCGAGGCTCAAGCGCCCGCGACCGCCTAAGCCTGTTGGAGGCGGGAGGCTGGGCGAGGAAGGCGAGCTGGATGACAAAGCGCAGGTTCTTGCGGAAGATCGCGTGGCCTTCACGGATATGGAGGTGAAGGCTCGCTCTTTCTTGAAAGGCAGCTTTCTGACAGTGACTGGAAGTCCGCTGGCGGCGCCGAGGATGGTCCCTTAAGCTGCTTCCCTTCTGGTTCGCGCTCTTGAAGATGTCACCCTTGGCCTTGGCCCCACGGCGAGGCGGTAGCGTGTCTTGTCTTCTGCGGCACTAACGGGTCCTCACCCGTCTACCTTCGCGATCCTAAGCGTCGACTGGACAACTTCTTTGGAGCCAGCAAGCAGCGAGCATGCAGCTGCCATTGCCGAAATTGTGAAGTCGTCAGCGGAGGCTCTGTTAGAGAAGTTCGGGCCTTGACACCAAGCGAAGCGGCGCTGCCCGACCTGCTTTGCTCCAGGCGAACCCTCCAGCGCTGCTCCTCCGCCCGACAAGTGACTCCGTTGTGGCTCTGTCACCTTTTAATTCCTGCACATATATCATGCCTCGGGGCGTTTAAACTGCATTTGGTATTGCGATAGCGGTGTGGTATAATATTTGCTTTTGAATTCCTTGAAATTTGCGCTTCCTACTTGCTTATGTTCTATGCGGCGAGAATCGACCCGCGCATACCTCGGCCGCCGTTAGCCCGGCCGGAAGCAGGGGCGGGACCAAGGAGTGAGGGCTATGTGACAAGTTAGGCTCTGAGTCACGATGCTCGAGAGTCCCCCTTAGCGCCTGAACGGCAAGTAGGGAGGTGAGGCAGGCGGATCTACCGTTCTCGTCTGCGAGCCAGGCCCGCGCATACCTCAACCGCCGTTAGCCTTCGGAACTAAGGGTGAGGGCTCGTGACGATTAGGCTCTGAGTCGCGATGCTCGAGAGTCCCCTTAACGCTCAAATGGCATTACGTTACCTTGGCTCCGCTCGAGGAGTGGCGTCACGACGAACCAGGGCCAGGGGGCTGGTGGGTGGCGTCGTCTGGCGTGACCAGGCCCCCCATGCCCCACCCTCGCGGCGCTCAGGGAGGCGTTGCGATGAGGCGGACCTTGAGCTCTGGACTCCTGAGGTTGATCGGCCGGAGGCCACCCTCGATTGTTTATCACCGGTGTGAGCATAAGCGCTTCGCATGCGTCTGGGCATAGCCGCTCCTCGGCGGTGTCGTCGGCCCGGTAGAGAACATGGTGCTTCCAGCGAGTGCGTGGGAGGGGCTCCCCTCGGGAGGAGCCAGGCGTCTCTAACCCCTGCGACCGTGGGCTGTACGGTAGGGCTGGGCGAGGTGTATCTGGGCACCCGTGAGCAGTAGCGGGACTCATAGGAGCCCTACCTCAAGGCGGGTTGCGCTGGATCAGAGCATTATCTTGAGTGTGTTCACAAAATTTGGCGGATCTTTGGTGCTCTCGTCTTGGTCCGGCTCTCGGGCTAGTCTCGGCCGTCATTGGCAAGCCGGTCGCGATGCCATGGACAAGACCGGAGGGTGAGGGCGGAGAGCGGTAGGAGCCACTGGTCGCGATGCTCGAGCACCCCCCTTTAGCATAAGCTGGTTTAGATAATGAAACTCTCGTCCTCGGGTCCGGCTCTCGGGCTGGTCTCGACCATCGTTGGCAAGCCGGTCGTGATGCCATGGTTAAGACCGGAGGGTGAGGGCGGAGAGCCGTAGGAGCCATGGTCGTGATGCTCGGGCACCCCCTTTAGCGTGCAAGCTTGGTTAGATGGCGAAACTCGCCCTCGGGTCCGGCTCTCGGGCTGGTCTCGGTGCGTCGGTGGCAAGCCAGGGCCAGCGATGCCATGGACAAGACTAGAGGTGAGGGCGGAGGCCGGTAGGAGCCACAGTCGCGATGCTCGGGCACCCCCTTTAGCGTGCAAGATTCCGTCACCCGGAAAAGGCACCAAATAACAAGCATGGTGGAGCGAGAGCATAATCCTAAGGAAAGCGTAAGAAGGATACATGCCTGCAGGGGCCAGGCCCGGCGGCTTGGGGATGATGCAGCCCGGCGCCCCCAACGAGATAGGCTAATGACATGAAATAAAGGGATACATGCGCGAGGGCGGACCCACGCGGCACAGGAATATCTGACCTGAAGGCGCTCCAGTAGGAAATAAAACTTAAAGATGTCACTGGTGATGTTGGGGACGAAGGATGTTGGTGTAGCAGACTCGGTGGGCTGCGGGGCCGATCCTCACGAGCCCCAGGCCGAGGCCTCGGGAGGATCCGGGCGTTAAGCGGCTCCTCGGGGCCATCTCCATCTCCGCCGAGGCTGCGGCGTGCGACCTCTCGAGCCTCGGGTTGCCCTCATGAGATGCTAGTGTGCGGCAACCGCGTTTGGCGAGCCCGTGAGGCATGCGCCGCGTAGGCGTGGGGCGGGCCCTGCAGCGTCCCACTCGCGAGGGCAGGCGCGGCTCGGTTGAGCCTGGTATGTCGATCAGGCGTGCAGCCCACCATCCTCGCTGGATGGGGGCCACAGCAGTGGCGGCGGCTGCCCCTCATGACCCTTGACTCCTGTAGCTCTGAATGGCCTTGGCAGCGAACTCCCGAGGTTGGCCCTCCTTGCCTTGCTCACCTTGCGGGAAGCGTGCTTGAGCACGCCTCCACGTGGTGCCCAGCGCCTCCCTCGTGACCTTGGCGAGGTCGGCCCTCGGGAGAGCCCGAGCCCGGCTGAGGAGGCGGCAGCGCCTTTCTATCTGCGATGGAGGGGCGCCTCCTGGCCAGTCACGGGCCTGAGAACTGCCTCTTGAGGCCGGGCGGTCGATGTCTTCTTCTTCTTGGGTGCGGCCTCGGGGCGCCTCCTGCTCTTGTGGTGCAGGTCTTCTAGCGATCGGCTGAAAGGCTCGCTCGAGGAGCACACTATGTCTCTCTCTTCACGGGGCACCTTGATGACCCGCCTTCTGGCATCTTGAGGGCGTTATAGCCGTGGTGGAGTTCTGACCATGAATTTGGCGGCGCCGGGTGCAGGGATGGCGTTATCTGACAGTGAATGTGGGCGATGTCGAAGTCGATGAGCTCGGTGTGGTATTTATCGCGAGCCCGAAGGTGACGGGAAGCGGACCTGCCGATCGGGACCGTGGAGCCGTCGGTGACTCCGGAGAAAGGCTTGGTTGGCTGAAGTTGGTGTAAGGCACTTGAAGATTGTTGAATGTTTCCACAGACGGGGCGTTGAGTCTGCCCGCCCGTCGATGAGGGTCTTGGTGACCAGCCGTTCGCGATGATTGGGGAACAAAGCATCGGAGAACTCTGGCTGTGGCGCGCTTGCGAGCTGATCCATTTGGTGAGCGTGATGGCTTCGCCGACCACGAGAGGCGCGTGGCCTCGAGCTTGGGAGGACTGCATTCGCCGGGGGGTGAAGCTGCTTGAAGATCTTGTTGAGAGGTGGGGCTTGAGCTCCGCCCGGGATCTGACGATCGCCTGCAGTTCTGAGAAGCCCAGCCCCTCGTCTGATGGCGGTCCTCATTTCTCCTTGGCTGCGGCGGCGGAGGAGAGGCTGCGTTCCCTGCAGGCGATCCTCGCGAGTGATCCTCGGCCTCCCTCACGGCGGGTCTTGCCAGCGGTCCTCGCGAGGTTGAGTCGCGCCACCCTTGGCGCGGGCATGATCTTCCAGCGTCTGTATTCCTTCCTCCTCCTCGGCCGTAGCCCGATCGCTGCGCTCGGGGCGTTGCCGACCCTTCCTTCAGCGTCTGGCCGGAGCTCTTGGCATTCATTGGTGTTGTGGGTGTGGAGGTGGTGGTACCTGATGATACCGGCGCCCTTGGAGGACTCGGGCTGATCTACGCCTCGCTTGGTGTGCGGTTCGGCCTTGGTCGGCAGCCCCTGCGCTTCCGTCCTTGGCCTTGGACTTCTTCTCTTGGGATCCATGGCGAGGCGGCTCGAGGAGGCGCCCTCCTCAGCCTGGCGCGCGGTATAAAGTTGAACAGCCCCAGGAGGTGCACATATCTTCATGCATCGCTGCTCCTCCTTCATCTTGGCGTCGCGCCGCCCGTCGGAGAAAGCGAGATGATGGCCTCCTCCGTTACCACAGGGATCTTGAGCCGTGCGTTGTTGAAGCGCTGGATGTACTTTTGCATGGGTTCCCCAGGCTGCTGCTTGATTGGCGCATGTCGCTCCGCGGCGGGTGGCGGTCGTGAGTACCACAGAAGTTGGCGATGAAGCGGGTGCACATCTCGGCCCGAGAAGAGATGCGTGCAGGGCGGTCGAGGCAGTGCGGGCTCCGTCCTTGGCGCCATAGAAACCGATTCGCCATGACCTTTTCATCCCGTTGGCAGCCTCGATGCCCGGCTCGTGAAGCCGGAGGAACTCCGTAAGGTCGGTTGTGCCGTTATGGCGAGGCGAGTCGGCTTGAACTTGGCGGGCCCCGCAGCGGCTGCGTGCTTCGGAGGTGAAAAGCGCGGCAGCCCGCCGTGGCATGGGGGCCTCGGACGACGAAACTTGGTCTTGCGGGCCTCCGGCGCGCCTGGTAGAAGCGGCGAGTCTGGCGTCTTTGGGCGGGGCGCTCGGGCAGCTTCTCGTGGGCGAGAACTTCTTGACAGCTCTGCTCTTGCCGCGCGGCGCTGGCGGGCGGGTTCCGCCGAGGCGCGCGCCTTGGGGCGAGCGCCTTCTTGAGAGGAGGCGGTGGCGCCCGGGAGCTTCATCGCCAGCGGCAGGCGAGGTGCGGTCTGGCGAGATGGGCGGTCTTGGCGCCTCTGCGGCGTGAGACGAGCTCGGTGACTTCGGTTGAGCCATTCTTCGTGAAGCGTAGTCGGCGGAGGCGATAGCGCGAGAGCTCGTTTGCGCGATGAGTGCAGCTCGAGCCTCCATGGCAGCTTGAAGTAGCGTGGCGAAAACCAGCGGGGTGGCGAAAGCGTGGCGGTGCGGCCGTCCGCCTCATGGGCGAGTCTTTGAGATGATGCTTGCTGCTCGTTCCCGCCGGGCGGTGGCGGCGTTGGCGGCGGTGACGAGGGAGCAGCGGCGCCCACCGGCAGGGCTATGCAGGCGGCGTGGGAGGCGGCGGCTCGGCGCTCGGCAGGCCCGGCAGGTGTCGAACATGGTTGCGGTGGTCGAGGAAAAGCGAGGGACGAAAAGCGGTTCAGCGCACCTACAGCGCGCCAAATGTCGGTTCAGGTTCGGTGGCGCTTGAGGTTCGAACCTTTGGGGTGCGGCGGAGATCCAACCCTCCACCGTCTCGCACCTCGCCGAATCGTTGGGACCTAAACTACTAGGCGGAGCAGCACAAGAGACACGAGATTTATCTTGGTTGGGTCACCATTGTGGTGTAATACCCTACTCCGGTGTGTGGTGTGGTGGATTGCCTCTTGGGCGATGAGGAACAATACAAGGAAGAACAGCCTCGTGAGGATCTGTTCTTGGCGGGTCGATGAGCTGCTAGGTGGTGTTCGATCGCTCTAGCTCTTGGTTTCTTGATGAGGATTCCAATCTGGTGGGTCTTGTCCGTCTCTAGATGCCTCTATCCTGTGGGTGGCTGGTCCTATTTATAGGCGAAGGCCTGGGCCTCTTCCCAAATATTGGCGGGAAGGGCACCAACAATTAGCCATTTGAAGGGAGCAATGGGTACACTTATCTGACTAAAGTTGGTCCTCGCCTTCCAAAGGCTCTGGTGATGGCCTTTGCTTGGGCTCCACGATGGCTCCCTTCTAGCCGTTAGGCTGGTCTTGGTCTTGTTGCACAAGCAGGCGCCTTTGCTTGATGCTCTACTGCGCTTGCTCCCTTTGCACCAAAGAGGAAAGGAGGACCTTGCAGGGCTGGGCGCCCGGCTGGCGCCAGTGGCGCCCTTAGTGCGTCATGGCTTGCGTCATGGGCACCTCGCGAGTACCCTACCTTGAACTCTCCGCCTCCTCATGAGCCAGGCTGGCGAGACCGTGCACAGAAGCTCCTTGTCGTCCGCCCAGCAATCTCAGCCCCTCGCGAGGTCTTGAGCTTGCGTTGATGAAGATGGGTCGTCTTGGGCCTCCTTGAGCCACGCCCATGAGGCCAGAGCGAGCAAGTCTGGGACCCCGTTCCCGAGCAGCGACACATACATAATCTGGGTTTGCACCCCCCCAACCCCAACCCCACCCCTACCCACCCGCACCACAATATCATCGTTCAATTATTATCTTCTCATCTTAACCAAAGTTTTCAGCACATAAGTACATATTACATGACAACACTTGCCTAATAGATGAGCGGATGACCAAATAAAAATGAGTTCAATTTCGATTCATCTGCTGACATCTAAGTACTACTCTTTGATGACATTGCGGGGATGCTACGCTTTTCGTGCATTCAAAAGCACCAACGGTGGGTTGAATCTCGGTTGCACTTTCACCTCATCAAACCAAAGTTTTAATTAATATCAACAAGGCACCATTTCCATGCACATCATAGCTGCTACCTTTAGTTTCCTTATTAACCAATGCTATTAAATGAATCTTCAAACAAAGCAATTGCCAATCTGAGAGGAAATACATAGTAGTCTCGGCTATTAGACAGATTGAGTTTTGACATCATCATTCTCCACGCTTCATAGCCATCATTTTGTGATTATCGGTATCTAGCGGTGATAAGCTCATCTTGCATATTTTTCTGAGACTAACTTTTGTATCCATTTACAAATTTTGACTTACGAGATGGAGAATCGTGTCGGCTAGACATGAGGCATGAGGCAGCCACAGCAGTTTAAGTTGGGAGATAGGAAGTACCAACAGCGATCTTGAAGGTCCTTCCTCCTTCCTCTGCCATAGTTAATTCATTCAGTTCTAGTGGGTTTGAGGAAAGTATTTGTATGGAGAATGCAAGAGATGCAAGCTTTAAATAAGAACAAAGGGCACAAATCCTCTCAGTTAGTGAAACCCTCCTTTGATATCCCTGGCATGCATGTTCTTTCATTCTCTCGCTTGAGTTTCACATACATAGGGCGCACCTGGGTCGGTCATGTGCACCATCTCTGTATGATCAACCAATGATAGTCTATGCTATGGTGCAACTTTTGAATTCTGATCATGTTTAATTTCCTTCCTTCAAATTGATTCAGGTATACACCGAAGAGTGAAGAAAACTCTCCTTCATTTTGTTGGAATCATCTACCGACCAGGCATTTGGTGAGAGTTTTTCCTATGTGATAAGATTAACAAGACTGTTGATAAACATAGATTATATTGACAAATTAGTATTCATATTGGTATCAGCATTCCCTCGCATTATAAAAGTCATTAACTATTAGTTACACAAATAACTTATATAGTCCATCTACACAGGAATCAAACGAGCATGCTTTGTATGATTCTCTTTCATCTCGCTTTGAGTAGAGCCTCGATGGAAGGTCTGCTGGGCGGATGCGATGGAGGTGAAGGTCGATCCTTTTATTTTGTTGATAATTTCTTTGGCGTGGATTGTAATATATATGATTCGATTCCATAGTTGGTTCCTTATCTTGAGTGTTCCTTTGTGATGGAATTTACATGTACGACTCTTGAAATTTTATTTTCAAAAGTCGATCTTCTTGTGGTAAAGAAGAGCTCGGGGGGGCGGGACAAGGAGAAAGGATCTAGAAAGAAAAAGTCATATGTGAGATTCCTTTGAATTAATGATTTCTAACGGTATGCTTTTCACATTGCCATTTATAGGACCACTACAGTTTGCTTTTGATTAAGGACCTTGACAGTTGAGGCAACCACATACCTGGAGAAGCTGCTTGAGAAGAACTTCAAGGACCTGTTGAGGTCATCCGATGCTGAAAAGGTCTTTTATGGTTACCATGGCCGTCACTTGAACTATACCTTTGATCCCTTTTATATTGTCCCTGCTATACAATGAACTTCAAAATTGTTCAGCTCAAGTTAATATTTACTGGATTGTTCCTTGCAACGACGGACGGGCTATCATATATAATCCTACTTTGGGTGTTGGATACATGATAGAGGTATGGGGCTCTATGTAGGCTGTTGATCATGAGTTTCTTTCACCATTTCATAGTCCCAGTATTGCAGAATCGGTAGGACTATGTATCCTTGTATATATAATTCTCTGCTTAGTTGCTCCTTTTGACAACAGTACAAAAATTCAACCATTTTTATAAGCAGCGATCTCAAGGATGTCAATCTTGCAATATATTTATTCATATATTGTAGTGTTTTGTGTCAAGATGATAAACACAATATATTATAATATGTACCATGCTGACAAAGAAATTAGATTATTATTTTATGTATATTGCACAGTGACAACGTATTATGTGGTTGAAGAATATACATGCATAGGTAAATGATGCAAATTTGATCATTTGTTGCATTTACCACTTCTTAGATTATGATGATTATTGCATCATCTGGTTATAGTATTAGCGCTTTTGTTAGTAATATGTGTCATATTTCCTCCATTGGACACATTAAGTGAAGTATTGTGGCTTCATGATGATTTGTTTTGATATTTTCATTCTACCGTGTTTTCATTTCATTGCTTGGCATCTACTAAAATTCAGAGGTTTCTTGACAATTATAGCATCTTTATGATGCCATATGTAGGTGACACGTCAAGTCCCCGAGGAGCATTGGTGCGAGAACATTATTATCTCTTCAAGGTAAAAATTGTCAAACATAATTTGGTTGTTGATAGGCATAACCGTGTTTATAAAATATAAAGATGATCGTCTCATTAATTAAGTAATATGACCTTTCATTTTTAGGTAGTTTTTTCATTTACCATATTCATCCTTAGGAGTTCCACATGAAGAAGTAATCAACCTTAATTTTCAACATATCGAAAGTGTTTCCTTGAATATACGAGTTTCATCATATTCACTATATTCATAAAGAAAAAATGTTTTGTTAACATTGAAGTCACTTGTCAAGCAACTTCATTGAGGTCCAACTCAAGCATCATGGGTTGCCTTACAAGCTTTTTAATCTTTATGTCTTGCATAAGCGATGAGCGATTAACGAAGCGAAGGAAGGTTGCCGTTCTGTCTTGTGGAAGTGCCGGCCTCAGCGAGCCCTTCTCTGCTACTTCAAAGGCCACATGTCACCAAGAGCCAAAGTACTCCCATCCGTAAACTAATATAAGAGCATTTCGATAACTACTTTAGTGATCTAAGCGCTCTTATATTAGTTATAGAAGAAATACTATCTTACTGATCTGTGTGAAATTGAGAGGGTGATAGGCCATAACTTTAGAGTTGCAAACACATGTGCTCTTTGCTTTCTGCGATTGCAGGTGTATTCTTCAACATTGTATATTCTAAGACGGTGGTAATGCCCTTCCATTCAATGGAAAATTGGATCGGTATGATTGCCGGTTGCTTTACAAATAATCCTCTTCAATTTGCGGAGTGCTTGTTGAAGCCGCCATCTGCCCGTATTATGGATAGTACACATGCATCCTTGATGGGGTACACATGCATGTGCACGTGCGTGATTACTAGTTTTTTTACAAAAGGTAGATTTTATTGGCTCAAAATGAAGTATAAAATGGATACAAACACAGCGAGTACGGACCCAGCCTCTACATAAATAGGATAGCCAACACTGACGTGAAAAAAAACACCGACAGATAGTAAAGTCATATAAGACCAAATTATGTCTAAGCGAGGGGGAAAGAATAAAAAACTAAAGCAATCAAATTTGTGGTAAACAACTACAACTATGGCCACATCATTCATCTCATGACATCATAAGGACAACAAGATTCTTCAACAACAAAGCCTTCAGAATGGAGTGGCGGCTCAATCACCGTCACCAAACCCAACGATTCTAGATTTTCACCATGAAGAATTGGTCCAAGCATATACCTTTTTTCAAAGAACATCATCTTTATTAATCACTAAACTACGTTAAATGATGCCCACTACTCGTATTTGAGCAGTTCGGACTGATATGTCTACTTAATGTGAGCTTTGAAATATTTACATGTTGCCCACTACTCTATCTATCACCGCGCCAGCATTGGACCCCTCAAACCTCGAAGGTTGCCTCCAAACCCAAAATTTGATTCCAAGTCACTGATATTTGCATAACCTTGGGGTTAACTGATGACCCACAAGTATATGGGATCTATCGTAGTCCTTTCGACAAGTAAGAGTGTTGAACCCAGCGAGGAGCAGAAAGAAATGACAAGCGGTTTTCAGCAAAGTATTCTCTGCAATCACTGAAATTATCGGTAACAGATAGTTGTGTGATAAGATAATTTGTAACGGGTAACAAGTAACAAAAGTAAATAAGCTGCAGCAAGGTGGCCCAATCCTTTTTGTAGCAAAGGACAAGCCTGGGCGAACTCTTATATAAAGCAAAGCGCTCCCGAGGACACATGGGAATTACTGTCAAGCTAGTTTTCATCATACTCATATGATTCACGTTCATTACTTTGATAATTTGATATGTGGGTGGGACCGGTGCTTGGGTGGTGTCCTTCCTTGGACAAGCCTCCCATTTATGATTAACCCCTCTCGCAAGCATCCGCAACTACGAAAGAAGAATTAAGATAAATCTAGTCATAGCATGAAACATATGGGTCCAAATCAGCCCCTTATGAAACAACATAAAACTAGGTTTAACATACATCACTCTAGCAACCCATCATCTACTTATTACTTCCAAATGCCTTCCCTAGGACCAAATAGAGGTGAAGTTTCATGTAGTCGGCGTTCACATAACACCACTAGAGGAGAGACAACATACTGACTCATCAAAATATCAAGCGAATACCAAATTCACATGATTACTTATAACAAGACTTCTCCCATGTCCTCGGGAACAAGCGTAACTACTCTAGCATATTCATATTCATAATCAGAGGAGTATTAATTATCATTAAGGATCTGAACATATGATCTTCCACCTAATTAACCAACTAGCACCGACTACGAGGAGTAATCAACACTACTAGCAACCGACAGGTACCAATCTGAGGTTTTGAGACAAAGATCGGATACAAGAGATGAACTAGGGTTTGGAGAGGAGATGGTGTTGGTGAAGATGTTGATGGAGATTGACCCCCCTCACGATGAGAGGATCATTGGTGATGGCGATGGAGATGATTTCCCCCTCCGGGAGGGAAGTTTCCTCGGCAGAACAGCTCCGCCGGAGCCCTAGATTCGGTCTGCCCAAGTTCCGCCTCGAGACGGCGGCGCTTCGTCCCGAAAGCTTCCTCTTGATTTTTTTCCAGGTCAAAACACAACATATAGCAGAAGATGGGCACCGGAGGCCTACCAAGGGCCCCACAAGGCAGGGGGCGCGCCCAGGGGGTAGGGCATTCTCCCTCTTCATGTAAATCTTGTAAAATAAGGGAGAAAAGGCATAAGTATTGTGCTATAATGTGTAATAACAACCCATAATGCAATAAATTTTAATATAAAAGCATGATGCAAAATTGACGTATCAACTCCCCCAAGCTTAGACCTCGCTTGTCCTCAAGCGAAAGCCGAAATCGAAAAATATGTCCACATGATTAGGGATAGAGATGTCGATAAAATAAAATACGGACATGAGGGCATCATGATCATCTTTAGAACAACAACATATATTGTCATATAATTTCTTATGCTAAAGTAACAATTCGTTCACAAGGTAAAGTATCAATCAGAAACTTAATTGAAGACTAACAAACTGTGATCTCGGTCATTGAAGCAATTGCAATTTATCATAACTTCGGAAGAGTCAATACAAGAGCTTTTCAGCAAGTCCACATACTCAACTATCATTGAGTCTTTCACAATTGTTAACACTCACGCGATACTTATGGGTTCAAAGCTTCAACGGACACGAGAGAAAGATAGGGGCTTATAGTTTTGCCTCCCGACCTTTTACCTCAAGGGTAATGTCAACAATAATACTTTATGAAAACCTACATCCAGTGAATATATATATCGGATCTTTCTCCAACACATAGTGCTTGCCAAAAGCGTGTAAAAAGGAAGGTGAAGATCACCATGACTCTTGTATAAGGGTAGAAGATAAAAGTAAAAGATAGGCCCTTCACGGAGAGCGGAGGTTGTCATGCGCTTTTATGGTTGGATGCACAAAATCTTAATGCAAAAGAATGTCACTTTATATTGCCGCTTGTGATAAAGAACTTTATTATGCAGTCTGTCGCTTTTATTTCTTCCATATCACAAGTTCGTATAAAGCTTATTTTCTTCACACCAATAGATCATACATATTTAGAGAGCAATTTTTATTGCTTACACCGATGACAACTTACTTGAAGGATCTTACTCAATCCATAGGTAGGTATGGTGGACTCTCATGGCAAAATTGGTTTAAGAGATGTTTGGAAGCACAAGTAGTATCTCTACTTGGTGTAAAGGATTTTGCTAGCATAAGAGAGAAAAGGCAAGCTCAACATGTTAGAGGATCCATGACAATATAACTTCTAGTCGTATATAAGAAAACATAACCCATTATGTTGTCTTCCTTGTCCAACATCAACTTTTAGCATGTCATAGTTTAATGAGTGCTCAATTACAAAAGATGTCCAAGATAGTATATTTATATGTGAAGCCTCTCTTTCTTTATTCATCATACTCTTTATATGTGAAGTCATCACTCTCCATAAGGTCACTATATGATCTTTTTATTTCTTTTATTCTTTCTCTTATTCTTATACCCTCAAGATCATAGCAAGAAAGCAAAGTCCTCAACTCAAAACTACTCTTTATTATATAACTCTTGAACTCGGTTAAATAAATAGAGATAAAAAAACTCCCAGATCATACTAAAAACTTTATTCTACTAGATCAAGATATAACCAAAAGGATCAAACGAAGAAAAACGACAAAGGTAAAGGTGTGATGGTGATACAATACCTCGACACCTCCCCCAAGCTTGGCACAAGCCAAGGGAGTGCCCATACCCATGTATTTAGATATCTTTCTTGGAGGTGGTGATGATTGAAAGGATCGAGATGGACCTAGAGGGGGGTGAATAGGTACAATTACAAATTTTACTTATGACTTAGCAATTTTAGGCAATAATGCGGAATGTGAAAGTGAGCCTAACAATTGCAAGTGTAGTACTAAGTGCTAAGCAAGTATGTAAATAGGCAAACACAATATGATAAATGTAAGTGCTAAGAGACAAGTAACCACAAGTAGAGAGTTAGGGTTAGGAATAACCGCAACTCAGGGATCTGAGGATGTATGCGATGTTCACTTCCTTGGAGGAAGCTATGTCATTGTTAGAGAGTGGATGTTACAGGAAGGCACACCAGCATACGAAGGCTCACCCTATTCTCCCTTTGAGACAACACCACAAAGGCGTTTCTCAACCACTATTAGTAGACCTTGGGTGGTCTCAAACCCTCACAAACTTTTAGGGGTAATCACAAGGTTGATTCCTCACGAAAGACTCCTACAGCAAGGTCTCCAACCTCCAAGAGTAACAAGATCGATGGGAAAAGCTCAAGACTTGCTAAAATCACGAATTCCTTTGGTGTAATGAAAGGAAGTAGTGGATCTATCACTTGATTGGAGAACTTCTCTCAAATGTTGCCAAATCACTTGGGGATCTAGGATTTGGTGTAGAGGATTGAGTGAGAGAGTGAAGAGTGTTCTTGGCAAGCTCAAAGTGAATGGTCAACCAACTCCCGGAGGAGGGAGAAGGATATATATAGTGTGGGAACAAACAGACCGTTGGGCCACTTTATGTTGTGGACGTCCGGTGGCTACAGAACGGTTGGTGACCTGAGAGGACGGACGTCCGGCGAGACGACGGTCGTCCGGTGGCTGGAACACCAACCACGAATCTGAGTGTGTATTGGGGCCTTTGTCGGCGGATGTCCGGAAGGCGCTGGTTGTCCGGAGCCCGGACGTCCGGTGTTTGTCAGAAATCCGTTAATATCAGTTCTATTGAAGTGCATCGGATATCCGGAGATGAGCGGACATTCGGTGACCGGACGTCCGGTGTGATCGGTCTTCCGCTAATATTCATTCTGTGAAGATATACCAGACGGCCAGGAGAGGTTGGATGTCCGGTAGTCAGGAGGACGGACGTCTGTAGACTTCGGACGTCCGGTGTAGTAGGACCAAATAGCTAAGAAGCATACTACCATTTGTGCATAGGTTAAAGGAAGAAACTAGAGATGGTATAAGAGGGAATTTTGTGAGTTTGAGCAAGTCCTTTCGCGAAATCCAACGATCCCCTCTTAATAGTGCAGGATCCCTATACTCAAGAACAACCTGAAAAATAAGGAGCTGAAGCTTTTTATCTTTGTCTTGTGTCTCTGCTCTTGAGTGATATAAGTATATATATATATAGATGCTTTTTTTGTCCATAGTTATGATCCACACACACGCATAGCCCTTTGAGCCTTTGAGACATAATCCTGAGAAATACTCGATAAACATGATTAGTCCCAAAATGCATGTTGTCATCAACATCAAAATTTGATTAAGGGCATGATTGCACTTTCAATCTTCCCCTTTTTGGTAGTTGATGACAACATACATGCACTATTTAGAATAAAGCTTTGAATATCGAAAGAATTTATTTTGGAGCTCCCCCTCAATATGATGCCAACGCAATCAAAACTTATACACAAGATAATCAAGATAATATTAGATTTAGAATAAGCTCCACAAAGCTTCAACACTCATAGCATATAACATTACTCGGTACAATCATAGCATAAGTTTCAACATATGTCGGTACAATCATAGCATGAGTTCGATAACAAAGCTAAGAACATAGTGCATCATATCACATACTCCCCTTGGCAGCAAATACCCAAAAGAGGGGGAGGTCATAGCAGCATCAAAGAGCCTCATCGTCATCATCATCATCATCATGGGCACCACTACCACCAGCCTCATCAAAGAAATCAGCCCACTCAGGACCCGAAGGAAAACCGAAACCAGAAGGTGGATCTTTAGGAAGACGTTCATCATCACTCACATCATACACTCCGGAGTCTCTCGGGCGAGCCTTGAGCATTCTTGGAGGTGACCAAGCGTGTGACAATGTCGTGATTTTGGGAGCAATGAAAGGTAAACATCTTCATCATGGCGAGTGAGCCTTGCCAAGGAAGCGAAATCGACCAAAAGGTGCGAGCAGAGAAGTAGACCTAACAGTGGGAGGAGGAACACTAGCGGATCGCGGCGGCAGAAGCGAAGAGTCCTTGGGAACCCAATCATCTGCCATGTGAGGTGGAATGACCCACCGTTCATGCAAGTGTGTGCAGGCAATGGGAAATGGAGCAACACTCTCGATAAATGCCTGAAGAAAGGGGCATGAGGAAAGGCTAGCTTATGTTGAAGACAAGCAAGGCCAGTTTCATGCCACGAGAAAGTGAGGACATTGATCTTCCCTTTTGGAGACAAATAGGCGATGCATGAGATCAATGCAATAACTATTACATGACCCCTTTTCACCCATCTTGGGATAAATGGTGCGAATGACACCTTTGAAAGATGATGTAGAAAGGAGGCGTAAATCGAGACTTGGTTCGGGCTCTTGTGTTTCTCCTCATCGGTCATTTGACCGATGGGTTTAGAAGATCCATGCAGACTTCTATGCCCTTGGGCCTATGGTTAGGAGTCATCCTTATGGATTTTGAAGCTTGTGTCGGAAAACCAAGAGCAGCAACAAATTGAGCATAGGATGCGTGAGCATGGTGTCGGAGGTCATCAAGTGATGAGTTTTATTTGGACCAAAATAACACGTGGCATAGAATTGATGGATTGCAGCTTGGTTGAAATCATCTTTGAAATCGAATGGTGCGACAAGATTGGATGACTCAATGAGCTCAAAAGCTCCGGATATTTTTCGGATGAGTGCGGATATGCTCCAAGTCAATGCAGAAATGGAGAGATAGACCTTTAGGAATGATGACAATGGTAAAAATGTCGGCTTGGACATTAGTCGCAACGAGCATCTTGTGAGTCGCTAACAATGGTGAATTGATCTATGTCGGAATGAAGCTTAAGGTAAGAACCTATGGGAACCTCATTGAACTATTTAATGATGCGACCGTGCGAGTGGAGGTTCAAGAGAGATCGACGGGCATCACCTTGAGGTTGTGCCGAGGCGGAGGAGGCTTGAACATGGGCGGCGTGTTCCCGGTTTAGGAAGCGAAGTCACGAACACCGATATAGGCGGGCTCCTCAAAATCCGCCATTTCGTCCTCGAAGTCGGATCCCTCCGATGAGGATTCGCTAGCCGAGCTGTGATGGAGGGCGGCACGCTTCCCGGGGCGGACCTGCTCTTGAGAATCGTCGGAGCCACCACGACGAGGCGGATGGGCAGTCCACGGTGGTGATACATCTCCGTCGTATCTACTTTTCCAAACACTTTTGCCCTTGTTTTGGACTCTAACTTGCATGATTTGAATGGAACTAACCACGGACTTCTTTGTTTTCAGCGAGACTTTCCATGGTGTTATTTATATGCGAAACAAAAGTTCTCGGAATGACACGAAACTCCACGGATCGTCTAGTTAAAAATAATAAAAAATCCTCGCCAAAGATGAAGACCGGGGCCCACATCTTGTCCACAAGGTGCCCCCCTAGGCGCCCCTACCTCGTGGGCCCCACAGGCTCCTCGGCGCCAACCCCAACTCTATATATTTGCTTTGGGAGAAAAAAATCAAGGAGAAGAAATCATCGCGTTTTCTGATACAGATCCGCCGCCAAGCCCTAAAACCTCTTGGGAGGGTTGATCGGAGTCCGTTCGGAGACTCAGGAGAGGGGATTAAATCGTCGTCGTCATCATCAACCATCCTCCATCACCAATTTCATGATGCTCCTTTGCCGTGCGTGAGTAATTCCATCGTAGGCTTCTGGGCGGTGATGGGTTGGATAATATCTATCATGTAATCGAGTTAGTTTTGTTGGGGTTTGATCCTAGTACCCACTATGTTACGAGATTGATGTTGCTATGACTTTGCTATGCTTAATGCTTGTCGATGGGGCCGAGTGCCATGATTTCAGATCTGAACCTATTATGTTTTCATGAATATATGTGTGTTCTTGATCCTATCTTGCAAGTCTATAGTCACCTACTATGTGTTATGATCCGGCAACCCGAAGTGACAATAATCTGGACCACTCCGCGATGACCATAGTTTGAGGAGTTCATGTATTCACTATGTGTTGATGCTTTGTTCGGTTCTCTATTAAAGGAGGCCTTAATATCCCTTAGCTTCCATTAGGACCCGCTGCCACGGGAGGGTAGGACAAAGATGTCATGCAAGTTCTTTTCCATAAGCACGTTATGACTATATCTGAATACATGCCTACATTACATTGATGAATTGGAGCTAGTTACGTGTCACCCTATGTTATAGTACATTACATGATGAACCGCATCCGGCATAATTATCCATCACCGATCCAATGCCTCTGAGCTTTCCATATCTTTGGTTTACGCTTATTTACTTTCCGTTGCTATTGTTACAATCACTACAAAATACCAAAAATATTACTTTTGCTTTAATTACTCTTTTGTTACCGTTACCACTACTATCATATTACTTTGCTACTAAATACTTTGCTGCAGATATTAAGTTATCCAGGTGTGGCTGAATTGACAACTCAGTTGCTAATACATGAGAATATTCTTTGGCTCCCCTTGTGTCGAATCAATAAATTTGGGTTGAATACTCTACCCTCGAAAGCTGTTGCGATCCCCTACACTTGTGGGTTGTCAAGACTAATTTCTGGTGCCGTTGCCTGGGAGCATAGCTCTATTCTTTGAGTCACTTGGGATTTATATCTGCTGCACACTATGAAGAACTTGAAAGACGCTAAGACAACAATTTATCCCTCAACTACGAGGGGAGGTAAGGAACTGCCATCTAGCTCTGAACTTGATTCACCTTCTGTTTTGAGTAAGCTCGCGACACCTAAACACTGCTTACGCTATTAGTTCCGATATATGCATGTTATTGATGATGCCACTTATGCTATGCATGATACTTATGATGAAACTACTTCTATGCTTGATACTATTGTGCCCCTTAGTGAATTTCTTGATGAACAAATTGCTAGGGCTAGAGAGAAAGAAATTATTGAAACTGAACATGTTGATGAAATTGATGATGAAAACATGCCTATTATTCCTGAGGGTTATATTTTTGATAAAGAAGCTTCTGCAGCTATTTTAGCTTGCAAAGATAATGATGAGCTTAGAAGGTTATTAACTAAATGGAATAAGCAATCTCTTAATGATAGAATGAGGCCCGACCCTGCTTTTGCTACTTCACCTATTTGTGTTGCCGATAAGGATTATGAATTCTCTGTTGATCCTGATATAATTACTTTGGTTGAATCTGATCCTTTTCATGGCTATGAATCTAAAACTGTTGTGGCACATCTTACTAAATTAAATGATATAGCCACCCTGTTCACTAATGATGAGAGATCTTGCTACTTTTATATCCTTAAAATATTTCCATTCTCATTAAAGGGTGATGCTAAGATATGGTTTAATTCTCTTGATCCTGGTTGTGTGCGTAGTCCCCAGGATATGATTTACTACTTCTCTGCTAAATATTTCCCCGCTCATAAGAAACAAGCTGCTTTAAATGAAATATACAACTTTGTGCAAATTGAAGAAGAGAGTCTCCCACAAGCTTGGGGAGGCTTCTCAAGATTATAATGCTTTGCTGATCATCCTCTTAAGAAAAATGAAATACTTGATATCTTTTATAATGGACTAGCGATGCTTCTTGAAAGTGCTAGTTATCGACTAGAGGGGGTGAATAGGCGATTTTTAGGAAAGTCTTCAAAACACGAATGTTTGAAGACAAACAATAGAAATGACCTAATTGATATGCAGCGGAAGATAAACTACAACAAGCAAGCCATAGTCAAGTATGCAATAATGTGAGCGGACAAGACTAATAGCAGCTATGTAGAAAGGATCGAGGATGGAAGATAGTATGAAGCCAAACAACGATAGTAGTCAAGCAATGAAGTCAAACAGATAAGACATATAAGCAATGACTTCGAAGACAAACTCGAGGTAAAGGAGGAAGGATAGAACCGATCACTTGTTGAAGACACATGATTTGTTGGACCAGTTCGATTCTTTGTGACAAGCTGTACATCTAGTTAGGGAGGCTGAGATTCAACTTTCGAGAAGACCGCGTCTTCACCTTATTCCCCTTGAGCTAAGGACACAGTCCTCGCCCAATCACTCTGGTAAGTCTTCAAGGTAGACTTCGAACCTTCTAAACTACGTTCACGGCAATCCACAATGACTCTTGGATGCTCGAGCAGCGCCCTAACAATTTGGAGGATTCACGATCCTCAAGTGTAATAAGTCTTGGTCACCTGACAAGAAAGAGTTCGATGATGCCTAACACTCTTTGGCTCTGGGTGTTTGGGCTTTGTCCTCGCAAGTTTCTCTCTCTCAAAGGCTTGAGGTGGGTTGCTCTCAAGCGACAAAAGCCGTGTACTAACTCTGAGCAGCCACCAATTTATGGTGTAGGGAGGGCTATTTATAGCCACTAGGCAACCCGACCTGTTATGTCGAAATGACCTGGGTCACTAAGGCGACACGTGTTCAACGGTCGATTTCAAACACACCGACAACTTTACTTGGGCTACAAGCAAAGGCTGACTCATCCACTCTGGACAAGTTTTGCTCTCATTGTCTTCGCTCGAAGACATAGGATTTAGGTTGAGCATCACTTGATCATTACGACTATGATCACTTGGACCCCTTAACGATGCGGTGGTTCCTACGACTCAACAAAGAAGAAAGGAAACAACGAAGCGACCGGATCTTCGCGCTCCATAGTCTTCACTCAATGTCTTCTCATGTCATAGTCTTCAATGTGAATATCTTCACATACCACCATTATTGTCAATGTCTTCATACATTTTTAGGGTGCGTCTCCGGTGAGTAAACCGAATCAATGAGGGACACTACCTGCGTTATCCTGCAATTCTCACAAGCGCATTAGTCCCTCAACCACATTTGTCGTCAATACTCCAAAACCAACTAGGGGTGGCACTAGATGCACTTACAATCTCCCCTTTTGGTGATTGATGACAAACTGGTTGAAGTTTTCAACGAGGATAAAATATGTGAAATTGTAAAGGATAGAATTATCTTCATAAGTGGCAAAGGCTCCCCGAAGATGTGCATATAAGTAGTTTGCTTTTGGAATGCAAATGCACATGGCAGGTTGTACTTGTGGAGACCCTCTTCAACTTATGAAGATAATTCATCATGCATGAAATGATATAGCTAAGAGAATGACATGCATAATGAAAAATGGACGTCTGCGAGAATGATCTAAGTCACGGAAGTTATCTTCGCACATCGGAATTATCGTCGCACGGAGTAAAGAAAATAAGTAGCGAGCGACCATCGAGTTTAAGTGTTACAACTCAAAGAACCAAATGTATCAAAAGCGAGTTTTAAACACTAATCAAAATATTTATGCAACCGCCCTTATGAACCGGCTTGAAGACTATCAAGCGCATATGCTTCTCCCCTTTTGTCGATAAGGACCAAAAGGTTTGAAGACATAGAGCATCTACTCGTCCTCTTGAAGTAGATGATGCAGCAGGGTTGTCATTGTTGGTTGGCGGTGCGAGGCGAGCTTAGTGCGGTGTCGATTCGATGCGAAGTAGAGGCGGTGAAGTAGCATCATCTTCATCATCGATCACTCTGGCATTGGCAGTTGCCTTGGAGGAAGAATAGTCGAGTCTCCAAGTGATGGAGTTAAATCGTAGGACTCCATTCCGTGGAGGAGTGGAGTCAAACTTGAGGCGTTCGATGAAGCCATCGTCTTGAAGATCTGCTTGACCTTTGAGCGGTCAAACTCTTCCATGATCGCCGACGGGTCTCGTGAGTGACAAAAGCATTCTTGGTGGCAAGGTTTCAATCGATTGGCGTCCACCAAGAGGCTTTGCATTTGGCCTTGAGCCGGGTGATGCTTATCTTGCTTTTGATGCAGCGCCACAAGAAGTTCTCGATCATTGAGGACTCGAGGCGCTTAGGGCCTTTGGCCAATTGTGCTCTCGGTGGCTTCATCCGTGCGATGAAGGCGGGCGTGTGTTCCCAGCCGGAGGATAGACACGAGATATTCTGGGATGCCTTCCATGGGTTGAGAGAAGCTATGGTGATCTGCATTCTGAAGACTTAGTGGCGTTTTGGCAGGCTCAGGGTATATGGCTTCAACATACATATCAACCTCTGGTAGAAAGATCAGATGATTGCAAGCAGAGGGTTGATAGTTGATAGCAGAGTGCATCTTGATGAGGCGCATGACCCATGGAGCATAAAACCTCAGACCAAACAGATCGAGATCGAGCGCGACCAATTGTCGGATGAAGAATTCTTGTGTGTTGAAGCTGATGCCATTGAGGATGTAGAAGACCAATGTCTTCATTGCTCCTTCAAGCTTTGCAGACGATGAATGCCCTTTGATAGGCCATAGAGTTTGCCTGATGATGTGATATATTGTGTGAGGCAGATACTCAAGGTCATCAACAAAGAAGTGTTGAGGGTATTCAGCGTCATGTGGCAGTGGCTTCATCATGCTCAGCATCTGACTCATGTCGGGTTCTGGCTTATGAAATATGCTCTCCATTGCATCGCGATGGAGTTGACATCGAGTTCAAACAGCTCTCCGGGAGTGGGTAGGCTGTGAGCTCAATGAGGTCAAGAGCTTTGGCTTCATGATGAACATTTCGATCATCCACTCGAGAACCCATGTCTTTGTGTCTCTGTTGTAGCAGCGCATGTGGAGGTAGCATAGAATTGAAGCACAAGTTCTTCATTCCGGTGCTCTTTATGCATGTGAAACCAAGCAGACACTGCATCATGAAAGCAATCAAGTGCTTCTTCTAAGCACGGTAGTCCGAACAATAGCCCGATGTCGGGCGCATATGAGGAAAATCGCCCTTGATCATACATAACGCATGAATAATAGCTTCTTTCTGATAGCTCGAACCGGTCGGATGAGATCCTTGGCCTTGTGTAGGGGTTCTTTGCCTTTGTCAAAGAAAGTGTTGTGGGCTTTGAAGCCATTTGCATTGAAAGAACTTGTTGAGGTGGCGGTGCACGGAAACCTTGGTAGTCTTTGCTTGACTTGGACTGAGGCCTATGCTCATATGATAGTCGAGGCGAGGACCCGAGGCATGAGGCGGAGGGACGAGCAGGCCATCTTCTTGTGACTAGCTCGCCATAGTTGTATGCTTGCTCGATTGTGTAGGGCCTTGGTGGCGGGCTGGGCGTGGCGACAAGCGAGGCTTCAGTTGCTCGGCGAGATGCTTGGGGCAGTGGCCTCATTGGCTTGGCACATTTCCTTGATGGCCGGGAGGCGGTTTATACAGGCTCCACATTGGCTTCACCATGACCACATCATTGGCTTCATTGGTGTTGGAGGTGGCAGCCTCAATGTTTTCAACCTCCACTTGAGGAGCTGGAGGGTCGAGAGCAGCACGTTGATATCGAGGATAACTTCTTCAATTCTTTGGGGTGTAGGGACACATTCTTCTTCTTCTTGGGTGTCTGCGGCTGATGCAGCCGGATTGTCTTCAACAGCTTTAGCTTCAGACTTAGAGACATTCATAGTTGGAGTGGCTTCTAAAAACACTTGTCGTGCAACAGGTTGGTGGTGCACTTCTCCTTCTGGAACGCTCGAAAGAGGTACTTGAGGCCTTTGACCTTTGCGAAGCCTGGGAAATGCTGGCGAAGCCTTTGGAGAAGGGGTTGGCTGGGCCTCAAAGTCTTCCTCTTCTTCTTGCTGTTGTTATTGGGGAGTGACTTGTTGTTGGGGAGTGACTTGTTTTTGGGGAGTACTAGGGGAGTCTTCTTGTTGCGGGCGATCAGCCCATGAAGCATCTGAGCAATTGGCGTCGGAGGGCGACCAATCTTGATGAGTTCGTTGTTAAATGCGAGCAGGCGATGATACCACATTGTACTCGATTTGAGGAAGAACTTCATCATCTTCAACATTGTCATGGTGACCAATGTCTTGGCGATGATGGGATCAGCTGCTAGAATCTCTTGACTTGAGAGCCTCTGTGCAAGTAGGCTCATTGAGGAAGTCGGATTAGGGGTGTCCGGATAGCGGACTACCGTCATCGGCGGACTATCATTTGCGGACTATCATCATCGACGGACTCCAAGACTATGAAGATAGAAGATTGAAGACTTCCCCGTGTCCGGATGGGACTTTCCTTGGCGTGGAAGGCAAGCTTGGCGATCTGGATATGTAGATCTCCTACCATTGTAACCGACTCTATGTAACCCTAGCCCTCTCCGGTGTCTATATAAAAGCGGAGGATTTAGTCCGTGGGACTGCAATGACAACAACCCTTACAATCATACCATAGGCTAGCTTCTAGGGTTTAGCCTCCTTGATCTCGTGGTAGATCCACTCTTGTAAACATCCACAATATCAATATCAATCAAGCGGGGCGTGGGTTTTACCTCCATCAAGAGGGCCCGAACACAGGTAAACATCGTGTCCCTTCTCTCCTGTTACCATCCGCCTAGGCGCTGATTCGGGACCCCCTACCGAGATCCGCGGTTTGACACCGACATTGGTGCTTTCATTGAGAGTTCCTGCATGCCGTCACCGATAGGAAGGATGCCTCCTCCGTCTTCAAGGGCGGTATCTTCGCCAAAGGAGCCTTGGCGCCGGCCAAACTATTCGACTAGGTGGTTTCTTATGACCGCTGTCCGGCCATCGCTTCGACAACGACCTCTCAAGTCGTCAAAAGCAATCTTCCGTCAGCTCGGAATTAGCCGGCGGCTGGATCAATAGAGCTCTCGTCCGTAAGCGATCTCTTGGATTGCATCGCGCCACAGGAGTCGCTTCTGACTACGATCAGATTGGGCTTAAACCTGATCGAGAGAAATTAACTCTCCCGGTCACCCTGCGTTGCGATGGTAGAGGAACAATCGGCGGCGCTTCTCCGTATTGAAAACTAGTCATGTCGGATCCCGAACCCCTCATGCGGATTCAGCGGAGGGCGGGCTTTGATCAAACACTGAACTTAAAGTCGGGGCATCGGACGGACTCTATGGATAATGTCGAAATCAAGCTTCAAAATTGGAAACTTCTCGGCCTTGAGCCACGAGATGGGTAGGGTTCGGACTTAGTTCCACCCACCCGCCCGGACATATGCAATCTAACTCTAATTCGGCAAGAGCCCATGAGACAAGTACATCACTCTGGGCCCGATTCCTCCTGGTTATGGACAGGATAAAGAATGCCGAGAGGAAAAGCATAATCTCGGTCTTACGCAATAATTGCGGGCAAGGAATCCTAAGCGCCATAAGTCGCGCGACATCCGCTTCCGATGACTTGGAGACCATCGTACAAAAGTATTGTGCGATGGAGGCGCTGAAGCGAAAGTAAATTTTGGGATAATCCGGCCCGAACACATCCCTAGTCCGGAACCAAAGCGTGCATCATCATCAAGCACACGGGCTGAATACCAAAAACCAAAACCCCTAAAGTGCGGAACGTCTTTGGAGGGTTGGCTAAGCGGACCTGCAAAATTCATAGCACAGAGGCGCCACTCCAACTCATAGCCTTGAGCATGTTGGATACTCGGCGGTGGCCAAAAGTGGCGAGAGCTTCTAGCTCGAGAATCCCAGCACAGCAACACCGATGCAGTGTTAACAGGTCTTGAGACTTTCGCATCCAATAACATGCAGCGACAACTCCATAACCTCGCCAAGTCTACCAAGTAGCAACAATAAATCCATGGGCGACACGGCTATTACCTTCAATGCCGGTGGCGAACCTAAATTCGAACTGCCGGTCACCGACCGCATTGGTCCTCAGCCCAATAGTAGGCGGCTTTAGCCTTACTAAGGTACTCATGGATGGCGGCAGCGGACTAAACCTCATCTATGAAAACCCTCGAAAAATGGAAATAGATTTGGAACCGCATTGGCGAAGCAGCACAACCTTTAGAGAATAATTCCCAGCCGGAAGCATGCTGCACAGGAAAAATCACGTTGGGCGTAGTGTTATTTCTCGCGAACAATTATAGGTCCGAGGAGGTCACGTTCAAGTGGCCCCATTCAGCAGCGGACATCATGCTCTATTAGGGCGAGAGGCATTCACAATTTTTCAAGCTATACCCCATTATGGATACATGAAGCTTAAAATGCCGGTCCCAGCGGAATTATCACTCTCGCTAGTGATCCGGACATAGCACTCAGCGCGAAAACAAGACAGCCGCACTAGCCCTCGAGGCACTATCCAAAGCCCTAGCGGCGAGGAACTCACCGCGATCGCTCCACGGTGAACAGGGGCGATGTGATACTTGATAAAAGATCCAAGTACACCTCTTTTAAACCAGCGGATGAAATAGTCAAATTCGAGTCCACCAGCGGACCCCACCAGGCGGCCTCCATCGGGGCACAATTGAACCACGATGTAGGCGCCGCCTGCGAAATTCCTTGGGAAAATTGGGACATTTTGCACAGCACCCATCGGATATGCCGGAATCCGCAGATTGGCGAACACAACAAACATCCTAAAAGGATTCAAGCCGATCAAACAGGCTCTTGACGATTTTCGAACCCAAAAGACAGGCAATGGGAGAAGAGCTAGCCAACTCTTGGGCGGATTCATCGAGACATCAAGCACCGGATTGGCTAGCAAACTTGGTGATGGTACCAAGAAGGACAAATCCTGGCGCCTATGTGTCGATTTCAAAGACCTAAATAAGGCCTGCCCAAAGGATCCCTTCCCCTCCCGCATCGACCAAATCATCGATGCCACCGCGAACACGATTCATTGTGCTTCTGGGCGCATACTCGGCTATCATCAAATCAAGATGGCGAAGCGGATCAAGCCGCAGCAGCATTCATTACTCCATATGGACCATTCTGCTTGAACACGATGCCCTTCGGACTTAAAAACGCCGGCGCAACATATCGGCGCATGATTCGAGACATGTCGGCTACCGGATCGACAAAACGGTAGAGGCATATGTGGGCGGCGTGGTCGTCAAAACCAAACTGCGTCGAAACTCTAGTAGGCGACTTGAGGCTCACATTCGACAACCTCGAGCATATGACATCAAGCTGAATCCGGAAAAATGTGTTCTCGGCGTACCAGGTGGAAAGCTCTTGGGCTTCATCGTATCCGGTAGAGGTTGAAGCAAACCAGCCAAGATCCGAGCTCATCACAGCTAGATATCCCAAAGACCTCAAGCAAATACAAAATTGACCGGATGCGTGGCGGCTCTAAGCCGCTTTATCTCCCGTCTAGGAGAAAGACATTACCCTCTATCGCCTCCTCGGCGCACCAAACACCAGTGGGCGGATGCTGCCACCGCCGGACTCGAAGAAATAAAAGGCCATATTGGCAACAAATCCGGTCTGGCTGCGCCCAACACAGGCGAACCAATGTTGTTATACATCGCAGCTACGCATCAAGTTGTATGGCGGTACTCCTCGTCGAGCGAAAGCGAAGGGCATAAATTCCCTCTTCAAAAACCAGTATACTACATTATCCTTTGTGTTAACCCCTTGCAAGTCCGTTACCGCACTATCGAGAAGATAGCATACGCGGTGTTCATGGCATCCGGAAGCTCGACACTACTTTCAAGAGTGTTCGATAGCAGATGGCCTCTGAAGTACCATTAGCGACATTATAAACAACTGCGACGCGACAGGCAGGATTGCAAAATGGTCCATTGAGCTCTTACCATTTGATATATCTTACAAACCTCGGCGAGCTATCAAGTCTCAAGTTTTGGCTGACTTTGTCGCTGAATGGACGAAGCGAACTCCCTAAAGAATCTGGCGCATACTCCAATTGGATTATGCACTTGACGGCTCTAAAATGTTAGCGGATTGAAATGGCGTCGTATTAGCGTCCCCGACCGGAGACACAGTCCAATCGTACTTGAGATAATGTACACGGACTCTAACAATGCAGCGAATCTGAGGCCCTTTACACGGTCTCCGGATGGCAATCTCCATGGGCATTCAATGCCTAGAGGTGCTGTGAGGATTCAAACCTCGCAATATCCCAAATAAGCGGAGACTTGGGCCAAAGATCCGAAAATGGCAGCATATCGCAGCGCTGTCCTCAAAATGTCAGCCGGTTGAAGGACTTGAATTCCATCCGTCACAGGATAATAACCAAGCGGCCGGCGTCTTGCACGCATTGGCGCCAAAAGCAGCGACGCTGTCCTCCTAACATCTTCTGGAGCGGCTCTTCAAGCCATCCGTACTATGGGAAGAGAGTCGAAACTAACAATCCGGAACAAGCCGCACCAACGGCGATCCAGCCGATGACATAACACCTTCCGCCCACGACATAATGGCAGTAATTGCCCGTGGACAGAACCATTCTCGCCTACTTGCTTAGGCAGGAGCTTCCGAACCAAAGCGAGGCCCGCTGCATTGTTCGCGATCAAAAGCCTACAAGGTCTATGAGGAGAACTTTATAAGAAAAGCACAACGAGTCCTTCAAAGGTGTATCTCCGAAGAGAAGGCGAAACCTCTGGCTGAAATTCATGCGGACTAGGCGGACACCACGCCGCAGCTCGGGCCCTTGTAGGAAAGGCATTCCGTACAGGATTTTCTTGGCCGACGGCCCGACGGATGCCGGGACTTAGTCCAAAGATCGTCGGTTGTCGCTCTTTGCTAATCGAGCCATATGCCACCCACCGCCCTCAAAACTATACCAATTACCTGGCGTTCGCGATGCAGGGGCTTGACATGGTTGGACCACTTAAAGGGAACCCACAAGCAAAGGTACCTATTGGTCATGGTGGATAAATTCACCAAATGGATAGAGGCCAAGCCGGTTAAAGCGGCGAGTCCGGACCAGTGATAGACTTTATATCCGGGGTAGTACACCGTTATGGTGTCCCCACAGCATCATCACCGATAACGGCACGAACTTCACCGCCGACGAGGTTAAATCATGGTGCAAAATATGGGCATCAAGCTCGCTTACGCTTGATCTATCATCCTCAAACCAGCGGTCAAGTGGAGCGAGCAAATGGTCTCATAATGGCGGCATCAAACCCGGACTAGTGCGGTCCCTTACGAAATCGACACGCCTTTGGGTAGAGGAGCTCGACTCCGTACTCACGGGGGCTGCGGACAACGCCTAACCGTACCACCGGTTTCACACCATTTTTATGGTATACGGTGCGAAGCAGTTTTGCCCTGCGACATCATTCATGACTCACCTCGAGTGCGCATGTGCGAAGAAAGAAAGCCGAGTTGGATCGGCGGGACAGCTTGGACACATTGGAGGAAGAAGCGATGTCGCCAAGGCTCGTTCCGCATTCTATCAACAGCAGGCTCGAAGATACCAAAGCGAGAAATGCGGGCCAAGACTTACAGCGTTGGCGACATGGTTCTCGCTGCCGGACAAGAAAAAGGACAAGCTCAAGCCCAAATGGGAAGGCCCCTTCATCATTGATCAAGTCTTGACGGCGGAGCGTACCGTCTCTGAAATGCATCGGATAACCGACTCGAGCGAACCCATGGAGCGCAGCCGCCTCCGGCGATTCTATGCCTAGCGCCGGACTAAGAGTTCGTCCCCTTCCCCGTCAAAAATTTTTCTTTTATTTATTTCAGCTGCCTTTTGTTCATCTTTTCTTCTCAAACCTATTCATCCAAGCCTTAAGGGCTTTACCGCATAGCGTTCGCGCACAATTGATGTGCTACCCGCACTCATTATACACAGGGCTTCTTTACGGAAGCTTAATTATCTGGGCTTTATGCCCGGCACATGTCATCAAGCCTCCACATGTACCTTTTATTCACCATTATATGCATCGATATGACTTAAGTTTTGGCCAAGATGGGTTGCCTGGGTCTTTTGCTTACCCCTCGTTCCCGATTGTTGGCTAGGAGGTAAAGGAGCACCTCTGCGATTATTCTTGCCGGGTCAGCGGATGTGTACCTCGGTGGGTGAAGCGAAAGCTAAGCGTTCTTAAGGGAATATTCGATCGGTGACTTAAAGATGATTTTTATCCACTTTTTATCTGCCCCAGATGTTTTACTGCTTTTTACAGCCGGACATGCACTTTAGGGCATACCACCCCAATGAAAGGAACCCTTAACGGAACTATTCTCCTGGAAGATGTTTCTTACTAACCATGTAATATAACATAACTAGTTGGGCACTTATGCGATAAAGCACTGATGACCCTACGCTGGTCTCCATGCATACCCGGTTGTTTCATAACCGAGAAGGTATTCGGACACACTCGGACTCTAGGGTCCCGAATCGAAGCGAAAAGGTTGGCAAAGACAAGCGATCTACAATCCGGCTAGAAGGCATTTTGTGTGTCATTTTATAATACATTGTCAAATCGGTGATTGTATTCCTCCTCAATCCGTCTAACAGGTTGTCTAATTTACAGTCTGTTGGGAAAATTTTCTGACCAACTCCACTTGGCGTATACTAAACTCACAGGATCTCCTTCCCATCGGGCCCCACAGTCCGACTTGACCATGTGATTGGGATCCGCCTTCTTGTACAGCGTCTTTACCATGGCCCATGCCTCCACAGCACCATGGCGGCAGGCGAAATCTTCCATAAATGGGCGCTGCCGCACTCCTGTAGCTTCTCCATAAGCTCCCCAAGACCCTCGGGTATGGAGAAGGCTGGCCATTACGCTGGATGGCGCTGCTCATAGCCTGCCGAACTTCGTTCGATCGGTTGCAACAATTCGGAAGTTGATCACCCATTGTTACGGGCATCTCCTCCAGAGGCGACCTGTGAGCATACCTCTGGACATATTACATCAAATGGACTTCCTCGCCGAACTCTTCTTTTCAAAGGAGTTCGCTCAAGCACTACCATATATGCCGCGGCGGCCGCTGATTCTCCTTAACGGAGCCCGACAGCTCGGCCCAAATGCCTTTCAGCTCTTCTCCAAGCTGGGCATGGGCATCCTAGAGCTTGTTCCTTTCATGCTGCACCTTATGCAGCACCCTCTCGCCGGCCTTTAGTTGGCGCAGAAGTTCTTATCTGTCCGGATCTTGTCCGGCAGCACCTGCAATGTCGTTTTTAGACTTGCTCAAAGGCCAACGCTACTTATCCTTCTAAAATAATGCGTTACGGGAGAGGTCCTTGCGTTTCCTCCTGCGCCCGGAACAATGCGGCCTCAAGTTGGGCCTTGCACTCTTGCAGCTCTGAGACAGTTGGGTATTCTTCTCGGTAAGATCCTGCATTTCATATGATCCTTAAATCAGTTAATATAACTACTTTAAGTCTCGAGACTCTTGGCATATACAACCGTTAAAATCTCTTACCGTATGTCTTTTACATACTTTGCTCCGTAGCTCTGGTAAAACTATCTTGGCGCACGACGAAGTCGCGTCCCCGTGTTAAAGGCATTCAACGCCTCGGGGAGAAGCAGCGTCACGAAATGCTGTCCGTGGCGCTTTGTGATTCAGGGCACTCTCCACCTCGAGACTTGGTGGCGGACAGTCTTTCGGCATCCTCTGTCGGAGGAGCGTCCGGCTCGCGCCTTCGCCTCCCCCTCGACCCGGGTGCGGGAGCTGGCTGGTAGAGGCTGGATTGAGAACTTCCACGCCCGCGATCCGGCGGGCGCTTTTTCCCTATAAAAGTCATGAGCACTCAAAACGCTTCCTAGGAGCGTTGCTCTAAAAATAAGGAATTGTGAGCTACACCTTTGCGGCGGCGCTTCAGTCCGCGTCGCGCTCCTCTTCCGCCTACGGTCGGGCTGGCCCTTGTTGGTCAGCCACATGCGCTCTCGGCTTCTCGCCCGAGGGCACCTCCTGCAGTGCCATCATATGCGGTGGTGAAAATAAGCAAGGAAGGAATAGCGGTGTCGGGGCTTGACCGCGATCACACAGGGAGCGGGTTTAGTCCGGGGTAGTATCGGCCGTGATGGCGACTAAAGCATTATCCATGCTGAGCTGGTGGAACACCCGTCGATTAGCTCCACCTTTATGTCGGATCCTCTTGGGAGGCGGATCTTGGGATCTCTTTGGATCCTCGGGCTGCGGAGCCGGACTTAGCATTCCTCCACAGTCCGTAGCGATTCTGCGTCGAAAGAATAACACAATGTAAGAAACTTAAGTTTGAAAAGCGCAGGTCGGACCGCTGAGTGTTCACTTACCCAAGTCGGGTATTGTTCATGGAAAACCCATTTAACGGGTTCGTCTCAAGGAAATCCTCCTTCTCCCCTTATACAGGCGGACAAGATCGTCACGGATCTTGGTGATTCGGCCCTTTGCGGCCATGACGGGTGGCATCATCCTCCCGTTGAAATCCCACATGGGTGGCCTGTATTGTAGTGGCTGCACCCCGCGTAATGCATGTTGCCATGACTCGATCATGGTCAACGGGCATGGGCGATAACCTTATTGACCCATCGGATAATGGGCGCTCTTGTCTTCCTCTAGTCGGGGCTCGAGGGCGCCAACTAAGGCGTTTCTTGAGAGGAGCATTGCTGAACTCCGGGAGGCCGATCCGAACAGGTCCGGCAGCGGGCGTCTTCTATATAAACCATTCGAAGGCCGGTCTTGAGCGCCTTCTTAGGGGTTCGGATGGATATCCGGTCCGGCGATCGCCATATTTGGCGCCGCCCACTTGATATATGGACCCCTCGTGAGAGCGGGGACAAGGCAAAACAACCTCTTCCACAGCGCGAAGTGGGGCTCGATGCCGGAAAAGCTACAAAGAGCTACGAAACCAGCGATATGCAGGATTGAGGCGGGCGTGAGGTGATGGAGCTGAGTCCGTAGAACTCCGAGAGCCCTCGGAGGAATGGATGTACAGAAATCCGAGCCCCTTATTAGATAGGGGCCGAAGCATACCGGCTCCCCTTTGTTGGGATTAGGGGTAACCTCGCTAGCTTCCCACCTTTGTAGGTGGCGAGCCAGGCTCGAACCAGAACCATGAAGGCGGAGGAGATATCCCCCATTTGGAGCTTCACCCAGCTCGTTGTGCGAAAGCAGACATCTCCTCCAATCTCTGGCGAAGGGCTGGGGCCTTGAGAAGAGGAGCCGCGTTGATGGTCCATGATGGAATGGATTCTTGGTCGAAAGTGCTCCGATGAGTGTTTGCGAGAGGAAGATGGTGATTTGGATCTGGATTCTTGCCTCCCTTATAGGCAGATTATTCGCACAACTAGGGGTAAAACATAAAAGACACCACGGCTTTTCACATTCGCATGACAGCGTGGAAGAAGGCCCTTATTGGGCGTGGAAGCCAAGGCGCGCAACATTGATGAGGAAGCTGGACACTTTACGGCAGGTACATGGAACTTAAGGAGAACCCGCCTTGCAACGCCCGAAGACTACGCATGCTTTGGACTTATCGTCATTGAAGCCTGGTTAAGGGGCTCTTGAGGAGTCCCGGATTAGGGGTGTCCGGATAGCGAACTACCGTCACCGGCGGACTATCATTTGCGGACTATCATCATCGACGGACTCCAAGACTATGAAGATAGAAGATTGAAGACTTCCCCGTGTCGGGATGGGACTTTCCTTGGCGTGGAAGGCAAGCTTGGCGATCGGATATGTAGATCTCCTACCATTGTAACCGACTCTATGTAACCCTAGCCCTCTCGGTGTCTATATAAACCGGAGGGCTTTAGTCCGTGGGGCTGCAATGACAACAACCCTTACAATCATACCATAGGCTAGCTTCTAGGGTTTAGCCTCCTTGATCTCGTGGTAGATCCACTCTTGTAAACATCCACAATATCAATATCAATCAAGAAGGGCGTGGGTTTTACCTCCATCAAGAGGGCCCGAACACAGGTAAACATCGTGTCCCTTGTCTCCTGTTACCATCTGCCTAGACGCCTTACAGTTGGGACCCCTACCGAGATCCGCGGTTTTGACACCGACACTCATGAGCAGTCGTCATGCGAAGTTCTTGGGTTGCGAGGCGGGGGGGAAGCACAGAAATGGGTTCAACAACCAAGGGCTCTGTGGGAGCAGCCGATTCTTCTTGGTCTTAAGCTTCTTCTTGGAGGAGCAGCATCAAAGGCGTCGAGATTTTTCCTTTTATGGCTTCAGCCTCGGCAGCCCTCGTCTTCTTCATTGAAGCGGTTGACCGGACCTTTGGCCGAGCCAGTCATGCTGCTTGGGAAGACTATGCGGGGTTCTTCCTGCCTTGAAGGTGCAGCTTGGTCGGTTGAAGACTTCTTTTCTTTGCAGCCATTCAGGGTTCGATGCGGGGCGACCAAGAGCCTTGCGCTTCTCAGCCTCATTGTAGGCAAGCACGCACTTGTCAGCCAGAGCCTTCATGCGCTCACGAGAGCCTCTGGCTTCTTCATGCTTCTTGACAAAGGCTTCCTTGAGGTCGTGCAGCATGACCTTGAAGATTTTGACGTCTTGCACGCTGAGTGCAGCCATATGCTTCTTGAGCTGAGCCTTCTCATAGTCAATCTTATGCTTGAGTTCAACAATCCGGCGAGCAAGAGCTAGCTCGAAGCAATGGCTCCATTGAAGGAGGCGGCGAGGCCAATAGGAAGTTGCAGATCTTCAAAGCTGATGTTTGGTGTGTCAAACCACTCATCAATGAAGTGATGGATGATTGCCACATCAAAGAGAGCAAGTTGTTGAAGATTTACCTTCTTCTTTGCTCTTGATAAGTTGCTCAAGAGCATCATCTACAAGATCGTCATCACTTGACAGATCAATGTGCTCTTCACGCAGAATGGCGGCGAGGGTGGATGTCGATTCGGTGTTCTTGACAATTTTCTTTCTCTTCTCCGTCTTCTTGGAATCGGTATTGATCTTTAGGCGTGCTTTGGCTTGAGGAGGTGCGATGGCGGTGGCTTCACGTGAAGCTTTTGGAGGAGCGGTGACTTTGGAGCCTTGACTTTCTTAAGCCTGCGACTTTGGAGCAGGAGCAGGGAAACTGGAGCTGGGCTTCATTAGACTCAGGCATCGTCATCGAGTGATCCACTTTGGCACCTTGGACCAGGATGTAGGTGATGAGGCCATCAAGGTTTGAAAAGGACCGATGACATTGGGTTCACATCACGTGAGCCGTCGGCCGGGGAGCGAAGGACCAGGGTTGAAGTCTAATCCCAATGACTTCTTGTTTTCCTTTGCGAAGCCTTTGCGTCTTTGGAAGTTGCGCTTGAAGAGATTATCGTCACGACACCAGAGCAAAGACGTTGGGTCGGCATTCTCAGGCTGAGGTCCACGGACCATACAAGGATAGAAACCTTGTGCAATAGCTTCAGCCATGTTCTTGGGTGGAAGGCCTCGAAACAGAAAATCACCCCAAGGGCTTCTGATGGCATTCTTCTCGGCATATTCCTGTGTGACGAAATTGTACTTGAACCACTGTTCAGCCCAATATCGACGAATCCATTGTATTCGCGTCTTGCGCTGATTGTAAGTCTCTTCTGGATCTGTTTTGTACAGCTCTGCGAGGTCATCAGGCAGATCTTTTGAGGTTCCCTCACAACGCTGTCTGCCGCCCTTCCTGACTGATTTCTCAAAAGCCATGAATTTCAAACTGAATGGCTTCACGTACAAAGGCTTCAAAGGCTTGCGTTTGCTGAACAGGCATGAACTGGCTTCGGGAGAGTTAGTTTGATGCTGTAAGAATTCTGCAAACGAATGCAGACTATGAGAACCAAGGGATTCTCCACGGACATGTACTGTGACAGACATTAGAAATGCGAGGAAGGGGAAGAGGTCATATGCATTCTTAGAAGATTTTGAAGATAAATCGGTTTGAAGACATTGACCTCATGATGCGAAGACATTCACTTATATCTTTGAGAGTTGGTTCAGATTTATACGAATCCGTGAATAAGTACAATTGAGGAATCTAACTAGTTGTGAAGCTTAAGTGAATATACTAGGCAGTACGAGATGCAGACAAAATAGATCTAACATAGTATGGGCATAAACCAATTTTGGCAAGTAGGATGAATCTTGAAGATCAAAAGATGGTAAAATAGAGTTATATTTACCGCTTGAAGAACTGCTAGGCGGGAGGAAAGGAGGCCGACGATTAAATCCACCGTGCCCTAACTTGGCGACGGAGGACACCTACGGCGGCGGCGGAGATGAAGATGTCCGCGGCCGGCGTGAAGACGGCGTCGGAGAGGTCGCGGCAGCTAAGCGCTTCATCGCCGACGTCGTCGAGAGCTAGCGGTGGCGCTAGGGTTTTGACGAGGTGGAGAGGTGGAAGAAGATTTTCTTTACCGCAGGGGATAGGTATTTATAACGAGGTGTCGGCGCAGCGCAATTCATGAGTTCCTGGCGGTTCACATCTGAGGGGCACGTGGCACGCATGCAACATACTCGAGATGTCCCACGTTTCCGCGCGCCAGGTTTGTCGGATGGTCGTTCCGGCTTCTCCGAATTCAACGATGAGATGAATCATTTAAAACAGACTTAAAGTTTGTCTCTGTGTCTTCTGGCGACAAGGACGCAGAGAAGACATTCGACGATTTCAATAGAATGCATATGATTTGGACAGATATAGTTTGAGATAGAAAGCATAGAGATTAGGGTCCGATCACATTCACTTAGTTCAAAAGATTCAACTTGAAGACATAGCTATAAGTGAATGATGTAGAGGACAGAACAATATATATATATATATATATATATATATATATATATATATATATATATATATATATATATATATATATATATATATATATATATATATATATATATATAGACAACAACCAAATCAACATAGTGAAGAAAATCATGAAGATAAGTTGAAGTTGAAGACAAATCAAATGCGAAGATATTGCAGAAATAACGCCATGAGTGAAACACTTCAAACAAAGAAATTTGGTGGTGGCGTTACCCACCGTATAGGAAGTATTAGACCGGACACGGCGCACAATTATCGTGGCGCTCAATTCAAATTCCACGTTAATGTATTCACACTCGAATGTAAGTCTTCATTGATTGAAGATATCGTTACTTCGTGTTGCACATCTAAGTCATCAACATGCATAAGTGTTAGGATGTGTGCTTGATCACAGGACATTTGAGGATTCCAAGATATTTAGCTCACACCGTAACTTGCAAAACCTTTTCTCATCCAAGGGCTTTGTGAAGATATCTGCGATTGCTCTTGGTGTTGGCGTGAATGATGTCAATATCTTTCTTCATGACATGATCCACGAGAAAATGATGGCGAATTTCAATGTGCTTTGTCTTGAGTGCTGGACTTGATTGTTGGCAATCTTGATGGCACTTTTGTTGTCGCAGAACGAGTTACTTGTGTCGATTGATGCCATAGTCCTTGAGAGTTTGCTTCATCCATAGAAGCTGAGCACAAAGAAGATCCAGCAGCAATGTATTCAGATTCTGCAGTTGAGAGTGACACACAGTTCTGCTTCTTTGAGGACCAACAAACAAGTGATCGTTCCAGAAAGTGACATGTGCCTGATGTAGACTTGCGATCCACCTTGTCACCAGCATAATCAACATCCGAAAATCCAACCAAATCAAATTTTGAGCCCTTTGGATACCATAATCCGAGTGTTGGGGTGTGAGCCAAATATCAAGAATTAAACTTCACATCTAAGTGATGCGATTCCTTTAGTGCCGCTTGGAATCGAGCACACATGCAAACACTAAGCATAATATCTGGCCTAGATGCACATAGGTAAAGTAAGGAACCAATCATGGAGCGGTATACCTTTTGATCGAACTCTTTACCATTGTCGTCGGGACCCAAGTGGTGTTTAGCTGGCATTGGCGTCGTGTACCCTTTGCACTCTTGCATTCCAAACTTCTTCAGACAATCTTGGAGGTATTTTTCTTGAGATATAAAGATGCCATTTCTTTCTTGTGAATTTGAAGACCAAGGAAGAACTTGAGCTCTCCCATCATGGACATCGATATTGTTCTTGCATCATGTATCCAAATTCATCACTATACTTCGGTTGGTGCAGCCGAAGATAATGGCATCCACATATATTTGGCATACAAACAGTTCACCATCATCTGTCTTCTTGAAGAGTGTGGGATCAAGGGATCCAGGTTTGAAGCCTTTGCTCTTCAGAAAGTCTTTGATTGTATCATACCGGTAGCGAGGAGCTTGTTTGAGGCCATCGATTGCTTTATTTAGCTTGTACACCATATCGGGATGTTTTGGATCTTCAAAGCCGGTGGTTGAGCGACATATACTTCTTCTTCAATCTTGCCGTTGAGAAATGCACTCTTCACATCCATTTGATAGAGCAAGATGTTGTGGTGGTTAGCATAGGCTAGTAGTATGCGAATGGCTTCAAGCCTAGCTACTGAGAGCAAATGTTTCATCAAGTCAATTCCTTCAACTTGAGTATATCCTTGAGCCACAAGCCGTGCTTTGTTTACGACGACTTGACCATGCTCATCTTGCTTGTTTCGATATATCCATTTGGTGCCAATAATGTTATGCTTGCGAGGTCGGGGCGCTTGACAAGTTCCCAAACATTATTCATCTTGAACTGCTGAAGTTCTTCTTGCATAGCTTGAATCCATTCTGGTTCCATAAAAGCTTGACAACTTTCTTGGGTTACGATATTGACACAAATGAAAAGTGCCCACGAAATTTGCTACCGTGTTGCTCTTGAGCGATAAGCGGACCATGTGCATTGATGCTATCGATTATCTTCTCAATCTGTACTTCATTTGCAACTCAAGGATGAATCGGACAAAGACTTTGCTCATCTTGATCATTGTCTTCATTGGGAGGATTGTCTTGAGCTGAGCATTGTCTTGAGTTGGTTAGGTGCATAAATGATAAGTTCCTCTTGGTTGTGCTTCATTTGGCATGATTTCACCAGTTCCCATTAGCTTGATAGATTATTTGGGTGGAGCTTCGTCAAGTGTACTTGGCAGAACTCTCTTTGTGAACCATTGGTTTCATCAAATCGCACATCTACAGTTTGACGATTTTGTAGAGATAGAGATTGAAGACTCTGTAAGAGTGTGAGTCCTTTCCGTATCCGAGCATGAAGACTTCGTGAGCTTTGGGTTCAAATTTTGACTTGTGAGGGGGATCCTTGATCCAGCACCTAGCCCCAAATACTCAAGTAGGCGACATTTGGCTTCTTGCGATGGGAGCTCATAGTATGTTTTGTTCGAAGCTTATGGATATAAACACGGTTGATGGCGTGACAAGCTGTATCAATGGCTTCGTGCCGAACTTTCTTGGTGTCTTGTACTCGTCGAGCATTGTTGAGCCGCCTCAATGAGGGTTCTGTTTTTGCGCTCCACGATGCCATTTTGCTGAGGTGTGTATGGACAGAGAACTCATGAGTCATTCCCATGGTATCGGATAAAGATCAAGACCGGTGTTCTTGAATTGATGCCGTTATCACTTGATATTCTTGATCTTGACGCCATAATTGTTCATTGCTCGATTGGCGAAGCGTCTGAAGACATCTTGCACTTCAGTCTTGTAGAAATTATGTGCACCCATGTATCTTGAGTAGTCATCAACAATGATGAAGCCATAGAGACAAGCAGTTGTTGTGAGGTAGAGTAATGAGTAGGGCCAAACAAATCCATGTGTAACAGCTCGAAGGGTTGAGATGTCGTCATGATTGTCTTGAGGGTGCTTTGCCCTAGTCATCTTTCCAGCTTTCGCAGACACCACACAAATGATCCTTCTTGAACTTGACACCTTGATGCCAATGACATGCTTCTTCTTGGCGAGTGTGTGTAAGTTCCTCATGCCAACATGCCCCACCTTCAATGCGAGCCCGGATTCGAAGCTTTTGCAAGAAGACATCTGACAAGCTGTGGACCTCTTGAGAAATCTACCATGTATAGATCATCTTTCCTATACCCTTCAGAGACTAGAGACTTGTCGATTCCATTAGTACAAGGCAACGATATTTTCCGAATATCACAATCATGTTCAAGTCACAAAGCATTGAGATGGACATCAAGTTGAAACCAAGGGATTCAACAAGCATCACTTTATCCATGTGTTGATCCTTTGAGATTGCAACTCTACCTAGACCCAATACCTTGCTTTTACCAAAGGTCAAGAAATGTGATGTGACTCTTGTCGATGGGCGTAAGGTTGAGTCCATGAGAAGACTTCGATCACCAATCATATGATTAGTGCATCCACCGTCCATAATCCATTCGAAGCATGAGGTGCCATACCCTCTGATGCTTAGGGGATAGGCTTCACCAAGAGCATTGTGAAGCATAAACATTTGACGAGCAAGTGGATTATTGAAGCTTAAATCAAGATTAGGACTGATAGGATGAATGGCAAGCGATTCAGAACAAAATACAGTGAGACCATTTGGGCATTTGATCTTGTGCCCTACAAGATGTTTTAGGTCCCCAACAATAGCATCGAGCGCCTTTGATTTATGGTGGAGACCCTTTCCTGCAAAGAGAGTTAATTCTTCTTAACCACCCACATCTTGGGGTGGCTTAGAAACAATGAGTCTAAGTGCAGCATCGAGAATTTCGGCTTTGGAGCCCTAGCAAATGGCCTTGCAGGAGATGAATGATACTCATATGAATAAGCAGAAAAGTTCTTAGTTCTATGAACATAGCGGTTTGAAGACACACGTTCATATTCATAAACTTGAGTACGGTTTCCCTGCAAAACATTGGCGTTAGGGCGACTCAGGTGAGTCCTCTGTCTGTATGAAGCCTTTGGACCATATGACGCCTTAAATGCAGCGTTTGTCTTCTTCCTGGTGGTGTCATGATGACATTCACCGGAAGATTCTCAAGACAGCTTTTGGGAACCCAGATCTTCTTCATAGGCGGTCCATTCCTGCAGTTAGTACCAATATACCGGCAAACACTTCACCATTCTGATTCTTGAACAACTTATAGTTTGCATCAAAGTTCATCAATGATAATAGGGTTAGCACAGGTAAAGCCAGATAAGGTGGATGGATCCTTGAAGGTCCTTTGACAACCCATGTGGTTTTGGGATCTTGCTCGGGCTTCGATAGGAACCATCAACATTCATTTTCCTCTCAAACCCAACACCCTCTTTCCTAGGGTTTTGGTTCGAGAATCTGCTTTTGAGGACATCATAGTGTCGATGCCCTTCGGACTTTTATACATTCCTGTTTCAAGCAATGTCTTCAACCTAACATTTTCATCAACAATAGCGGTGGTATCCTCCGCAGAGGGTTAGTTACCACATTAGTAGTTAAAGACAATGCAACAGTAGCGATCGTTGAACATTCAACAAGAGGTAGTGATATCACGCTCAAGACATTTTAGACATGGTGGTTCAAATCCATCTGGCGGAACTGATCATTGGCGTGAAGTGACTCATTCTCTTTTGAAGATCTTCATGAGCCGCCTCAATTTCTCAAGCTCTTGCTTCCTTTGAAGATAATCATAGGAGAGCTTTTCATGAGTAGTTGAGGCGTTTCATGGCGACTTTCAAGTTCTTGGTACTTAGCATCAAGATTTTTAATGTCTTCAACTAAGGACTGTGAACGTGTCATTTCCGCGTCCAACAGGTCATCGCTTTTGTCTAACAGTTTTTTAGTATGTTCCATAGCTCTTTGTTGTTCAGTTGCGCATCTTGAAGCCATTGATGTCAACCTCTGGTATGTCGTCAAGAACGGCGTTCCTAAATCTGGTGAAGGTGTCACCCCTGCTGATGTTAAGAAGTTCATTCAACTGGACTCCACTTCAAAGAACATCATCTCGTGGTCATCGACCAAAGGACGAGATGGCCGTGTGAGTGCTCTGAAACGTCGAAGCTAGTCTGGGACTGGCTATCCAAGGTCAACGAAGCGTCTCAACCGGAGAGACCAAAGGATCAGTGTTCTTCGCAACCTCTTCAACCGCTTCAAGAGAAACGATAATGAAAATGTCCAGCTCACGTTTGATCGCCTCACTGACATCACAAATGAGCTTCATGCTCTCGGCGCCACTGAGGTCACCAAGCATGAAATCGTCAAGACACTACTGAGATCACTTGACAGCTCTTTTGACACCCTTGCCCTCATGATACAAGAACGTCCTGACTTCAAGACACTCAATCGGTCTGATATACTTGAGAGGCTCAACACACATGAGTTCCAGCTTTTTGAGAAAAGAGATATCTATGGTCCCAACTATGGTCGAACTCGCGCTTTGAAGGCAAAAGTTGTTTCCTCATCATCAAGAAGAATCGATCAGGTTCCGATGATCCACAAGACATTGGAAAGGAACTTGCTATGCTTGTGAAGAAGTTCCAGAAGTTCACTAGGAAGAAAGGCTTCAGGAAGTCTTCATGATCCAGCTCAAGAAATGATGAAGCTTCCACTCATGACTACAAGAAGAGAACCTGTCACAAGTGCAAGAAAACTAGACACTATATCTACGAGTGTCCACAAGGGGACAATGAGAAGAAGAAGAAGAGCAAAGAATATGATTACGATGAAAAGAAGAAGAAGAAATCTTCAAAGTCTTCTTCCAAGTCCTCATCAAAGTCTTCATCTCATAAGAAGAGCTCATCCGCAAGGCTCGTGCTTTGTTGGCAAGGAAATGGATTCAGAGGAGGAGTCTGCTTCGAGGAGGTGGAGGTGGAGTCGAACAGAGTCCGACCACAGCGTTGCAAGTCGGCTTTAGCCACAGCCTATGTTGCCAAGTCCATCTTCAACATCAAGACAATGACTTCTACACCAAATACCAAAGCCGATAACAAGGACGACCCTGCTCCCACCTATCGCTTCATGGCACGTGGTGCCAAGGTAAAATCACGTGATGCTTACTTTCAAACATCAAGTGAAGATGACTCTAATTGTGAATTTAAGCCCAGCTACAAAACACTTGCTAAAATTGCAACTGAACAACAAAAAGCTATGGAACATACTCAAAAACTGTTAGACAAAAGCGATGACCTGTTGGACGCGGAAATGACACGTTCACAGTTCCTTAGTTGAAGACATAAAAATCTTCATGCTAAGTACCAAGAACTTGAAAGTCGTCATGAAACACTCTCAACCACTCATGAAAAGCTCTCCTATGATTATCTTCAAAGGAAGCAAGAGCTTGTGAAATTGAGAGCGGCTCATGAAGATCTTCAAAAGAGAATGAGTCACTTCACTCAATGATCAGTCCCGCCAGGATGGATTTGAACCACCATGTCTAAAATGCCTTGAGCGTGATAACGCTACCTCTGCTGCTGAATGTTCCACTCACTGCTCAAGCATTGTCTTCAACTCTGATGTGGTAACTAACCCCTCTCAAGGAGGATACCACTACTATTGCTGATGAAAATGCTAGGTTGAAGACATTGCTTGAAACAGGATGTATAAAAGTCCGAGAGGACATCGGGCACTTTACGATGTCCTCAAAAGCAGATTCTCAACCAAACCCTAGGAAAGAGGGTGTTGGGTTCGAGAGGAAAATGAATGTTGATGGTTCCTCTTTGGAAGGCCGAGCAAAGATCCCAAAACCACATGGGTTGCTGCAAAGGGACCTTCAATGGATCCATCCACCTTATCCGCTTTACCTGTGCTAATCCTATTATCATTCATGAATCCCTTGATGCAAACTATAAGCTGTTCAAGAATCAGAATGGTGAAGTGTTTGCCAGGTATATTGGTACTAACTGCAGGAATGGACCACCTATGAAGAAAATCATGCTTCAGAATGGATTATGGACAGCGGATGCACTAATCATATGACTGGTGATCGAAGTCTTCCCATGGACTCAACCTTACGTCCATCAGACAAGAGTCACATCACATTTGCTGACACTGGTAAAAGCAAGGTATTGGGTCTAGGTAGAGTTGCAATCTCAAAGGATCAACACATGGATAAAGTGATGCTTGTTGAATCCCTTGGTTTCAACTTAATGTCTGCCTCGATGCTTTGTGACTTGAACATGATTGTGCTATTCGGAAAATATCGTTGCCTTGTACTAATGGAATCTGACAAGTCTCTAGTCTTTGAAGGGTATCGGAAAGATGATCTATACATGGTAGATTTCTCAGCAGGTCCACAGCTTGCCGTATATCTTCTTGCAAAAGCTTCGCAATGTTGGCTCGCATCGGAGGTCGGGGCATCTTGGCATGAGGAACTTACACACACTCGCCAAGAAGAAGCATGTCATAGGCATCGAGGGTGTCAAGTTCAAGAAGGATCATCTGTGTAGTGCCTGCGAAGCTGGAAAGATGACTAGGGAAAAGCACCCCTCGAAGACAATCATGACGACATCTCAACCCTTCGAGCTGTTACACATGGACTTATTTGGCCCTACTCACTACTCTACCCTCACAACAACTGCTTATCTCTATGGCTTCGTCATTGTTGATGACTACTCAAGATATACATGGGTGCACATAATTCTCTACAAGACTGAAGTGCAAGATGTCTTCAGACGCTTCGCCCATCGAGCCATGAACAATTACGACGTCAAGATCAAGCATATCAGAAGTGACAACGGCACTGAGTTCAAGAACACCGGACTTGATCTTTATCTGGATACAATGGGAATCACTCCCAGTTCTCTCGCCCATACACACCTCAAAAAATGGCATCGAGAGCGCAAGAACAGAATCCTCATTGAGATGGCTCGAACAATGCTCGACGAGTATAAGACACCAAGAAAGTTCTGGCCTGAAGCTATTGATACAACATGTCACGTCATCAACCATATTTACATCCATAAGCTTCTGAACAAAACATCATATGAGCTCCTTACTGGCAAGAAGCCGAATGTCTGCTACTTCAGAGTATTTGGAGCTAGGTGCTGGATCAAGGATCCCCATCACAAGTCAAAATTTGCCCCTAAAGCTCACGAAGGCTTCATGCTCGGTCATGGAAAGGACTCGCACTCTTACAGAGTCTTCAACCACTACCTCTACAAAATCGTCGAAACTGTGGACGTGCGATTTGATGAAACCAATGGTTCACAAAGAGAGCTCCTGCCAAGTACACTAGAAGAAGCTCTGCCCAGCGAATCTATCAAGCTGATGGGAACTGGTGAAATCATGCCTTCTAAAGCACAGCCTGAAGAGGAACTTATCATTTCTGCACCTAACCAACCTCGAAGACAATGCTCGATCAAGACAATCCTCCCAATGATGACAATGATCAGCAAGAGCAAGGTCTTCGTCCCGCCATCCTCGAGTTGCAAATGAAGTACAAATTGAGAAGATAATTGATAGCATCAATGCACCTGGTCCACTTACTCGCTCAAGAGCAACACAGTTAGCAAATTTCAGGGCACTTTTCTTTTGTGTCAATATCGTAACCCAAGAAAGTAGCTGAAGCCTTTATGGAACCTGAATGGATACAAGCTATGCAAGAAGAACTTCAACAGTCCAAGCTGAACAATGTTTGGGAACTTGTCAAGCGTCCCGACCTCGCAAAGCATAACATTATTGGCACAAAATGGATATATCGAAACAAGCAAGATGAGCATGGGTCAAGTCGTGTAAACAAAGCACGCCTTGTGGCTCAAGGATATACTCAAGTTGAAGGAATTGACTTTGATGAAACATTTGCTCCTGTGGCTAGGCTTGAAGCTATTCAGATATCGCTAGCCTATGCTAACCACCACAACATCTTGCTATATCAAATGGATGTGAAGAGTGCATTTCTCACGGCAAGATTGAAGAAGAAGTATACGTCGCTCAACCACCGGCTTTGAAGATCCAAAACATCCAGATATGGTGTACAAGCTAAACAAAGCATCAGATGGCCTCAAACAAGCTCCTCGCTTGGTATGATACGATCAAAGACTTCACAAGAGCAAAGGCTTCAAACCTGGATCCCTCGATCCCACACTCTTCACGAAGACATATGATGGTGAACTGTTTGTGTGCCAAATATATTTGGATGACATTATCTTCGGCTGCACCAACCAGAAGTATAGTGATGAGTTTGGATACATGATGCAAGAGCAATATCAGATGTCCATGATGGGTGAGCTGAAGTTCTTCCTTGGTCTTCAAATTCGTCAACAAAGGAATGACATCTTCATATCTCAAGAAAAATACCTCAAAGATTGTCTGAAGAATTTTGGAATGCAAGATTGCAAAGGTTACACGACGCCAATGCCAGCCAAACACCATCTGGGTCCCGACGACAATGGTAAAGAATTTGATCAAAAGGTATACCGCTCCATGATTGGTTCCTTACTTTACCTATGTGCATCTAGGCCAGATATTATGCTTAGTGTTTGCATGTGTGCTCGATTCCAAGTGGCACCAAAGGAATCACATCACTTAGCTGTGAAGCTAATTCTTCGATATTTAGCTCACACCCCAACACTCGGATTATGGTATCCAAAGGGCTCAGAATTTGATCTGGTTGGATTCTTGGATGCTGATTATGCTGGCGACAAGGTGGATCGCAAGTCTACATCAGGCACATGTCACTTTCTGGCACGATCACTTGTCTGTTGGTCTTCAAAGAAACAGAACTGTGTATCACTCTCAACTGCTGAATCTGAGTACATTGTTGCTGGATCTTCAAGCGCCAGCTTCTATGGATGAAGCAAACTCTCAAGGACTATGGCATCAATCAAAACAAGTACCTCTCTTCTGCGACAACGAAAGCGCCATCAAGATTTCCAACAATCCAGTCCAGACTCAAGACAAAGCACATTGAAATTCGTCATCACTTTCTCAGAGATCATGTCATGAAGAAAGATATTGACATCATTCACATCAACACTGAAGAGCAACTGGCAAATATCTTCACAAAGCCCTTAGATGAGTAAAGTATATCTTCAATCAATGAAGACTTGCATTCTGAGTGTGAATACATTAACGTGGAATTTGACTTCGGAGCGCCACGATAATTGTGTGCCGTGTCTGGGTCTAATACTTCCTATACGGTGGGTAACGCCACCACCAAATTTCTCTGTTTGAAGTGTTTCACTCATGGCGTTATTTTTGCTATGTCTTCGCATTTGGTTTGTCTTCAAATTTCAACTTATCTTCATGATTTTCTTCACTATGTTGATTTGATTGCTTTCTGATATATATATACTAGTGTTCTATCCTCTACAGCATTCACTTATAGCTATGTCTTCCTAGTTGAATCTTTTGAACTAAGTGAATGTGATCGGACCCTAATCTCTCTATGCTTTCTATCTCAAACTCTATCTGTCCAAATCATATGCATTCTATTGAAACTGTCGAATGTCTTCTCTGCGTCCTTGTCAGCAGAAGACACAGAGACAAACATTAAGTCTGTTTGAAATGATTCATCCTTATTGTTTGAAATCCGGAGAAGCCAGAACGACCATCCGACAAACTGGCGGGCGTGGGAACGTGGGACAACTCGAGTATGTTGCATGCTTGCCACGTGCCCCTCGAATGTGAACCGCCATGGGCACTGCGTAATTGCGCCTGCAGCACACTTCCTTATAAATACATGTCCCTGCGGTAAAGAAAACCTTCGCCCACCTCTCCACCTCGTCAAAACCTTAGCGCCACCGCTAGCTCTCGACGACGCCGGCGACGAAGCGCTTAGCTGCCATGACTTCTCCGACGCCGTCCTCACGCCGGCCGCGGACATCGCCCTCTCCGCCGCTGTCAGAGGTGTCCTCCGTCGCCAAGTTAGGGCATTTGGATTGAACTGCTCGATCTCCTACTTATCCCATCTAGCAGTTCTTCGTGTGGTAAATACAACTCTATTTTTACCATCTTTTTGATCCTCAAAGATTCATCCTATTTACCAAAATTGGTTTCTGCCTATACAATGTTAGATCTATTCTGTCTGCATCTCATACTACCTAGTATATTCACTTAAGCTTCATATCTAGTTAGATTCCTCACTTGTACTTATTCACGGATTCATACAAATCTGGAACCAACTCTCAACATATAAGTGAATGTCTTCGCATCGTGAGGTCAATGTCTTCAAACTGATTTATCTTCAAAATCTTCTGAGAATGCATATGACCTCTTCTCCTTCCCTCGCATCTCTAATGTTGTCACAGGTACATGTCCGTGGAGAATCCTTTGGTTCTCATAGTCCGCATTCGCTTGCGAAATTCTTACAAGATCCCATTAACTCTCCGAAGCCGCCTGTTTGTCCAGATAGCGACAGCCTTTGAAGCCTTCGAACGTGTTGAAGCCATTTAGTTTGAAGTTCATGGCTGCGGAGAAATCAGAAGGAAGGGTGGCGGATAGCCGTGGGGAACATCAAGAGATTTGCCTAATGACCTCTCGAGCTTTACAAGACAGATCCTCAAGAGGATTATAATCAAGAAGACACGAATCCAATGGATTCGACGATATTGGGCTGAACAATGGTTCAAATACAAGTTCATGACCCAGAATACGCTGAGAAGAATGCTATCAAAAGTCCTTGGGGTGATATTCTCTTTGAGGCCTTCCACCCAAGAACAGAGTGAAGTCATTGCACGTGGTTTCTATCCTTGTATGGTCCGTGGACCTCAGCTCGAAAATGCCGACCCATCGTCATTGCTCGTGTCGTGGCGATAATCTCTTCAAGCGCAACTTCCAACTAGCAAAGGCATCGCCAAGGAAAACAAGAAGTCATTGGGATTAGACTTCAACCCTGGTCCTCTCGCTCCCTGTCCGACGGCTCACGTGATGCGGAACCCAATGTCATCGGTCCTTTCTACAACCTTGATGGCCTCATCACTCACATCTCAGTCCAAGGTGCCAAAGTGGATCATTCTGATGATAATACTGACACTAATGAAGCCCCAGCTCCTACTCCAAAGCTGAAGAAGCCAAAGAAGGCTAAGGCTTCAAGATCAGCTCCTCCTCCAAAAGCTTCACGCATGGTTAATCGCCATCGCACCTCCACAAGACAAGCAGTCGATCGAAGATCTATCACGATCTCCAAGAAGACGGAGAAGAAAAGAAAATCGTCAAAAATACTGATCAGACATTGACTCCTGCTGCAATTCTGCGAGAAGAGCACATTGATCTATCCAGCGATGAAGATCTTGGAGATGATGCTCTTGAGCAACTGATCAAGAGCAAGGAAGAAGCATAGATCTTCAATGACTTGCCTCTCTTTGATGTAGCAATCATCCATAACTTCATTGATGAGTGGTTTGACACCTCAAATCTCAGCTTTGAAGATCTGCAACTTCCCATTGGCCTCAGCGTCTCCTTCAATGGCGCCATTGCTTCTGAGCTAGCTCTTGCTCAGCGCATCGTTGAACTGAAGCACAAGATCGACTATGTGAAAGCTCGCTTCAAGAAGCATGTGGCGAGCTCAGCGTGCAAGATGTCAAAACTTCAAGATCATGCCGCACGAGCTCAAAGAAGCCTTTCTCAAGAAGCGACGAAGCTAAAGGCTCTCGTGTGCATGAAGAGTCTGGCCGACAAGTGTGTGCAAGCCTACAATGAGGCCGAGAAGCGCAAGGCTCTTGGTCGCCCCGGCATTGACCCCGTAATGGCTGCAAAGAAGAAGAAGCCATCAATCGACCAATCTGCACCTTCAAGGCGGGAAGAACCTCGATAGTCTTCCCAAGCAGCATGACTGCTCAAGCCAAAGGTCAGTCAACCGCTTGAATCAAGAAGACGAGGACTGCCGAGGCTAAAGCCGTAAAAAGGAAAAATCTGAAGCCTCGATGTTGCTCCTCCAAGAAGAAGCGCAAAACCAAGAAGGATCGGGCTGCTCCCACAGAGCCCTTAGTTGTTGAACCTATCTCAATGGTTCGCCCGCATCCGAACACCAAGAACGACGGATGATAGTTCATGAGCCTCGCTTCCACAGAGGCTCATGAAGCTGAATACATTCCAGCAGTTGATCCCACCGCTGCTGAAGACATTGGTCACAATGACAATGTTGAATATGATGTAGTTCTTCCTCAGATCGAACACAACTTGGTATCATCGCCTGTTCTCACGAATAGCGAACTCATCAGCATTGGTCGTCCTCTGACGCCAATTGCTCAGGATGCATCATGGGCTGATCACCCACAACAACAAGACTCCCCGAGTACTCCCCAACAACAACAGGTCACACCACATGTGCAAGAAGAAGAGGCTGACTTTGAGGCCCAGCCAACTCCATCTCCAAAGGCGTCAAAAGCATTACGCAGGCTTCGTAAAGGACCAAGGCCTCAAGTCCCTCTTTCGAAGTTCTGTATGAGAAGTACACCACCAATCTGCTGCACGCCAAGTGTTTCGAAGCCACTCCGACCGTGAATGTCTCCGTGTCAAGCCAAAGCTGCTGAAGACAATCCGCCTGATCACCGATGACAACCAAGAAGAAGAACGTGTCCCTACTCCCCCATTATCAAGAAGTTGTTCCTCAAGTGAACGTGCGAAGGTTCACCCTCCAGCTCATCAAGTGGAGGTTGAAAATCTTGAGGCTGCCAAAGACCAACACAAATGAAGCCAACAACGAGTCATGGTCAAGCAAATGTGGAGCTGCACCAACCAATGTGCCGAAGCCAATGATGCAACTGCTCTCAAGCATCTGTGCAGTACCGACGCCTCTGTTGTTTCCACCGCTCATGTTCCGCCACCAAGGCCCCATACAATTGAGCAAGCATACAACTATGGTCACCGATCACCATCAAATGGCTCGCTCGTCCCTCCGCCTAATGCCTCTGGGTCCTCGCTTGATTATCATGTTGAGCATAGGCCTCGGTCCGTAAACCAAAGCCAAGACTGCCAAGGTTCCTGTGCATCGCCACCTCTACAGGGTCCTTCAATGCAAATGGCTTCAAAGCCCACAACACCTTCTTTGACAGCAAAGAACCCCTACTCAAGGCCAAGAATATCTCGGATCGCTTCGAGCTATCAGCAGTGAAGCTATTACTCCCGTGTTCAGATGATCAAGGGCGATTTTCCTCATATGCACCTCGACATCGAAGCCATTGCTGGACTGTCATGCTTAGAAGAAGCACTTGACTGCTTCGTGATGCATGTCCGCTCAGCTTTGTGATGCATAAAGAACATTGGAATGAGGAACTTTTGCTTCAATTCTATGCTACCCTCCACATTCGCGGCTACTACAGGGATACGAAGACATTGGTTCTCGAGTGGATGACAGGAAATGTTCATCATGAAGCCAAAGCTCTTGACGCCATTGAGCTTATAGGCCTACCCACTCCCGGAGAGCTGTTCAACTCGATTGTCAACTCCACCGCAATGCACCGAGAGCATCTTCCATAAGCCGAGCCCAACATGAGCCGATGTTGAGCATGATGAAGCCTCTCGCCACCGACGCTGAATACCCAAAGGAGTTCTTTGTTGATGACCTTGAGTATCCGCCTCGCACAATATATCACATCATCAAAGTAACTCTATGGCCTATCAAAGGGCATTCATCATCTGCAAAACTTGAAGGAGCCATGAAGACATTGGTCTTTTTACATCCTCAATGGGATCAGCTTCAATACACAAGAATTCTTCATCCGCAACCGGTCGCGCCTCGATCGACCTTTTGGCCTGAAATTCTATGCTCCATGGGTCATGCGCCTCATCAAGCTACACTCTACTATCAACTATTAGCCCTCTGCTCGCAATCATCTGATCTTTCTACCAGAGGTTGATATGTCAATTGAAGCCATATACCCTGAGCCTCCCAAGAAGCCTCTTTGTCTTCAAAATGCTAATCACCAAAGCTTCACTCAACCCATGGAAGGAGTCCAAGCAAGAACTCGTGTCTATCCAATGGCTGGGAAGACTCGCTCGCCTCACCGTCATAAAACTGAAGCTACCGAGAGCACAATTGCCCAAAGGCCTAAGAAGCGCCTCGCGTCCTAAATGACCGAGAACTTCTTGTGGCAATCGCATCGTAAACAAGACAAGCATCACTTCGCTCAAGCAACAGATGCAAAGCCTCTTGGTGGACGCCAATCGATTCAAATCTTGCCACCAAGAATGCTTTTGTCACTCACGAGACCTGTCGGCGATCATGGAAGAGTTTGACGCTGCTCGGTCAAGCAGATCTTCAAGACGATGGCTTCACCGAAAGATTCTCCACTCCTCCACGGAATGCTGTCCTACGTCGAACTCCATCCCTTGAAGACTCTGACTATTCTTCCTCTGCGGCAACTGTGAATTCCAAAGTGATCGATGATGAAGACGATGCTACTTCACCGCCTCTACTTCTACACGCATCGACATCGCACTAAGTTCGTCTCACCGCCAAACAACAACGACAACCCTGCTGCTTCACCTACTCCTCATGGGAACGAGTAGATGCTCTATGTCTTCAAACCTTTTGGTCCTTCTCGACAAAAGGGGAGAAGCATATGAGTTTGATAGTCTTCAAGCGGGTTCATATGGGCGGTTGCTTTATATTTTGCCTAGTGTTTACAACTCTCGCTTTTGATACATTTGGTTCTTTGAGTTGTAACACTTAAACTCGATGGTCGTCTGCTACTTATTTGCTTTTCTGTGATGCGATGATAACTTCCGCACTTAGATCATTCTGCAGACGTCCATTTTTCATTATGCATGTCATTCTCTTAGTTATATCATTTCATGCATGATGAATCATCTTCATAAGTTGAAGAGGATCTCCACAAGTACAACCTGCCATGTGCATTTGCATTCCAAAAGCAAATTACTTATATGCACATCTTTAGGGGGAGCCTTTGCCACTTATGAAGACAATACCCTATCCTTTACAATTTCACATACTTTATCCCCGTTGAAAACTTCAACCAGTTTGTCATCAATCACCAAAAAGGGGGAGATTGTAAGTGCATCTAGTGCCACCCCTAGTTGGTTTTGGAGTATTGACGACAAATTTGGTTGAGGGACTAATGTGTTTGTGAGAATTGCAGGATAACACAGTAGTGTCCCTCATTGATTCGGTTTACCTACCGAGATGACCCTAAAATGTATGAAGACATTGACGACAATGGTGGTATGTGAAGATATTCATATTGAAGACTATGACATGAGAAGACAATGAGTGAAGACTATGGAGCGCGAAGACTGTGTTGTTTCGTTGTTTCCTTTTTCTTCTTTGTTGAGTCATAGGAACCACCGTCATCGTTAAGTGGGGTCCAAGTGAACAAAGTCGTAATGATCAAGTGATGCTCAACCTAAATCCTATGTCTTCGAGCGAAGACAATGAGAGCAAATCTTATCCAGAGCTGGAGGAGTCAGCTTTGCTTGTAGCCCAAGTAAAGTTGCCGTGTGTGTTTGAAATCTGAGCGTTGGAACACGTGTCAGCTCCTTAGTGACCCAGGGTCATTTCAGACATATCAGGTCGGGTTGCCTAGTGGCTATAAATAGCCCACCCCTACACCACAAATTGGTGGCTGCTCAGAGTTAGTGCACGGCTTTTGTCGTTTGAGAGCAACCCACCTCAAGCCTTTGAGAGAGAGAAACTTGCGAGGACAAAGCCCAAACACCCAGAGCCAAAGATTGTTAGGCATCATCAAGTCTTTCTGCATCTGCGTGACTCAAGACTTATTACACTTGAGGACTGTGGAATCCTCCAAACGGTTAGGCGTCGCGCTCGAGCATCCAAGAGTCATTGTGGATCGCCGTGAACGAAGTCTCAGAAGGTTCGAAGTCTACCTTGAAGACTTACCAGAGTGATTGGGCGAGGACTGTGTGTCCTTAGCTCAAGGGGAATAAGGTGAAGACGCGGTCTTCGAGTTGAATCCCAGCCTCCCTAACTGCACGTCTAGCTTGTCACAAAGAATCGAACTGGTCCAACAAATCGTGTCTTCAACAAGTGATTGGTTCTATCCTCTCCTCCCTTTACTTAGAGTTTGTCTTCGTGAAGTCATTGCCTATTTGTCGTACTGTTTGACTTCATTGCTTGACTACTATCGCTGGTTGGCTTCATACTATCTTCCATCCCGATCCTTACTACTAAGCTGCTATTAGTCTTTGTACTTTCACATTACTGCATACTTGACTATGGTTTGCTTGTTGTAGTTTATCTTCCGCTACATATCAATTAGGTCATTTCTATTGTTTGTCTTCGAAACTTCCATGTTTTGAAGACTTCCATAGAAATCGCCTATTCACCCCCTCTAGTCGATAACTAGCACTTTCAGTTGTTGATGATGTAAGCTTGTCGTCCGTCTTCCAGGGCATCGGCTCTCCATCATAAAAGGATGATCGAGTCTCCGGGATCCTTAAATCTGCAGCCAAACTCATTCGCTTGAATATATATTCATAGTCACAGTTCTGGTTTTGCAGGTCATAGATCTGGCCTTGGAGGTGCTCGATTTTCTCTTGAAGTTTGAAGATGGTTTCCCCGATGAGTTTGGCATCCAGCTTGTGGTTGTTGGCGAACTCCATGATCATCATCTGGTTGGCGTTGAGTCCACGCTCCACCATCCCTTGACACTTGAAAACTTCTTGCTCCACAGCTTCGAGCTTTGTCTCCACGCTCCCGGTACGTTTCGATCCCTCCACATCGCGGATGTGCAGCACCCCATCACGCACCTCAATGGTTTGAGGATGATGCAGCACCTCCACGAGATAGGGGTTGATAACTCTCTCGAAAAACTTGTCCTTGGGAATGCTTGGAGATGATATGATGCTCTAGATCTGAAACAGAAACAGCTCGAAACGCAAATAGAGGATATTTGCGTGATACGGTGGTCAAAACCTTCGGGAGTATATATAATGAATTTTTACCGACCAAAATACGTGACATACAAGAAAACAGAGTCCGGGAGGCACACGAGGTGCCCACGAGACAGGGGGGCACGCCCTCCTCTCTCTTGGGAGCCTCGTGTCCCTTTTGGACTAGTTCTTTCTTCCTAAAATTCTTAAATAATCCAAAACTGATAAAAATTGCCATTAGAGTTGTTTTGGAGTCGGTTTACTTACCGCACCACGCACTCTATGCCTTTTCGAGTCCGGAAAGTTCTGGAAAGTGTCTCTTATGTATTCCTCAGGGGTTATGGTCTCAATAATATTAGTTTCCACATTAATAGGATTACCTGAAAGATAATGTTTAATTCTTTGACCGTTTACCACCCTCGGATTTGTGCCTTCGAAGTTATTGCTTTTTATAGCGCCAGAATGATAGACCTCTTTGATAACGTAGGGTCCTTCCCACTTTGAGAGAAGTTTTCCTGCAAAAAATCTTAAACGAGAGTTGAATAATAACACATAATCTCCTACGTTAAACTCACGCTTTTGTATCCTCTTATCATGCCAGCGTTTGACTTTTTCTTTGAAAAGCTTGGCATTCTCATATGCTTGGATTCTCCATTCATCAAGTGAGCTAATATCAAACAACCTCTTCTCACCGGCAAGTTTGAAATCATAGTTGAGCTCTTTAATAGCCCAGTATGCCTTATGTTCTAGTTCGAGAGGTAAATGACATGCTTTTCCATAAACCATTTTATATGGAGACATACCCATAGGATTTTTGTATGCCGCTCTATAGGCCCATAATGCATCATCAAGTTTCTTGGACCAATTCTTTCTAGACCTATTGACGCCTCTTACGCAAAATTAATTTGAGCTCTCTATTACTCAATTCTACTTGACCACTAGATCAAGGTGATAAGGAGATGCGATTCTATGATTGACATCATACTTAGCAAGCATCTTACGAAAAGCACCATGAATAAAGTGTGAACCACCATCAGTCATAAGATATCTAGGGACTCCAAACCTCGGAAAAATAACTTCCTTAAGCATTTTAATAGAAGTGTGGTACGTCTCCAACGTATCTATAATTTTTGATTGCTCCATGCTACTTTATCTATTGTTTTGGACTATAATGGGCTTTATTTTCCACTTTTATATTATTTTTGGGACTAACCTATTAACCGGAGGCCCAGCCCAGAATTGCTGTTTTTTGCCTATTTCAGTGTTTCGAAGAAACCGAATATCAAACAGAGTTCAAACGGAGTTCAAACGGAATGAAACCTTCGGGAACGTGATTTTCTCACCGAACGTGATCCAGGAGACTTGGACCCTACTCCAAGGAGTGCCAGAGGCGGTCACGAGGGTGGGGGGCGCGCCCCTCCCCCCTGGGCGCGCCCCTTGCCTCGTGGGCCCCCTGACGCTCCATCGACATACTTCTTCCTCCTATATATACCTACGTACCCCCGACAGATCGAGGACGGAGCCAAAAACCTAATTCCACCGCCGTAACTTCCTGTATCCATGAGATCCCATCTTGGGGCCTGTTCCTAGCTCACGAGGGGGCATCCACCATGGAGGGCTTCTACATCAACACCATAGCCCTCCGATGAAGTGTGGGTAGTTTACTTCAGACCTTCGGGTCCATAGTTAGTAGCTAGATGGCTTCTTCTCTCTTTTTGGATCTCAATACAATGTTCTCCCCTCTCGTGGAGATCTATTCAATGTAATCTTCTTTTTGCAAAGTGTTTGTTGTGACCGATGAATTGTGGGTTTATGATCCAGCTTATCTATGGAAAATATTTGATTCTTCTCTGAATTCTTTTATGTATGATTGTTATCTTTGCAAGTCTCTTCAATTATCCGCTTGGTTTGGCTAACTAGATTGGTAGTTCTTGCAATGGGAGAAGTGCTTAGCTTTGGGTTCAATCTTGCGGTGACCTTACCCATCGATGTAAAGGGTTGCAAGGCACGATTGTATTGTTGCCATCGAGGATAACAAGATGGGGTATTTATCATATTGCATGAATTTATTCCTCTACATCATGACATCTTGCTTAAGGCGTTACTCTATTTTTAACTTAATACTCTAGATGCATGCTTGGATAGCGGTCGATGAGTGGAGTAATTGTAGTAGATGCGTAATCGTTTGGTCTACTTGTCACGGACGTGATGCCTATATACATGATCATTGTCCGATAACCTCATAACTATGCTCAATTCATCAATTTGTAGCGACCCGACCGAATGGATCAAGTCTCGTGCTCGGTGTCATCCCTAGATCAGAATGTCGACACCACACAAGATTTCAAGGATTTATAATAGAGTAGCAATCACACACTTATTACATCGCTGCCCGTAAGAGGACTTATTACAATAAGTATGGCTTAAGGCCATCTAATAACGATAACAATGAAGACTTGGAAGATAAGTGAGTCCATCAACTCCAGCGGCATCACGAGTATAGAACCACGACCTAAAGCACCTTACTGTCGTTCGAAAAGTCTGCAACATAAAAGTTGCAGCCAAAACGGTCAAGACATGGAATATACTCGCAATGTAACACATAGAGAATAATGAATGATAAGCCTGTACTACATGCATATGCGGCTGGTGGAAAAGCTCTCGTTACAGCTTTTGCATAAAGCCAGTTTTTCCGATCGCAAAGGAATAAATTTGTTTAACTATCATGGTGGTTGTTAAACATTGAGAATGGTTGACAGATCCTCAATCCCAATTAAAAGTACTCATTAAAACCCAACAATATTAATTAGAGTAACATGTTGAGATTCACATGATATTCAAGTACTAGATACTCAAGATGTCCATAATCGGGGACACGGCTAACCATGATTAGTTTATACACTCTTCAGAGGTTTGCGCACTTTTCCCCACAAGACTCGATCGCCTCCGTTTGGTTTCTCGCACTACATGGTGTTTGTGAGACGGATGACCGAGACATAGTCTTTCGGAAGCGTTTGCACCTTACGATGGGTAGACCGTACCACCTATAACCCCTACATCTGCTAGTCTACCACTGTAAGAGTTCACACGACTTAATCAACTATGCCAGAGCCCATAATGGCTTGTGGCTGCACACGGAAGTTACTAGCATGAATGATCTTATGATCCCTTTGAGCCTGGTGGCGGTCTCAAGAAAAACAGTAAGTCCTGATAGAAACCAGGTGCCTCAATCCACCCAGATGTGTGTTTAAGTTGCCACCTTAAATAAACCATTAATTTAACAATCTCACATCTGTCATGGAATACACTCACCCAATCCACATCTACTAGCATAGCATAGCATAATAAGCAAACGTAGAAGTAACTCCCTAGGTTTCATAAGTAAAACAGGTAATAGGTACTACCTCAATCTACTTCCCATCCCACAATTTAATTAGATCCTAATCATGCAATGTTTGAGGATTGATCTAATGCATAAAAACTGGGTATGAGAAAGTATGATCAAAGTGTTACTTGCCTTGTCGACGATCCATGAAACCTAGAGACTCAAGTAACAAGCGGCGACTCGGTGATCTATCGCAGACAAACAACAAGCATACAATAAGTACTCATCTAATGCACATGTAAATCTCGAATAAAAGATCTAACCAGAAAGTTCAACTTAAGAACCCTGGTTGCAAAAAGAATCGAATCAAATAAAGCAACGAAAGTCAAACGACGAAAGAAAACAACTCGGTTCTAGCAAGTTGAAACTAAGTCAAATTTTACAGTAGCAAAACTTTGTTTAAGTTGATTAGTCGGAACGGCGGTTTCAAACGAAACTCCAGCGCTTGAATCACCTGATTCGATAAACGAGCGAGAAGATAGACTAGAAAGAAAATCGGATCTGAAATAGCTATCGAAAAAATAGCGGAATAAACCGGCGAGAAAGAAAACGATTTAACGGTTGAACGAACGGACGTTCATTAACCAAGCAAACCGTGATCACGTTCGTTAGGACGAACGGTCCGCTAACGCCGCTAAACAAAACCGAAAGAAAAACTGGCGAGAAAAACCGATCTAGGGTTTCGAAAGAAACCAAACGAAAAACCGATCTAGAAAACCGGAACGATTTATGAAAAACCGAACCGAGGAAAGGAAAGGTGACGCGGCTGGGCTAGTACCTCAAGAGGCGAGGGGCTCCGGCGGCGGTGGCGGCGGCGGCGTAGGGCGGCGGCGGCGGTGAGGGGCGGCGGTGTGGGGCGGCGATGGTGGTGTAGGGCGGCGGCTCTGGGTGGCGGCGCTGCTGCTGCCGCGGAGGAGAGGAGAGGAGAGGTGTTGGTTTGATGTGTTAGAGGGGGGTGCTTGGGTATTTATATTGGGGAGGGAGGGTTTTGCTTGGGGTAGGGACAAGAAATAGACTAGGATTAGGAAACAAAGAGGGAAAAGATCTAGAAACAGACACGGAATAAACGGAAGTAGTACAAGAGTCCTACTAGGATTAGGAAAAGGCGGCGGCTCCTCGGTGCGGCGCGGCGTGGTGGTGTTGGCCTCTGGCGGCCGGCTCCTTACGGCTTGGGCCTTTGGCCCAAGGCGCCCGATTTTTTTTTAAATCGGTTTCACAAGAGAAAATACAGAGAAAAAATCTAAACGAACTCCAAAATTAATAAAGTAACTTTCCCGACTCCTAAAAATGAGTCGAACAAAATGAACTTTAACACGGGCCAAAATGCAATTTTGAAAACACGATTTTTCCCTAAGGCAAATAAACTCCGTGAAAATCCAAAATTTGATTTATTTATTAAATCTTCATTTTCCTAAATTTTGGGAAGTCATATTATTCCCTCTCTTATTTTTGATATTGGAAAAATATTTGAAGATAAAATAAATAAATCCAATGATCCTCTTTTCATAGTTTTGAGAGAACTCAAATACTGAAAATTTCGAATCTCCAACTCTCTCCGAGGGTCCTTGAGTTGCGTGAAATTTCTAGGATCAACAAAATGCAAGAAAATATGATATGCATGATGATCTAATGTATAACATTCCAAATTGAAAATTTGGGATGTTACAAACCTACCCCCCTTAAGATGAATCTCACCCTCGAGATTCGGGTTGGCTAGAAAATAGGTGAGGGTGATCCTTGAGCAAATCTTCTTCTCTTTCCTGGTGGCTTCATCCTCGGTGTGGTGGCTCCAATCAACCTTGCAAAACTTGATAACCTTGTCATGCGAGTAATCTGCTGGCATATTCGAGAATCCTGACCGGTTTCTCCTCATATGTTAAATCATCCTTCAACTGAATTGCTTCAAGTGGCACTGTATTCTTAGAGGTACTTCCGCCATCTCGAGTGACATTTCTTCACTGAGAAACATGGAATACATCATGAACTCCCGACAGTCCCTCCGCAATTCCAGCTTATAAGCAACTTCTCCCATGCGTTGCAAAATCCTATATGGTCCAACTAAACGGGCGCCAATTTTCCTTTAACTCCAAAACGCTTAACTCCTCGAAGTGGGGATACTCTAAGATAAATTCTGTCTCCAACTTCATATTCTATCGCCTTGCGTTTTGAATCCGCATAGCTTTTCTGTCTGGACTGGGCTACCTTGAGCCTATCGCGAATCAACTTAACTTTCTGTCGCACTCCTTGATCAAATCTGGTCCAAACAACGACGGTCTCCAACTTCGTCCCATGATAACGGTGTCCTACACCTCCTTCCGCATAAGGCCTCGAAGGTGCCATCTTCAAGCTGGTTTGGTAATCGTTGTTATAAGAAAACTCTGATACGGCAAGTTATCATCCCAACTAGATCCATAGTCTAATGCACAAGCTCTCAAAGATATCCTCCAAAATCTGATTGACTCTCTCGCTCATCCATCCGTCTGTGGGTGAAAAGCTGTCTTGAATTCTAGCCTGGTTCCTAACGTTTCATGTAACCGATTCCAAAATTTTGAGGTAAATTGGGTTCCTCTATCTGATACGATACTCCTCGGAACTCCATGCAAACACACAATTCTGGTCATGTATATCTTTGCCAACTTAGCACTGCTATAGGTAGTCTTGATCGAATGAAATGAGCTACCTTCGCAAGCGATCGACTATAACCCAAATCGAGTCATAGCCTGAACGAGTCTTTGGCAAACCTGTGATGAAATCCATGCCTAGTTTATCCCACTTCCATTCGGTATCGCAATGGCTGCAACAATCCTGCTGGCTTCGATGTTCGCCTTCACTCTCGACATACATCGCAAACTGCTACATACTCCGCGATATCCTTCTTCATTCCGTCCACCGTAATGTTTCCTTCAAATCCAAATACATTTTGGTATTTCTGGTGAATCGAATAGGGTGAATCATGTGCCTCTTGCAGAATCAACTTCCTGATCTCCGGGTCATTTGGCACGTAAATATGGTCCTCAAACCATAGGGTATCGTGCTCATCCTCATGAAATCCCTTAGCTTTTCCTTCGCTCATTTTTTTCTTTATATCCGCAATCTCTTTGTCCTTTTTCTGAGCTTCCCTGATTTTATCCATCAAGGTAGACTGAATCTCCAATGCTGCTACATAGCCTCTCGGAACTATTTCCAAACATAGCTCATGAAGATCTTCTGCTAGCTCCTTTGGTATTTTTCCTGTCAATAGCGTATTGACATGGCTCTTCGGCTCAATGCGCCGCCTACTACATTAGCCTTTCCGGATGATAATGCAATCTCATATCATAATCCTTGATGAGTTCCAACCATCTCCTTTGTCTAAGGTTTAACTCCTTCTGCGTGAAAATGTACTTCAAACTCTTGTGATCCGTGTATACCTCACAATGATTTCCAATGAGGAAATGTCTCCATGTCTTCAATGCATGCACTACGGCTGCTAACTCCAAATCATGTGTGGCATAATTCAACTCATGAGGCTTAAGCTGTCGTGAAGCATACGAAACAACTCTTCCTTCCTGCATAAGCACTGCCCCAAGTCCTTGACGTGAAGCGTCGCAATACACCTCATAATCCTTGGTCTGATCTGGCAAAATTAACACTGGTGTGGTAACCAATCATTTCTTCAACTCCTGAAAACTTGCCTCACAGTCCTCAGTCCATATGAACTTGGTATCCTTTTTCAGCAATTCCGTCATAGGCTTTGCAATCCTTGAGAAATTCTCAATGAATCTCCGGTAGTATCCCGCGAGTCCAAGAAAACTCGGATCTCTCCAACTGTCGTTGGTGCTTCCCATTTGGTTACGGTCTCAACCTTCGTGGGGTCAACTGCTATCCCTTCTCCGGATATAACATGTCCAAGAAATCCAACTTCCTTTAGCCAAAACTCACATTTGCTGAACTTGGCATATAACTCGATGTTCCTCGCCTCCAAAACCAATTGCAAATGTTCCTTATGTTCTTCTTCATTCTTCGAGAAAACCAAAATATCATCTATGAACACCACGATTTAACTTATCCAAAATTCCATAAACACTTTGTTCATCAGGTTCATGAAATAGGTCATGCGTTAGTCAGTCCAAATGACATAACGGTGTACTCATACAGTCCATATCTTGTGGTGAACGCTGTCTTAGGTATGTCCTGCTCCCGAATCTTCAACTGATGGTACCCTGATCGCAAATCGATCTTGGAAAACACTTTAGCTCCTTGCAAACGATCAAACAGATCATTTATCATAGGTAGTGGGTACTTGTTCTTGATCGTTACTTGATTTAAACCACGATAGTCTACAACCATCCTTAATGATCCGTCCTTCTTCTCTACTAAAAGTATGGGTGATCCCCAAGGCGAAGAACTTGGGCGTATATAACCTTTAAACAAATTTTCTAGGTCGTCTAATTTTGGTAGAATTTTTGGGTTCCGAAGTTTGCGTTAGTTACTGATTACTACAGCATCGCTCTGCTTCGATGATTCTGTTTTATGTGTGTTGTTTGCTTATTTTGATGAATCTATGGCTAGTAAAATAATTTATGATCCATAGAGAAGTTGGAATACAGTAGGTTTAACACCAATATAAATAGAGAATGAGTTCATTACAGTACCTTAAAGTAGTCTTTTGTTTTCTTTCTCTAACGGAGCTCACGAGATTTCTATTGAGTTTTGTGTTGTGAAGTTTTCAAGTTTTGGGTGAATTCTTTTGATGGATTATGGAACAAGGAGTGGCAAGAGCCTAAGCTTGGGGATGCCCATGGCACCCCCAAGATAATCTAAGGACACCAAAAAGTCAAAGCTTGGGGATGCCCCGGAAGGCATCCCCTCTTTCGTCCACTTCCATCGGTAATTTACTTGGAGCTATATTTTTATTCACCAACATGATATGTGTTTTGCTTGGAGCGTCTTGTATTATTTGAGTCTTTGCTTGCTAGTTTACCACAATCATCCTTGCTGTACACACCTTTTGAGAGAGCCATATATGAATTAGAATTTGATAGAATACTCTATGTGCTTCACTTATATCTTTTGAGCTTGATAGTTTGCTCATAGTGCTTCACTTATATCTTTTTGAGCGTGATAATTTTTGCTCTAGTGCTTCACTTAGATCTTTTAGAGCACGGTGGTGGATTTGTTTTAAAGAAACTTGATCTCTCATGCTTCACTTAGATTATTTTGAGAGTCGTTAATAGCATGGTAATTTGCTTAATGTTAATATACTTGGTGTTCAAGATATGTGAAACTTTCTTTTGAGTGCGTTGAATACTAAGATAAGTTTGATGCTTGATAATTGTTTTGAGATATGGAGGTAATAATATCAAAGTCATGCTGGTTGAGTAGTTGTGAATTTGAGAAATGCTTATGTTGAAGTTTGTAAGTCCCGTAGCATGCACGTATGGTTAAAGTTGTGTAACAAATTTGAAGCATGAAGTGTACCTGGCTTGTGCATCCTTATGAGTGGCGGTCGGGGACGAGCGATGGTCTTTTCCTACCAATCTATCCCCCTAGGAGCATGCGCGTAGTACTTGAATTTTTGATGACTTCTAAATTTTTGCAATAAGTATATGAGTTCTTTTGACTAATGTTGAGTCCATGGATTATACACACGCTTACCTTTCCGCCATTGCTAGCCTCTTCGGTACCGTGCCTTGCCCTTTCTCACATTGAGAGTTGGCGCAAACTTCGCCGGTGCATCCAAACCCCGTGATACGATACGCTCTATCACACATAAACCTCCTTATATCTTCCTCAAAACAGCCACCATACCTACCTATTATGGCATTTCCATAGCCATTCCGAGATATATTGCCATGCAACTTCCACCATCATTATTATGACATACATTACTTTTGTCATATTGCCATCGCATGATCATGTAGTTGACATCGTATTTGTGGCAAAGCCACCATGCATTATTTTCATACATGTCACTCTTGATTCATTGCACCACCCCGGTACACCGCCGGAGGCATTCATAAAGAGTCGTACCTTGTTCTAGTTTCGAGTTGTAATCCTCATGTTGTAATCAATAGAAGTTTGATGATCATCATTATTAGAGCATTGCCCAAATAAAAAAAAAGAGGGAAAGGCCAAAAAAAGGCCCCCCCAAAAAAGAAAAGGGCAATGCTACTATCTCTTTTTCCACACTTGTGCTTCAAAGTAGCACCATGTTCTTCATGTAATGAGTCTCATATTTTGTGCTTCAAAGTAGCACCTCGTTCTTCATGTAGTGAGTCTCATATATTGTGCTTCAAAGTAGCACCATGTTTTTCATATAGTGAGTCTCATATTTTATCACTTTCATATACTAGCGGGAATTTTTCGTTATAGAACTTGGCATGTATATTCCTACGATGGGCTTCCTCAAATGCCCTAGGTCTTCATGAGCAAGCAAGTTGGATGCACACCCACTAGTTTTCTTTTGTTGAGCATTCATAGCTCTAGTGCATCCGTTGCATGGCAATCCCTACTCCTCATGTTGACATCAATTGATGGACATCTCCATAGCCTGTTGATTATCCTCGTCAACATGAGACTTTCTCCTTTTTTTGTCTTCTCCACACAATCCCCATCATCATATTATATTCCACCCATAGTGCTATATCCATGGCTCACGCTCATGTATTGCGTGAAGGTTGAAAAGGTTTGAATTATTTAAGTATGAAACAATTGCTTGGCCTGTCATCGGGGGTATAGAAGTTGGGAACATCTTTGTGTGACGAAAATGAAGCATGGCCTAACTATATGATTTTGTAGGGATGAACTTTCTTTGGCCATGTTATTTTGAGATGACATAATTATTTTGATTAGTATGCTTGAAGTATTATTATTTTTATGTCAATATGAACTTTTGTCTTGAATCTTTCAGATCTGAATATTCATATCACAATTAAGAAGATTTACATTGAAATTATGCCAAAGTATCACTCCGCATCAAAAATTCTCTTTTATCATTTACCTACCGAGGACGAGCAGAATTAAGCTTAGGGATGCCTGATACGTCTCCAACGTATCTATAATTTTGATTGCTCCATGCTACTTTATCTATTGTTTTGGACTATATTGGGCTTTATTTTCCACTTTTATATTATTTTTGGGACTAACCTATTAACCGGAGGCCCAACCCAGAATTGGTGTTTTTTGCCTATTTCAGTGTTTCGAAGAAACGGAATATCAAACGGAGTCCAAACGGAATGAAACCTTCGGGAACGTGATTTTCTCACCGAACGTGATCCAGGAGACTTGGCCCCTACTCCAAGGAGTGCCAGATGTGGTCACGAGGGTGGGGGGCGCGCCCCTGCCCCCTAGGCGCGCCCCCCTGCCTCGTGGGCCCCCTGACGCTCCACCGACGTACTCCTTCCTCCTATATATACCTACGTACCCCCAACAGATCGAGGACGGAGCCAAAAACCTAATTCCACCGCCGTAACTTCCTGTATCCACGAGATCCCATCTTGGGGCCTGTTCCGGAGCTTCACCAGAGGGGGCATTGTAGGATCTTGAAGTATGTCTAGAGGGGGGGTGATTAGACTACTTGACCAACAAAAACTTAACCTTCTCCCAATTTTATAGTTTGGCAGATTTTAGCTATTTTAGGACAAGTCAAGCAATCATCACACAATTCGAGCAAGCATGCAAAGAGTATATAGGCAAAGGAAAATAAAGCATGCAACTTGTAAGAATATAAGGGGAAGGGTTTGGAGGATTCAAACGCAATTGGAGACACGGATGTTTTTGTCGTGGTTCCGATAGGTGGTGCTATCGTACATCCACGTTGATGGAGAATTCAACCCACGAAGGGTAACGGCTGCACGAGTCCACGGAGGGCTCCACACACGAAGGGTCCACGAAGAAGCAACCTTGTCTATCCCACCATGGCCGTCGCCCACGAAGGACTTGCCTCACTAGCGGTAGATCTTCACGAAGTAGGCGATCTCATTGCCCTTACAAACTCCTTGGTTCATCTCCGCAATCTTGTCGGAGGCTCCCAAGTGACACCTAGCCAATCTAGGAGACACCACTCTCCAAGAAGTAACAAATGGTGTGTTGATGATGAACTCCTTGCTCTTGTGCTTCAAATGATAGTCTCCCCAACACTCAACTCTCTCTCATAGGATTTGGATCTGGTGGAAAGAGGGTTTGAGTGGAAAGCAACTTGGGAAGGCTAGAGATCAAAATTCATATGATAGTAATGGAATATCTTGGCCTCAACACATGAGTAGGTGGTTCTCTCTCAGAAATGGTAAGTTGGAAGTGTAGGTTCGTTCTGATGGCTCTCTCCACGAATGAAGAGGAGGTGGAGGAGTATATATAGCCTCCACACAAAATCTAACCGTTACACACAATTTACCAAACTCGGTGGGACTGAATCGTTAAACTCGGTCGGACCGAATTAGTAAACCTAGTGACCGTTGGTGATTTTCGGTGGGACTGGCATGCATCTCGGTGAGGCCGATTCGGTTAGGGTTAGGGCATAACGTAATCTCGGTGAGACCGATTACACAAACTCGGTGGGACCGATTTTGGTAATAAGCTTACCAGAGAGTTGGTCAGGTAAACTCGGTGGGACCGATTTGCTCTTTTCGGTGAGACCGAAATGTTACAAAAAGGAAACACAGAGTTTACATTGCAATCTCGGTGGGACCGATCGCTCACTTCGGTTAGACCGAAACGTTACGAAGGGAAACAGAGAGATTGCAACCCCATCTCGGTGAGACCGAGATCCCTATCGGTAAGACCGATTTGCTTAGGGTTTGTGGCAGTGGCTATGACTTTTGGAATCCGTGGCGCCAGATAGAAAGAATCGGTGTGACCAATTTTGGCTTTAGGTTTAGGTCATATGTGGATGTGGGAAAGTAGTTGAGGGTTTTGGAGCATATCACTAAGGACATGAAGCAAGAGGCTCATTAAGCAACACCTCATCCCTTCTTGATAGTATTGGCTTTTCCTATAGAGTCAATGTGATCTTGGATCACTAAAATGTAAAATGAAGAGTCTTGAGCTTTTGAGCTTGAGCCAATCCTTTGTCCTTAGTATTTTGAGGGATCCACTTTTATCATCCATGCCATGCCATTCATTGAGCTTTCCTGAAATAATAGTCTTGGAATAGCATTAGCTCAATGAGCTATATGTTGTTATGAATTACCAAAACCACCTAGGGATAGTTGCACTTTCAATCTCCCCCTTTTTGGTAATTGATGACAACATATAGATCAAAGCTTCGACAAATGATAATAAAATTTAAATAACATCGTCGCTTTGAGAAGTATGTGATAAGCAAGAGCTCCCCCTAAATTTGTGCATAGTTTTAGATTTTCTTTGGACTGCAAATGCACAATGAATTAGGCTCATGGGTTACTCTTCCATGTCACATACATCTTGGTGGAGCGCTCAAAATAATAAACAATGAATACATGCACTCATCACCAAGCATAGTGAGTGATCACATAAGATAGATAGGATAATATCAAGCATGCATAAGTGTAGCTTATGATCAAACACATGATCATCAATGTCTCACAAGCATAGTATCTCAACTAAAAGCAAACAAAGGTTGAAAAACCACCAAATAAAGCAAGAGAGAACAAAAGCAACACACACTCTCTCTCTCTCTCTCTCTCTCGAAGCCTATGATCTATACATTTTTCTCCCCCTTTGGCAACAAGTTACCAAAAAGTTCATAAAAAATGCATAGTGCTAGATCGACTCTCAGGCTTGATCTGCTGGTGGTGGAGTCCGGATAATGCCGAGGACGAAAGCTTCAGTTGAAGTAGATGGAGCTGGAGCTGATGTAGATGCTGGAGCTGGTGGCACTGAGGCTGTAGCTGGTGCAGATGAAGTTGCTCTTGTGTCTATCACTGGCACAGCAGATGACCTATGGGATCTAGGCACTCTGGCAAATGCATCAGTTGTTGTTTTGCCCTTCCTCTCCTGCATGTCATCTTGTAGTTCCTCCACTGCAGACTGAATTTCAGTTACTTTCACATCTAAGTTATAGAACTTTTGTTCTATGATTCTCTCCAAGCTCTCCTGATTTTGAGTGAGGGTGGCCAATCCCTTCTCTATCCTCAGGGTTGATGCTATCAAGTATCCGAGCTGCTCCTGCTTGTTCTTCAAGAAGTACTCAGATGCCTCCTCTTGAGTTGGCATCTTGGCAGCTTTCTCCCTCTTTGCCTTCTCCTTCTTCTCCTGAGCTTGAACTGATTGTGGATCATCTTCATTCATGAAAACCTCTTTGTCCTCAGAGTCTGGATAAAGTGGAAAGTGTTCCTTATCCAACTTATATTTTCCTGTGCCCTTTTTTGAGTTTATCAATTCTTGAATCTGAGGTGCATATCCACAGCTCCTCTTTTGATCTGCTGCAGTCCTCTTGATTGTTTCAATGATCAGGCTCATGACTTTGAACTTCTGTGGCACATCAAACACATGCAACATGTTGATGGCATGCCCTCTCGATCATGTTGTGGTCACCAGACTTGGGCAACAAAGTGTGCCTCGAATCCAATTTATGGTTGGCAACCCCGACAAGTAAAGTGAACTGATCCAAACTTGTGAGTTCCTAATGCCTTGTCTGGAATTTCCTTGTACATGTGAGCCATTGAATTGTGACCCATCTTCTTCTTGGCATAAATGTCTAGGTCATCCTCATTTTCCTCTGGGGCATTGATCATCTTTGCCCACTCCTCAACAGTTGACTGGTACCTTGTACCTTCAGACATCCAAACAATTCTTCCATCTGGGTAAAAATGTGCTGTGGAGTAGAACTGCATGATAAGTTCATCATTCCAATTTGTGAGCTTTTGCCCAACAAAATCTGCAACTCCACAAGCAACAAAGCTATCTTGCACTCCAGGATAGTGATGTTCATTCTCCTTGATGAAATTCCAGTCAACCCACCTCATGTCACAGACTATGGGCTTCTTGTACAACAGAATGGTCTCATAAAAGTCCTGCCGTTCCTTTGTGTGGAACCTGTAGTCAATAGCAGTTCTTCTCCTTGAAGCATATGGATCTTCCATCCTCCATATCCTCAGCCCTGAATCCTTCCTGATTCTCATGTCCTCAGCCACAGGATGGGCATCATTGTGGTCTGGTATCTTGGGCTTTAGCTTCCTCAAAACTTGTCCTTCTTCATCTTCCTCATCAAGATCCTCGAGCACTTGGGCCTTGTTCTTCTCAAGCATTGGAATACTCCTGGTATTCCTCTTTGGTGCAGATCTTGGCCTTGGGGGCAGCTTTGGGTGCTTCCTTGGGCTTAGATGTGGCAGCCCCTGATCTAATAGCATCACCCATAAGCTTAGGTGCCTTTGGAGCTGGTGCAACAATTTCATCTTCCTCTTCCATCATGGAAGGCTTCCCAATAACTCTGGCCATGGTCATCTTGACCCTTTCCTTTCTTTTCTTCCCTTCTGCAGCAGCTGGTTCTTTGGGTTGGGTTTCCAAAGAAGCTTGTGTAGACACTCTGGCTTTGGACATTGGTTGTCTTCCTGTAGGCCTTTTGATCTTCATGCCTGGCTTTGCATTCTTTGCTGAGCCATATTCCTTCTTGAGCACCACTTTCTTGGAAGTTGCCTCATCTTCCTCAGCTTTGTAATCTTCATCCTCTGAATCTGAAGTTCTTTTCCTCCTTTGCCTAGTTGCAGCCTTAGGCAAATTGCTAGGAGTACTTCTGCTCCCTTCATCTGAAGTTGAGGGACTAGTGCCCTCACTCAAGTCCATCTGCTGTTCTGACCTGCTCTGGCTGTCACTTTGATCAGACATACAGCAAAAGCTGACTGTTGACCCTGTGAAGAGTTGTAGATGAGATAGAAAAGATGAGCATCACAAAATGCAGAGGTTTTTGCAAAATAATGACTCAAAAGTTCAGTCTTAGTTTTCCACAGAAAGCATTTCGGATCCACCGATTTTCAAACTCGGTGATACCGGGCAGTTTTTGGAACGAATCGATGATCTCGGTTGGACCGAGTTTCAGTTCGGTGGTACCGAGACTGCTAGGGTTTCACAGAATTCTCAAATCGGTTGCACCGATTAGTAATTCTCGGTCAGACCGAGAGTCACTAGTGCAATGGTATAAGCCAAATCGGTGAGACCGAGTTTTTCAACTCGGTGGGTCCGAGATGGTTTCGGCGGAAACCTAAACCTAAAAATTTGAATCACATCTAATCTATGAACTACTTTGGCTGGATAGATGAGTTTCAATCGTGGCAAGAATCAATATGAAGACAATATGCCAGGAATCAGACATGGATAGCACAAAGTTTAAGTCCATACCCTAACTTGGCGGTGGACTTGCTACGGCGGCAATAGCGGGGTCGAAATCCGTTGACGGCGGCGAAGACAAGCGACAGGAGGCTGCTGGCGACGAGGAGACGATCCAGAGACCACGATGGCAGAGCGAGCTGTTGCGCGGGCGAAGGGTTTCGGAGAAATTTCCAAAATTTTGCCCATGGCTATATATAGCTCGACCCTGTCGGTGTGACCGATTGGAACAACTCGGTGGCACCAAGATGCATAACTGTGTTCAGTTACAGCAAATCGGTGAGACCGAAAAGTTCAAATCGGTTGCACCGAGATTGAAAACTCAGATCAACTTGATGATCTCGGTAGGACCGAAATGGAAGGATCGGTCAGACCGAGAATCATTAAGAGGTTTTGGAAGTTAAGTCTATGACGAATCAGGGACTCCGAGTGCTCCTCACATAGAGTGGTTCGAATCTGACTTGATCAAATTTTGTGATGTAGCATGAATATAGTTTGAGACGAGAAAAGCATAGATAGCTAAAGAAGGTTCTTAGGCATTCTTGTCCATCCACTTGGCACAAAGAAAAGAGTCCAAACAAACAAAACAACAAGTGGATGTCCTTGAATGAGTAAAATATGCACCAACATGCTCACACAATAAGATGGCAACTGAAATATGTGGCAAAGCATGCACAACCAATTTAGCAACTATCAAGCAATTGGCGATGACTAGGTCATCTATATATGAGTATATTGATTTACGAGTCAAATGAGAACATTTGATCATAGGTCATACTCATCGTTTAAGCTCAAGTGGGGTTACCACTTTTACATAAAGCATTAATGTGTTCACACCATTAGAGTTGCTTTGACTCAATTCTTAGAGTTAAGCTCCCCCTAGATGTGAGATCCCCCCTTAGAGGGATGAACTAACCTTGGGTTTTGTCGATGATGACTTCATGTAGGTGTTGAAGATGTAGATTCTCAATGTTGATGTAGATCATTTGGAGCAATCCTTTGGAGTGGGTTGCACTTTCAACCTGCCTACATGGGTTAGTCCCACAAGGAACAAACAAGAATATCCATAGACATAGAGTGATGCACACACAAGATGATGTCCATGAAAACATTAGGTTACCTTGTTCCTTGCCTTACCAACATGAGGGTTTGTGACTCCTTGAACTAGTGCAAGATGTGGAAGTTGATTGCACTTGTTCTTGCCAAAATGATGTGAGTGAAGAATGTTGGCGAGTCACCCTCAAGAACTCTCTAGTTCTTCTTCTTCGGATCCACATCATCTTGATGGGAATCCTTGGAGTTGTAGTTGTACTTGATGAAGTAGAACTTGACGTAGTCTTGGGGACCCACTCGAACGAGGCTTTAGGTGCTTCTTCAAATGCATCAATCTCTTCTTGAAGCCTGTCCTTGCCTTTGTTCTTGTGGTCTTGTGGTGGAAGATCATCTTGAGCTTGTGTCCCCTTGAAGGAAGTAGGATCATACTTCTCTTGTTGAGGAACAAACTTTGTCTTGGGGTATTGAACTTCTTCCCACTCAACTCCATTGGCATTGAACTTTCGCTCAAAACCAACACCTTGATTCTTCCGGTGCCTTCCTTGCTTGCGCATAATTTCCTCGAATTGCTTACTCCCGCAAGGCTCTTGTAAACACCTTTGTCTATAATTCCCTTCAATAAACTATTTTCTTGCTCAAGTGTAACTTGGCTAAGAGAATCATTAGTGGAATCAAGAGAACTACTAGAAGCAACAACATTGGATTTGACATTATTATTGTTACTACTAGAGGAAGTATCTTTCTTGTACTTGTTACTAGACTTGACTTGAGGCATGTAAGTAGATAAGAGTAAACGCTTGGCAATGTAAGAAGAACTTTTCTTGCGGAGATCATCATTGATTGCCTTTAAGAACTCATGCTCTTGCTCAAGATTGAGCTTTTCAAAGCGTAACTTCTCATGAGCCCTTAAAAGTTCTCGATGATCTTCAAGATAGTTTCATGAGCCAACTTAAGAGTGTTTAGTTCTTTAGTTAGAAGCTCAATTTTCTCCTTATCATTGTCATTCGCTTGATTAGCATGATTAATTGACGTTTCATCATAGTATTCATCACTAGAGTTGTCAACAAGTAAATCATCATCACCTAGCAAGTCATCTTCATCACTATTAAAATCAACATACTGGATGTGTTACCTTTGGACCTTTGGCCATGAAGCATCTACCAATTCCTTCATTTAGTGATTCAAATATGTCGAGGAGTTGGTTGACACAAGTGCTAGACCGGCAACACCTTCATCTTGAGTATATTCGAGTCGGAGTGATAGCTTCTCTCGGAGTGATGGTCGGAGTCGAGCGGAAACCCATTCACCAACATGAGCTTGATGTCTTCGCTTTGTGTAGCTCTTTGATGACTTGTCCTTCCTTTCCTAATCCTTACTTCTCCGTGAGGGTCTTCGCTCATAACGATCATCTCTACTCCTCCTCTCTCTTGGTGGTGATTCTTATCTTTGCTCCTTCTTCTTGGAGAATCTTCTCTTCTTTTGTAGGGTGCCGTACACTCATTGAGTAGTGTCCGGTCTCCCACAATTGTAGCAATTATGCCTCGACTAGAAGATCTCTTGTCATTGTAAGATCTTGACTTGGAGCTTCTTTCTTTGCTTCTACTTTTGTAGAATTTGTTGAAGTTCTTCACCATTAAGCTCAATTCTTCATTGAAGGTTGGTTTCTCACTTGATGATGTGGGGGCTTCACTTGAGGCTTTGTAAGCACCAAGTTCCTCCTTATCCTTGAGTGACATCTCATGAGCAACAATCCTTCCAATGACTTCCGTTGGCTTGAGATCTTTGTAGTTTGGCATCATTTGGATCAATGTGCACACGGTATCATACTTTCCATCCAATGCTCTTAGGATTTTCTTGATGATGAATTTGTCGGTCATCTCTTCACTCCCTAAGCCGGCAATCTCATTTGTGATAAGAGCAAGCCTAGAGTACATTTCAGCGACACCTTCACCATCCTTCATTTTGAACTTGTTAAGCTGACTTTGGAGCACATCCAACTTGGATTCCTTGACGGACTCGGTACCTTCATGCATATCAATCAAAGTATCCCAAATTTCCTTTGCATTCTCAAGACGGCTGATTTTGTTGAATTCTTCAGGGCACAATCCGTTGAAGATGATGTCACATGCTTGAGTGTTGTATTGTAGCATCTTCAATTCTTCCGCATTAGCTTCATGGTTCGGTTCTCTCCCATCAAAGAATTCACCTTGCAAGCCAATACAAATAATTGCCCAAACGGCGGGGTTATGTCCAAGAATATGCATTTTCATCTTATGCTTCCAACTAGCATAATTAGTACCATCAAAGTAAGGACCTCTACGGTGATAATTTCCCTCGCTAGACGCCATACTCTCCTAGGTTGTGAAACCAAGGCTATGACCACCAAAAGCTACGGAAATCAAAGCAAATGGAAACCTGGCTCTGATACCACTTGTAGGACCTTGAAGTATGTCTAGGGGGGGGGGTGATTAGACTACTTGACCAATAAAAACTTAACCTTTTCCCAATTTTATAGTTTGGCAGATTTTAGCTATTTTAGGACAAGTCAAGCAATCATCACACAATTCGAGCAAGCATGCAAAGAGTATATAGGCAGCGGAAAAGAAAGCATGGACTTGCAAGAATATAAGGGGAAGGGTTTGGAGGATTCAAACGCAATTGGAGACACGGATGTTTTTGTCGTGGTTCCGATAGGTGGTGCTATCGTACATCCACGTTGATGGAGACTTCAACCCACGAAGGGTAACGGCTGCGCGAGTCCACGGAGGGCTCCACCCATGAAGGGTCCACGAAGAAGCAACCTTGTCTATCCCACCATGGCCGTCGCCCACGAAGGACTTGCCTCACTAGCGGTAGATCTTCACGAAGTAGGCGATCTCCATGCCCTTAAAAACTCCTTGGTTCAACTCCACAATCTTGTCGGAGGCTCCCAAGTGACACCTAGCCAATCTAGGAGACACCACTCTCCAAGAAGTAACAAATGGTGTGTTGATGATGAACTCCTTGCTCTTGTGCTTCAAATGATAGTATCCCCAACACTCAACTCTCTCTCATAGGATTTGGATCTGGTGGAAAGAGGGTTTGAGTGGAAAGCAACTTGGGGAAGGCTAGAGATCAAGATTCATATGGTAGGAATGTAATATCTTGGCCTCAACACATGAGTAGGTGGTTCTCTCTCAGAAACGGTAAGTTGGAAGTGTAGGTTCATTCTGATGGTTCTCTTCACGAATGAAGAGGAGGTGGAGGGGTATATATAGCCTCCACATAAAATCTAACCGTTACACACAATTTACCAAACTCGGTGGGACCGAATCGTTAAACTCGGTCGGACCGAATTAGTAAACCTAGTGACCGTTAGTGATTTTCGGTGGGACTGACATGCATCTCGGTGAGGCCGATACGGTTAGGGTTAGGGCATAACGTAATCTCGGTGAGACCGATTACACAAACTCGGTGGGACCGATTTTGGTAATAAGCTTTCGGAGAGTTGGTCGTAAACTTCGGTGGGACCGATTTGCTCTTTTCGGTGAGACCGAAATGTTACAAAAAGGAAACAGAGAGTTTACATTGCAATCTCTGTGGGACCGATCACTCACTTCGGTTAGACCGAAACGTTATGAAGGGAAACAGAGAGATTGCACCCCCATCTCGGTGAGACCGAGATCCCTATCGGTAAGACCGATTTTCTTAGGGTTTGTGGCAGTGGCTATGACTTTTGGAATCGGTGGCCGGATAGAAAGAATCGGTGTGACCGATTTTGGCTTTAGGTTTAGGTCATATGTGGATGTGGGAAAGTAGTTGAGGGTTTTGGAGCATATCACTAAGCACATGAAGCAAGAGGCTCATTAAGCAACACCTCATCCCTTCTTGATAGTATTGGCTTTTCCTATAGACTCAATGTGATATTGGATCACTAAAATGTAAAATGAAGAGTCTTGAGCTTTTGAGCTTGAGCCAATCCTTTGTCCTTAGTATTTTTAGGGATCCACTTTCATCATCCATGCCATGCCATTCATCTAGCTTTCCTGAAATAATAGTCGTGGAATAGCATTAGCTCAATGAGCTATATGTTGTTATGAATTACCAAAACCACCTAGGGATAGTTGCACTTCCAGGCATCCACCACGGAGGGCTTCTACATCAACACCATAGCCCCTCCGATGAAGTGTGAGTAGTTTACTTCAGACCTTCGGGTCCATAGTTAGTAGCTAGATGGCTTCTTCTCTCTTTTTGGATCTCAATACAATGTTCTCCCCCTTTCTCGTGGAGATCTATTCGATGTAATCTTCTTTTTGCGGTGTGTTTGTTGAGAACGATGAATTGTGGGTTTATGATCCAGCTTATCTATGGAAAATATTTGATTCTTCTCTGAATTCTTTTATGTATGATTAAGTTATCTTTGCAAGTCTCTTGAATTATCCGCTTGGTTTGGCCAACTAGATTGGTAGTTCTTGCAATGGGAGAAGTGCTTAGCTTTGGGTTCAATCTTGCGGTGACCTTACCCACCGATGAAAGGGTTGCAAGGCACGTATTGTATTGTTGCCATCGAGGATAACAAGATGGGGTATTTATCATATTGCATGAATTTATTCCTCTACATCATGTCATCTTGCTTAAGGCGTTACTCTGCTTTTTAACTTAATACTCTAGATGCATGCCGGATAGCGGTCGATGAGTGGAGTAATAGTAGTAGATGCGTAATCATTTCGGTCTACTCGTCTCGGACGTGATGCCTATATACATGATCATTGCTGGATAACCTCATAACTATGCTCAATTCATCAATTGCTCAACAGAATTTGTTCACCCACCGCAGAATACTTATGCTCTTGAGAGAAGCCACTAGTGAAACCTATGGCCCCGGGTCTATTCTCATCATATCAATCTCCATCACTTTATTTACTTGCTTTGCTTTTACTTTTACTTTGCATATTTATACCAAAAATACCAAAAATATTATCTCTATCAGATCTCACTCTCGTAAGTGACCGTGAAGGGATTGACAACCCCTAAGCGTTGGTTGCGAGTAGCTATCATTTTGTGCAGGTACGAGGGACTTGCGCGTGGTCTCCTACTGGATTGATACCTTGGTTCTCAAAAACTGAGGAAAATCCTTACGCTACTGTGCTGCATCATCCTCTCCTCTTCGGGGAAATCCAACGCAAGCTCGAGACATAGCAAAGTGTTATGATTAGCACTACTAGTTGGAATAGCTTCTACCCACTTAGTAACGTAATCAACAGCAACTAAAATATGTGTATAACCATTGGAGCAGGAAAAGGTCCCATATAATCAGAACCCCAAACATCAAATGGTTCAATAACAAGGGAATAATTCATAGGAATTTCTTGGCATCTACTAATGTTACCTATTCTTTGACATTCATCACAGGATAAGACAAACTTACGAGCATCTTTGAAAAGAGTAGGCCAATAAAAACCAGATTGTAGTACCTTGTGTGCAGTTCTATCTCCAGCGTGGTGTCCTCCATAGGATTCAGAGTGACACTTGCGTAGGATTTGTCCCTGTTCATGCTCGTGCACACAACGCCTAATAATACCATCTACTCCTTATTTATAAAGGTGTGGATCATCCCGTAAGTAATGTCTTAAATCATAAAAGAACTTTTTCTTTTGCTGGTATGTGAAACTAGGCGGTATGTATTTAGCAACAATCTAATTAGCATAATCAGCATACCAAGGAGCAAAGATCGAGAAGCATTGACAACCGCTAAGTGTTCATCGGAAACTATCATTAATAGGCAAGGGTCATCAAGAACATTCTCTAACCTAGACAAGTTATGCAAGAACGGGTTCTCAGCTCCTTTTCTATCAATAATATGCAAATCAAATTATTGGAGCAAGAGAACCCATCTAATGAGTCTAGGTTTAGCATCTTTCTTTTCCATAAGATATTTAATAGCAGCATGATCAGTGTGAATGGTGACTTTGGAATCAACAATATAAGGTATAAACTTATCACATGCAAACACAACTGCTAAGAATTCTTTTTCAGTAGTAGCATAATTTCTCTGGGCAGCATCAAGAGTCTTACTAGCATACTGGATAACATTCAATTTCTTATCGACTCTTTGCCCTAAAACAACACCTACAGCATAATCACTAGCATCACACATAATTTCAAAAGGTAAATTCCAATCAGGTGGCTGACCAATAGGTGCAGTGATCAAAGCTTTCTTAAGTGTTTCAAATGCTTCTACACAATCATCATCAAAGACAAAAGGAATATCTTTTTGCAATAAATTAGTCAGAGGCCTAGAGATTTTAGAAAAGTCCTTAATGAACCTCCTACAAAAACCGGCATGACCAAGGAAACTTCTTATACCTTTTATGTCCTTGGGACATGGCATCTTTTCAATAGCATCAACTTTGGCTTTATCAACTTCAATACCTCTCTCGGAGATCTTGTGCCCCAAGACAATGCCTTCATTAACCATAAAGTGACACTTTTCCCAATTCAGACGAGACTAGTGTCTTCGCATCTCGCAAAACTCGATCAAGGTTGCTCAAACAATCATCAAAAGAGGATCCATAGACGGAGAAATCATCCATGAATACCTCACAAATCTTTTCACAAAAATCAGAGAATACAGCCATCATGCATCTTTGAAAGGTAGCAGGTGCATTACATAAACCAAAAGGCATCGCCTATAAGCAAAAGTACCAAAAGGGCAAGTAAAAGTAGTTTTAGATTGATCCTTTGCTGACACAGGTATTTGAGAGAAGCCAGAATAACCATCTAGAAAGCAAAAATGTGTATGTTTGGATAGCCTTTCTAGCATTTGATCAATAAAAGGTAAGGGGTAATGATATTTCTTAGTAGCTTTATTTAACTTACGAAAATCAATTACCATCTGAGGGAGTCCTGGATTAGGGGGTGTCCGGATAGCCGGACTATAACCTTTGGCTGGACTCCTGGACTATGAAGATACAAGATTGAAGACTTCGTCCCGTGTCCGGATGGGAATTTCCTTGGCGTGGAAGGCAAGCTTGGCGATAAGGATATGTAGATATCCTCCCATTGTAACCGACTCTGTGTAATCCTAGCCCTCTCCGGTGTCTATATAAATCGGAGGGTTTTAGTCCGTAGGACAAACAACAATCATACCATAGGCTAGCTTCTAGGGTTTAGCCTCTCTGATCTCGTGGTAGATCTACTCTTGTACTACCCATATCATCAATATTAATCAAGCAGGAGTAGGGTTTTACCTCCATCGAGAGGGCCCGAACTTGGGTTAAAACATCGTGTCCCTTGTCTCCTGTTACCATCCGCCTAGACGCACAGTTCGGGACCCCCTACCCGAGATCTGCCGGTTTTGACACCGACATTGGTGCTTTCATTGAGAGTTCCGCTGTGCCGTCGCCATCAGGAAGGATGCCTCATCCCGTCTTCAAGGACGGCACTGTTGCTAAAGGAGCTTTGGCTATCGGCCAAACTCTCCGGCTAGGCGGTTTTCTTATGACCGCCTGTTCAGCCGCCGCACCGAGGATGACTTCTCGGGTCATCGAAAGCAATCTTCACGTCAACTCGGAACTCGCCGATCAGTTAGATCCGACGAATCGCTCTTTATTAAACGAGCTATTGGATCGCATCGCCGCCCTGGGAATCGCTACAGACTACGATCAGATTGGGCATAAACCCGATCCGAGAGAGATTAACTCTCCCCAGGTCACCCATCACGTTGCAGTGGTGGAGGAACAATGCGGCAAGCCTTCATCTATCTTAAGGACTAGTTATGTCCGGATTCCCAATCCCTCCAAGCCGGATACCATGCGGGGAGGACGTCACTCAAGCCCTGAACCTAAAGTCAGGCAATGGGCTAGATTCATTGGACAACATCCAAGAACCCAAGCTTCCGAGTTCGGAAACCCCTTTGCCCTTGAGTCTCAGATTGGGCGAGGTTCCGGATTTAATTCCACCCGCCCACCCAAACATAAGCGATCTATCCCAAATTCGGCAAGAGCCCGCAAACAAGACACCATTATCGGGCGATTCCTCCTGGTCATGAACAGGATAAAGGACTGCCATGAGGAGGATGTGATTTCATTCTTACGCAATAATTGCATGGACAACGGAATCCTCAACGCCATAAGTCATTTGTGAAATTACACGCTTCATCGACTTGGCATCCATAGTATGAAAGTCTTGTGCGATGGAAAGCGCTGAAAACCGAAATAAAATTTTGGGACAATCCGGCCCTGAATACAACCCCAGTCCGAAATAAAAGGGTGCATTATCGCCAGGCACCTGGGTTAAACACCAAAAAGCAAAAACCCTCTATAGGGCATGGAACCGTACTGGAGGGATGGCTCAATGGACCTGTAAAATTCATAGTACGAGAGGCGCCACACCAACTCATAGCCTTAGAGCATGTTGGATACTCCGGCAGGTGGCGTAAGTGGCGAAGAGCTTCTAACTCCAGAATCCACAGAGCACCAGCCAAGGATACCAGTACGGTATTAACAGTCTTCGAAACTTTCACATCAAATAATATGTGGAAACGAACACTCCGCAGCCTTGCCGAAGTCTACCAAGTAGCAAAAACAAACCCATGGAGTGACACGGCTATTACCTTTAATGCCAGTGATGAACCTAAATTCCGAACAGCCCGAGCACCAGCCGCATTGGTCCTAAGTCCAATAGTGGACGGCTTTCGCCTTACCAAGGTACTCATGGACGGTGGCAGCGGATTGAACCTCATTTATGAGGAAACTCTTCGAAAAATGGAAATAGACTGGAGCCGCATTGAGCGAAGAAGCACAACCTTTAGAGGAATAATCCCCAGTCGGGAAGCGCCTCAGACAGGAAAAATCACACCGATGTGGTGTTCGCACGCCGGATAATTACAGGTCCGAGGAGGTCACGCCCAAGTGGCCCCGCTCAGCAGCGGATATCACGCCTATTAGGACGAGAGGCATTTACAATTTTCAAGCTATACCCCATTACGGGTACATGAAGCTCAAAATGCCCGCCCAACGGAATCATCACTCTTGCTAGTGACCGGACATAGCACTCCGCTGAAAATAAGACAGCCAAGACCGCCCTTGAGGCACTATCCGAAGCCCTAGCGGCCGAGGAACTGACTGCGCTGCGCTCCACGGTGAACAGGGATGACGTGATACTCGATAAAAGATCCAAGTCCACCTCCTTTAAACCGGCGGACGAAATAGTCAAATTCCAAGTCCATCCAACGGACCCTACAAAAACGGCCTCCATCGGGGCACAATTAAACCCTGATGTAGACGACGACTACAAGAATTCCTACGCGAAAATTGGGACATTTTGCTGCACCCTTCAGACATGCCAGAATCCCACGCCGGTGGCGAGCACAGCCTAAACATCCTAAAAGGATTCAAGCCACCAAGCGTGCTCTTGGCGTTTCTCCAAACCCAAGAGACAAGCCATGGGAGAAGAGCTAGCCAAACCATCGGAGGCCGGATTCATCGAGATATAAAACATCCGGACTTGCTAGCAAACCTGGTGATGGTACCAAAGAAGGAAAAATCCTGGCGCCTATGCGCCGATTTCAAGGACCTCAACAAGGCTTGCCGAAGGATCCTTCCCCTCCCCGCATCGATCAAATTATCGACGCTTCTGCAGGACACGACTCATTGTGTTTCCTCGACGATACTCGGCTACCATCAAATTAAGATGGCAGAGCTGACCAAGCCGCAACGGCATTCATCACCCCATACGCCCATTCTCTTCAACACAATGCTCTTGGGCTCAAAAGCGCCGCGCAACATATCAGCGCATGATTCAGACATGTCTGGCAAACCAGATCGGCAAAACAGTGGAGGCATACGTAGATGACGTGGTCGTCAAAACCAAGCATGTCGAAACTCTAGTAGACGACTTGAGGCTCACATTCGACAACCTCCGAACATATGACATCAAGCTTAACCCGGAAAAATGCGTTTTCGGCGTACCAGCCGGAAAGCTCTTGGGCTTCATTGTATCCGGTAGAGGAATTGAAGCAAACCCAGCCAAGATCCGAGCTCTGTCACAATTGGATATCCCAAAGGACCTCAAACAAATACAAAAATTGACCGGATGCGTGGCGGCTCTAAGCCGCTTTATCTCCCGCTTGGGAGAAAAGGCATTACCCCTTTATCGCCTCCTCCGCGACTGAACACTTCGAGTGGATTGATGCCGCCTCGGCGGACTCAAGAAATAAAAGCCATATTGGCAACAAACCCGGTCCTGGCCGCGCCTAACATCGGCGAACCAATGCTATTATACATCGCGGCAACTCATCAAGTTGTAAGCGCAGTGCTCGTCGTCGAACGACAAATGGACGGACACAAATTCCCCCTTCAAAAGCCAGTTTACTACGTGTCCACTATCCTCACTCCATGCAAGTCACGGTACCCACATTATCAAAAGATAGCATACGCGGTATTTATGGTATCTCGGAAGCTGCGACACTACTTTCAAGACTGTTCGATAACAGTAGCCTCTGAAGTACCTCTTAACGATATTATAAACAACCGCGACGCGACGGGCCGGATTGCCAAATGGGCCATTGAGCTCCTCCCGTTCGACATAACTATAAGCCACGACGAGCTATTAAGTCGCAAGTTTTGGCCGACATCGTCGCCGAATGGGCTGAAGCCGAACTCCCTAAAGAGTACGGCACATACTCCAACTGGATCATGCACTTCGAAGGCTCCAAAATGTTGGCTGGTCTGGGGGCTGGCGTTGTTCTGAAGTCCCCAACAGGAGATACAGTTCAATACGTACTCCAGATAATGTATACGGACTCCAACAACGCAGCCGAATACGAGGCCCTTCTACATGGTCTCCGGATGGCAGTCTCCATGGGCATCCAACGCCTAGAGGTGCGCGGGGATTCGAACCTTGCGATATATCAAATAAATGGAGACTTTGATGCCAAGGATCCGAAAATGGCAGCTTACCGCAACGCCATCCTAAAAATGTCAGCTCGGTTCGAGGGGCTCGAATTTCACCATATAGCCCGGGAAAACAATCAGGCAGTAGACGTCTTGGCACGCATTGGAGCAAAGCGCGATGCAGTCCCCCCCAACATTTTCTTGGAGAGGATGTTCAAGCCATCCGTATTATGGGAAGGGGAATCCGGAAATAACAGCTCGGACACAACCGCACTGCCCGACACCGAACATTTTGACACAACGGGAGGCTCTGCCAACGAAGTAACATCTTCAGCCCACGTAATAATGGTAGTCATTGCCCCGTGGACAGAACCATTCCTAGCCTACCTAACCAGGCAGGAACTTCCCAAGGACCAAAATGAGGCACGCTGCATAGTGCGGCGATCTAAAGCCTATAAAGTCCATGAGGGAGAGCTTTATAAGAAAAGCACCACCGGAGTCCTTCAAAGGTGTATCTCCGAAGAGGAAGGGCGGAATCTTCTGGCTGAAATTCATGCCGGACTCGGCGGGCACCACGCCAGCAGCCCGGCCCTTGTAAACAAGGCCTTCCGTGCAGGATTTTATTGGTCGACGGCCCGGCAGATGCTCAGACTTAGTCCAACGATCGTCGGTTGCCAGCTCTTTGCTAACCAAAGACATATGCCACCCACCGCCTCCAAACTATACCCATCACCGGCCCTTTGCGGTGCAGGGGCTTGACATGGTTGGACCCCTTAAAGGAGGAACCCACAAGCAAAAATACCTACTGGTCATGGTGGATAAATTCACCAAATGGATAGAGGCCAAGCCTGTTAAGACGGCTGAATCCGGACCAGTGATAGACTTCATATTAGGGGTCGTACACCGTTACGGCGTCCCCCACAGCATCATCACTGATAACGGCACGAACTTTACGACCGACGAGGTCAAACTCTGGTGCAAAAACATGGGCATCAAGCTCGACTATGCTTCAGTCTATCACCCTCAAACTAACGGTCAAGTCGAGCGAACAAATGGTCTATTCATGAGCGGCATCAAACCCAGATTAGTGCGGTCCCTCAAGGAATCTAACACGCACTGGGTAGAGGAGCTCGACTCCGTACTCTGGGGGCTGCGGACCACGCCGAATCGCACCACCGGATACACACCATTCTTTATGGTATACGACGCAGAGGCGGTTCTGCCCTGCGACATAATTCATGACTCATCTTGCGTGCGCATGTACGAAGAAAGAGAAGCCGAACTCGATCAGCAGGACAGTTTGGACGCCTTGGAGGAGGAGCGTGACGTGGAAAAAGCCCGTTCCGCATTCTATCAACATCAGGCTCGAAGATATCAAAGCAGAGAAGTACGGGCCAAAAATTACAATGTTGGCGAGTTAGTTCTACGCCTGCCGAACAAGAAAAAGGACAAACTCAAGCCCAATGGGAAGGTCCCTTTATTATTGACCAAGTCCTGACTGGTGGAGCGTACCGTCTGCGAGATGCATTGGATAACCGACTCGAGCCGAACCCATGGAACGCAGCCCATCTCCGAAGATTCTACGCCTAGCGCCGGACTCTGTGTTCGTCTCCTTCCTCTGTCTATTTTTTACACATTAGTTGTCTTATATTTCTCTCCTTCTCCCTCCCTTTCTCTTACAGCCTTTAAGGGCTCGTTCGCGCTTTGTTCAAGACATTAACCGACGCGCTATCCGCTCCATTATACTCGGGGCTTCTTTAATGAAGCTTATTTATACTGGATTCATGCCCAATACATGTGTAAAACTTCCGCATGTACCTTTTATTCACCATTATATGCATCGATATGACTTAAGTTTTGGCCAAGATGGGTTGCTGGCTCTGTGCTTACCCTACGCTCTGATTGTTCGGCTAGGCGGTAAAGGAGCACCTCTGTGATTGTTACTGCGGGTCACCGAATGTGTACCTCAGACCGGGTGAAGCCGAAAGCTAGCGTTCTTAAGGGAATATTCGATCGATGAACTAAAGATGATTTCTCACTTGTTTATTTATCCGCCCCATATGCTTTTACTCGCTTTGCAGTCCGGACATGCACTTTAGGGCATGCCTCCCGAGAAAAGGAACCCCTAACGGAACTATTCTCCTGGAAGATGTTTCTTACTAACCATGTAATATAACATAACTAGTTGGGCACTTGTCTGCTCAAGCACTAATGACCCCTACGCCGGGTCTCCACGCATGCCCGGTTCTTACATAACCGAGAGGGTATTCGACACACTCCGGACTATCGGGTCCCGAGGTTGATGCGAAAAGGTCCGCCATGACAAACGATCTACAATCCGCTAGAAGGCATTTTACATGTCATCTTAAATTACATAGTCAATTTGACTGGGTATATTCCTCTTCAATACCATCCAACAGCTGTCTAGTTTACATCCTGTTGGGAATATTTATGACCAACTCTACCTGGCCGTACACTAAGCTCACAGGGATCTCCTTCCCATCGGGCCCCACAGGTCCGACCTCGGCCATGTGGTTTGGGTCAGCCTTCGTGTACCGCGTCTTCACCATGGCCCAGGCCTCCCTGGAGCCTTGACGGCAGGCCGATATCTTCCATAATCGAAAACGCCACCGCGCTCCCTTAAGCCTCTCTACAAGCTCTCCAAGACCTTTGGGCATGGAGATAGATGGCCACAAGGCCTGGGAGACACCTTTCATCACCTGCCGAACTCGTTCGTGCAGTTGTAAGAGCGCGGGAAGAAGGTCACCCGTAGAACCGGGCATTTCCTCCGCAGGACGACCTGTGAGCATACCTATAGATATAACTCTGTTAGTCGACTTCCTCGCTGAACTCTTTTTCAAAGTTCGTTCAAGCACTTACTAAAAATGCCGCGTCAAAGCTGCCGATTCTCCTTCACGGAGTCCGACAGCTGGGCACGAACATCCTTTAGTTCCTCGCCCAGCTGGGTGTTGGCATCTTGGAGATTATTCTTGTCCTACCTCACCTTCGTAAGCACGCTCTCGTCGGCCTTTAACCGACGCAAGAGTTGTTGCTTGTCCAGATCTACTCCTGCGCCATCTGCAATGTTATTGTCAGATTTGCACACATGCCGCACTTCACAACATACTTATCTTTCGAAGCATATATTACCAGAGGGGGTCTCCTTGGCCTCCCCTGCCACGGCTAGTCTTGCCTCAAGTTGGGCTTTGCACTCTTCCAGCTCTGGGACAGTTGGGTATTCTTTTACAGAGAACTCAGATAATAAATGATCCTTAAATCAGTTATTCTAACTGTTTCAAGTCTCGGGGGCTACTGATATATATATATAATCATCAAATATTCTCACCCGTATTTGTTTTACATACTGCTCCGTGGCCCTGGTTAGACCATTTTGAGCGGCACGGAGGAACGCATCTCCCGAGTTGAAGGCGTCTAATGCCTCTTGGGAGAAACAAGCGTTGCGAAGAACTGTCCGGTGGCACCTGTGATTCATGGCACTCTCCACCTCGGAATTGGTGGCGGACAGTCTGTCCGCATCCTCTGTCGGAGGAGCGTCCGACACACGCCTCGTGTTCGCCTCTGCTTCTTGACCTGGCTTTGGAGCCTGGCTGGTGGAGGCGCGATTGGCAATCTCTCCGAATATAGTCCGGCGAGCCCTCTTTTTCCTAAAGAAAAAGAGAGCACGGGCGTTAGTATGCATCGTAAGAATAATACCTTGGAATAAGGCGGCGCGCCTTACTGCTGCGCCGGTGCCTCGACCCGGACTGCGTGTCTCTTTAGCCTGCCCACCCTCGCGGTCCCTTGTTGGCTAGTCGCCGCAGGCTCGGCATTCCGGCTCGAGATCCTCCCCTGCGAAACACCATTGGTATACGATGGTCAAAAAAAGCACGAACGGATCATCTTCGAAGTATTAAGACTTCGGTCTCGATTACTTGTGAGGCAGGGAGCAGTCCAGGATAATCGGCTGTAATAGCCACCAAGGCATTATCGATGCTCAGTTGGTAAAATACCCCATCGACCAGCTCCACGGATATGTCCGGATCCTCTTGGGAGGCCGGATCGAGGGACCGTTCCGGATCCTCGGGTTGTGGAGGAGGGCTGTTTATATCCTTCTGACCCGGCGCAATTCCTGCGTCGAAATCACAAGATAAGGTACTTGACTATGGGAATATGGAACGAATGGGCAAAAAAGAAGTGTCCGCTTACCCAGCTTGGAGGATTGTACATAGAAAATCCGCCCTGAGAATTGACGCGGAGGAACTCCTCCTCTTCTCCCTTGTACAAAGTGAGCAAGATCTTCATTAGAGCGGCAATCGAGTCCGGCCCCTTACGGCCGCAGCGGGTGGCGTCATCCTCCCCATTGAAATCCCACATGGGGTGGCCTCTATACTGAAGCGGCTGCACCCCCGCATAGTTCATGTGGCCATGACCTCAATCATGGTCAGTCCGGAATGAGCTAACAGCCTTATCCGGCTCATTAGATAAAAAACGTCCTTGTCATTTTCCTTCTGGGGGCTCCGTGGACGCCAGCTCAGGCGCTTCTTCAAGGGAGCATTATCAAACTCCGGGAGGCCGATCCGAACAGGATCCGGCAGGGGGACATCTTCTATATAAAACCATTCCGAAGGCCATTCTTCAGACGCCTTCTTTGGGGTTCCGGATAGGTATCCGGTCCCGGCGATGCGCCATACTTCGGCTCCGCCCACTTGATATATTGACCCCTCCTGAGAACGGGGCACAAGGCAGAACAGTTTCTTCCACAGCGCGAAATGAGCCTCTCAGCCCAAAAACAGCTCGCAAAGGGCTACGAAGCCCGAAATATGTAATATGGAGGCAGGCGTAAGGTTGTGCAACTGGAGGCTGTAGAACTCCAGGAGCCCCCGGAGAAACAGATGAATTGGAAATCCAAGCCCTCTTATCAAATAAGGGGCAAGGCATACCCGCTCTCCCTTGGAGGGATTGGGGATGCTCTCCGCTTGCTCTCCGCCATTATAGGTGGCGAGCCCGGCTCGAACCGGGACCATGAAGGCTGGAGGGAGAAATCCTTGGTGCAAGCATCACTAGCTCGGCAAGGGATGGAACATCTCTTCCAATCTCCAGGCTGAGGGCTGGGAGGGCGAGAGGAGGGGCTATGTCTGTGACGCCCTCGATTCAATCGTACACTAATCATGCACGCAAATGTGTACGATCAAGATTAGGGACTCACGGAAAGATATCACAACACAACTCTACAAATAAAATAAGTCATACAAGCATCATAATACAAGCCGGGGGCCTCGAGGGCTCGAATACAAGTGCTTGATCATAGACGAGTCAGTGGAAGCAACAATATCTGAGTACGCACATAAGTTAAACAAGTTTGCCTTAAGAAGGCTAGCACAAACCGGATACAGATCGAAGAGGAGCAGGCCTCCACGCTCGATCCTCCTAGCTACTCCTGGTCGCGCGTCGCGGCTGCTGCGTAGTAGTAGGCACCTTCAGTAGTAGTCATCATCGACAGTGGCGTCGGCTCCTGGGCTCCATAGTCTGTTGCAGCAATCGAGTAGAGGTAGGGGAAAAGGGGAACAAGGCAACCGTGAGTACTCATCCAAAGTACTCTTAAGCAAGGAGCTACACTACATATGCATGGTTATATGTGTAAAGGGCCATATCGAAGGACTGAACTGCGAAGGCCGAATAAGAGGGAATAGCTAGTCTTAACGAAGACTACGCTTCTTGACACCTGCCTTGCAATGCATGTAAGAGGACAAACGGAAGTCCTCCAAGTAACATCACATAGCAATAATCCTACCCGCCATCCCTCCCCATATCCCCGAGAGAGCGACCACCGTTATATCGGCACTTGGAAGGGTGTGTTTTATCAAGTATCCGGTTCTAGTTGTCATAAGCTCAAGGTACGACTCCAAGTCGTCACATTATCAAGATCATGGCTATTCAATAGATTAACTTCCTGCAGGGTGCACCATCTTACCCAAAGACGCTTGATCCCATTTGGCGGACACACTTTCTGGGTCATGCCCGACCGCGAAGATTAACACGCCGCAGCCCCACCTAGGCACAACAGAGAGCCAAGACGCGGTCTAAACCTAAGCGCGCGAGGGTCTGGGCCCATCGCCTGATCACACCTGCACATTGCGAGGCGGCGGAAGCAGACCTAGCTGGCGGCGTTCAGTCCAATCCGGCGCGCCGCTCCGTCACGACGTCTGAAGTGCTTGGTGATACCACGACGCCGGATACCCATAACTACTCCCGCGTAGATGGTTAGTGCGTATAAGCTCGTAACCAACTCAGATCAAATACCAAGACCTCGTTAAGCGTGTTAAGTAACCGCGAACGCTGAACAGGGCCAGGCCCACCTCTCTCTTAGGCGGTCTCAACCTGCCCTGTCGCTCCGCTTCAAAGATCCACTCGCGGGTGCTCCATCAGCCGACCCGACTTTAGTCTCCACATGTATCATGTATAAAGTTTATAGTATATACCTGTGATCAACTCCCGAGTGATCACGGCCTGATAGTATAGCACGGCAGACGGACAAGAATGTAGGGCCATAGATGAAAGTACTAGCATCCTATACTAAGCATATAGGATTGCAGGTAAAGTAACAACAGAAGTAACAAGGACAGGCTATGCAGCAGTATAGGAGTATCTGAAAACAGCAACATGCTACACTACTCTAATGCAAGCAGTATAGAGAAGAGTAGGCAATATCTGGTGATCAAGGGGGGCTTGCCTGGTTGCTCTGGCAAGAGAGAGGGGTCGTCAACACCGTAGTCGAACTGGCCAGCAGCAGCGTCGGTCTCGTAGTCTACCATAGAGAAGAGGGGGAAGAAACAATGAATACCAAGTAAACAGATGCATATCGATGCATGACATGTCAAGAAGCGATGCTAGGCGTGCCCTAACGTGGTATGAGGGGGTCTTGGTTAAGGAAACATCCGGAAAGTATTCCGGTGTTTCGTGTTTTCAGCGAGAGCCGGAGGAAAGTTGCAGGTTCGATAGGTTAGGGGTGTGTGGCGGACGAGCGGACTGCGTATCCAGATTCGTCTCGTCGTTCGAGCAACTTTCATGTTGAAAATATTTTAATCGAGTTACGGTTAAAAGATATGATTTTCTAAAGATTTTATTAATTTCGGAATTTAATTAATTAATTAATTAATTGAAAAATGTATTTATGACGTCGGCATGACGTCATGCTTGACGTCGTGAGTCAACAGGGTTGACTAGGTCAACCCTGACATGTGGGTCCCGTTCGTCATACTCTCTTTAACTAATTAACCTAGCTTAGTTAATTGACAATAGTTAATTAGGTTAATTAGTCATTAGGTTTAATTAATTAGGATTAATTAAATTAATTAATTAATTAATTTTATTCATTTTTAATTATATTAATTTATCTCAATTTTAATAAAACGTTTATGGGGCGTGGGGCCCTCATCATAGGCCCTGTGGGCCTAACGGGCGTCTTGGTGTGCGGGTTCTGGACGCGCCCGTTCGGGCAAGACGCCTGAGGGGCCAGGCGTGGCGCCGCCCGATCTCAAGCCCGGCGTGGTGGAGGGCGGCCGAGGCCGTGGCCTCGACGAGGAGCTGGCGAGGCGGCCCGCCAGGGCTCTGGCGGTGGCGGGCTAGCAGGGCACGGCCGTCGGGCGCAAGGGAGGTAGGCGGGGGGTGTAAATCAGATGCAATGTTCCGTCTCTGCAAAAGGATTAGCTAGCAGTTTTTCTATCATACCGAAGGAATCTCAAAGTGAATATTTTCATAAAGTTTAGTAGGTTGAGGAGCATCTCTTTGCTCTTCTGGTTGGGGTGAAGATACCCCAAACAAGACCTTCAAAGGATTAGTTTCCATATTGACAAGTGACAGAAAATTTCAGCACACTATATAAATGTTTCCTTACCAAGTTCCACTTACCAAAAGCGCTACACTCCTCGGCAACGGCGCCAGAAAAGAGTCTTGATGACCCACAAGTATAGGGGATCTATCGTAGTCCTTTCGATAAGTAAGAGTGTCGAACCAACGAGGAGCAGAAGGAAATGATAAGCGGTTTTCAGTAAGGTTTTCTCTGCAAGCACTGAAATAGTAGGTGACAAATAGTTTTGTGATAAGATAAATAGTAACGAGCAAAAAGTAAATAAAGTAAATAGCATGCAGCAAGGTGGCCCAATCCTTTTTGTAGCAAAGGACAAGCCTGGACAAATTTTTATAATAGGAAAAACGCTCCCGAGGACACATGGGAATATCATCAAGCTAGTTTTCATCATGTTCATATGATTCGCGTTCGGTACTTTGATAATTTGATATGTGGGTGGACCGGTGCTTGCGTGCTGTTCTTACTTGAACAAACATCCCACTTATAATTAACCTCTATTGCAAGCATCCGCAACTACAACAAAAGTATGAAGGTAAACCTAACCATAGCATGAAACATATGGATCCAAATCAGCCCTTCACGAAACAACGCATAAACTAGGGTTTAAGCTTCATCACTCTAGCAACCCATCATCTACTTATTACTTCCCAATGCCTTCCTCTAGGCCCAAATAATGGTGAAGTGTTATGTAGTCGACGTTCACATAACACCACTAGAGGCTAGACAACATACATCTCATCAAAATATCAAACGAATACCAAATTCACATGACTACTAATAGCAAGACTTCTCCCTTGTCCTCAGGAACAAACGTAACTACTCACAAAGCATATTAATGTTCATAATAAGAGGGGTAATAATATGCGTAAAGGATCTGAACATATAATCTTCCACCAAATAAACCAACTAGCATCAACCACAAGGAGTAATCAACACTACTAGCAACCTACTAGCACCAATCCCGGACTTGGAGACCAGAATTGGATACAAGAGATGAACTAGGGTTTGGAGATGAGATGGTGCTGGTGAAGATGTTGATGGAGATTGCCCTCTCCCGATGAGAGGAGCGTTGGTGATGATGATGACGATGATTTCCCCTCCGAGGGGAAGTGTCCTGGCGAGACAGCTCCGCCAGAGCCCTAGATTGATTCCGCCAAGGTTCCGCCTCGTGGCGGCGGAGTTTCGTCCGTAAGCTTGCCCTGATTTTTCCAAGGTAAAAGTGATGATATAGCGAGAAGATGGTGGCGGAGGCCACGAGGGGCCCATGAGATAGGGGCGCCTGTGGGGCGCCTGTCTCTGGACGAGGTGTGCGCCCAGGCCTATTTCTTTTGCTCATAAATTCTTATAAATTCCAAAAGTTGTTTCGTGGAGTTTTAGGACTTTTGGAGATGTGCGAATAGGTTTCAACGTTTGCTCCTTTTCGGCCGAATTCCATTCCAAGCATCCCCCTCTTCATGGTAAACCTTGTAAAATAAGGGAGAATAGCCATAAGTATTGAGATATAATGTGTAATAACAGCCCATAATGCAATAGATATTGATATAAAAGAATGATGCAAAATGGACGTATCACACACATACGGTGTCATCTATCCGGCAGGGCTTCGCCGTCCAGAACTAGTTCCTGCCGGAACCCAGACAGCCTTACGGCTCTACGAAACTCTTTTCCTGGGAGGGAGAGAAGAAGCCAGATAATGCATGGTATGTGTATGAGAGCAAGGGATGAGAGTGGAGGGCTGCCCCTCCACCTCTATTTATAGGAAATCCCAAGGGGTAGGGTGGTTTTACAAGAAAACCCAAAACCCACATGAAATGGAGTCCTTCCCAAGGACCTAAAGAGTGAAAACAAGGGACAAGTGGGGCCCCATGGATGATCTGCACCCATGAACGTCCCACCCCTTGTGGGGCCCCCCAAAAGGAGGTTCCCACCCTTCCATGTCATCCCTAGATCTTTTTGGGCAAAGCCCCAAAAGGTGGCTTTCCATAAAATATCCCAAAAAGCACTTTCACTATTCACGACGACATTTTTCAGCGTCCGTTCGAACTAAAAATATTTATGTGAACTTAGAACATTTCCAGTACCCACCATAATAATTTTCAACGCATTCTGGAACAATTCCAGTTTAGTGATTTTCATCTGCGAAAAGCATCTGAACCGGTTCCTGCAGCTCTGGAACATTTCTGGTTTTTATTTCCGAAAATTCCGAAAAGCTTCCAGAATGATTCTGGCACCCTCCAAGAATTATCAGGCATGTGCCGAAACCATTTTGACTTAATGGCATACCCCGAAACAACTATTTCGGTTTCACCGAAACTCATCCGGTGGCCTCTCTCTGCGGAACTTTTCCACTGTCCAAAACTTTTTCGATGATTTTCTCTCAGACTCCCTGTCTAGTATTCAACAGATAGATGACCTTTAAGCGTGTGACCCTATAGGTTCGGTGAAGTATAGACATGACCCGGAACCCCTTCCGATCAATGATCAACATCGGAGCCGTGGACACCCATATTGACCCCTATACCCACACGAATAAATATTTGAGTGAACCTCCAGTTGCAGTGAGCTATTCCTGTTGCTTCGCGATATGTCACAAACACCCGAGGTGAGATTTGTAGCATCCCCGTGGACGAACAATTTGTCCACCATGCAAGTTACCTAGTTATCGGTTTTGTTCTCTTTTCTCGTTTCCGTGTTCCGACATCCCAGTGATCAAATCACACTGTGTCTGGCCAGACGATGATGGATACCGTAATACCGAGAGGGCCCGAGAATATCTCTCCGTCGTCGGAGGAGCAAATCCCAATCTTGAGCTATCAAGTTACTTGACACACTTTTCCATGAACCCGTAAGCCGCTGTAATAGTCACCCATTTACGGATGACGTTTAACAAATCCCAAAGTTCATGAAGCAAGCATGAAGATAATCGATACTCTCATGGTCTAAGGAATTATGCAAATGTTAACCATCTCTGTGTTATGTACCATTAACTTGTGATGAACTAATCTCATAGCATAACATCAATCCGGGCCGATTCAACACAAATGTTCTCTTAACATTGTGCCCTCATAGTTGCTGGCATTGACATGCCCATGATCAGTAAAACAGAACCATCATGCAACACTTGAGCCAGTCTTAGAGGCCAGACTAAGAATACTTCTTACCGTTTATTATTCCACACGTGCATATGAGTCTTCCTCCGAGCCTCGAGTTATTGCAGACTCGAGAATCATAGCAGTTATAGCATGGAACATAAACATAATTATGAACATGGAGATAAGTAATAGCATTTATTATTGCCTCTAGGGCATATCTCCTACAGACTCCCACTTGCCCTAGAGTCAATATCTAGTCAATGCTAATGCACTTTACACCTGATGCTTCGCTTGTGGTATAGCCTGATGTCCAACGGATCTGACGACTTCATCTCCGTGTGTATAATTGCATATCCTCACGTTTTCATGCTTTCACAAAATTCATATTTTGTGTGGACTTGGCTTTTATGTATGTGAATCACAGGTCGAACCTGGATTCCTTAGACTGAGTTATGGAGAAACTACCTGCAGTAGTGTCCCATTGACAAAAGCCATCTTGGAACCATACTAAGTTCATGAATGAACTATATGATTCAACATCTTGTTTGTCGCTTCTAAAGCGTCAACATACTTAGTCATTTGTTATAGAATTCGCCACAGTTCCTGTTGGGAACAATTTCCAACTACCGTGCCACCATATTGTGTATTACACAAAACCCTTAACTTAAATCAAAAATCGCATGGAGAGAAGATGAAGACTGTATCGATGTAACATTTTACAATGAACTCTTCATGATCTCCGCTTGCGAGAAAACATATCATCAGTACTTACTATAGTACTCAATGCCATCTTTCACTGTTGTCCCATGATCGGTACTTTGATCACTTTAGTATCCATACTCGCAACACCTTGGGAGTATCGGACATATCTGGTTGTTTTACATACCATGGAATACATGATTAATACAAAGACAAAAGTGTGTGGAATCTGCATCATATATTTTGCTCATCAGTGTTTTGGGACACCGAGTCTTGCAAAAAACACTTCCATGTGATTCCGGCAAGAATCACTCCATGGCGGTTTTAACTGCTAAAACGTTTTAGCACCTTGTCAATATGTATTCATTGCTTAGCCCTATTAGGTAAATCTATCTCCATAGATCATTATGCCTAATATTGAGGCTATTTAGCCTAAGCACTTCATCAAAAAACTATTTTCAAATGAAGTCCTAATTTGTGTTAAGAAATTTATTTCCAATTGACAATGTGTCAAGCACACAAGGTTTTTAGAAATATTATTACGCTCCCACTTACTTTCTTGAATTACAAGCATCTTCGTTACCCATTGATGAAGTCAAACCCCTTTGACCATTTCATCAAAGCACGGAGATTCAACTCCATTTGCTCTCTTACGTCCATCATTGGAACTCAAGTTTGCACCCTTACTAGCATCCTCTGGATAGACAAAATGCCTTGGACTGTAACACATGCAAGTCCTTGGTTTCATTTCCATCGATGGAAATCCTATTGTCATCCATGTTTCATATCTCATGATTGAAATATGTATTAATTGCTAGTTCAACCCGAACCGACTTTAAGCATCGCTACGATGAAAACAACCTCATCGTAGTCAACTCTTGAACTTGTTATTTCAACAAGTCGATCTTTATGGATAAAACATTTTTATCCGTATCAGTTTTAAGTTCCATAAATATTCGTTAGACTCTAAGTCTTCCGAAAGGTGTATCAAGGTTTTAATCTTGAATCACTTATATGGAAACTAACTCGGGTTGTATTGACATTTAGCCAATTCTGGAGTCAGGGCCCATCAACGCTTCCTTGTGTATCGTAGTATAATGTTGTCTAACAACAATATCTCTTTTGCGCACCTGAGAGGTTGGCATGAGCCTTGCCTACGTGGTTCAGCTGCAAGTTTGACTGAAGTTCATACATTTTAGTGTAGAGACTTCCGTATCAGTCGCAGTAGGAAACTCTGGAATTACTTCCAAGGTCTCTTTCCTTTGATCTGATGATGAAGATACTATTTATCTCGTCGAGTTGCACTATTCTCCCACTCACCTTTTTGAAAGAACCATTCTCTTTAAAAGCACACCTTTTTGTGGCAAAACTATTTACCTCGGTATAGTGAGGGAGGAATACCCAACATTTTGGTATAACCTACAAAGTAGCACTTGTCTGATTTGGAATAGGTTTGTAACCTTTTATACAAGACCCTTATTCCAAATGTTAAGAAAAGATATAACATGGTTGGGCGTACCATACCATGGCTTCATTTCAACAGACCCGATGTAGCTCTTTTCAGTGTAAAAGCCACAATCTCTAAAGCATCACTTTAAAAGGGATAATGGAAAATTTATTTATGTCATCTTTGACCTTACCATGTCATAAATGGTTTGATTACTCTTCACAGACATTCCACTCATAGTGGTGTTCCAGAAGGTGTAAGTTATGAAACTCTTTTCACAACTCATCAGACATTCGCTAAACTTGTAACTCAGATATTCCTTTCTGCAATCAAATTGTAGAAACATAATTTCCTTGTTATAATAACTTCTACTTCATTTTTGAAAACCTTTCGAATGATTTCAAAAGATCCAGACTTTACGTCTCATCAAGCAAATATCCATATATCTACTTGAGTCATTTCTGAAGATATATGAATCCACTACTTGCAACAACATTTATTGAACTACACACATCAAAATGTATGATCGCCAATAAGTTTGTTGCTCGTTCCTTATGTCCTGTGAACGGTATTTTAGTCACTTCACTTTTCAGAGGAAAGTTGCAAGTGTCAGATGATTCAAAATCAAAAAGACTTCAAAATCCATCATAATGGAATTTTCCATGCGGGTTTCTCCAATGTGACCAAATGTAGTGCCACACTTGTGTGGTATTCTTTTAGTCTTGCGACATTTATCATCAGCGTTACGGATGTATCATATTACCATCAATATTCATAACATACATCCCATCTTGGATGGAAGCATGGCCCTTCATGTTATTCATAATACTTAACGACAATTGTTGTTTTTATGAATAACTCTTTTGCAACAAACATTGTGCAATGGGCTAGAGTGTATGAAACTCTAAAATGAATCTTGAAAGTAAACCTAGAGGTATTGTATTATTATCAATATTCATAACATACATCTCATTCATAATGAAAGTATGGCCCTTGTGTTATTCATAACATCGAACATAAAAAGTTCTCTTATGAACAACCTTCTTGCAAGATACCTTATGCAATGGGCTAGAGTTTGTAAAACTCTAAATGAATTATGAAAATAAATACAGACGGCAATACACCGATGGAAGGTATAGTAACATTTACTATGTTCCCTATGTATACCTTAACCTCATTTCTGGCTAGTCTTTCAGGCCATAGTAGCTCTTACATTGATTCGCAACAGAATGCAATCGAGCGGGTATCTTTGTGATTAACTCACAATACCCAAGAATTAGTGATTAACATGTTTAACCATAATTCCCAAGAACTATATCTTTGACCAGCCTACTATACATCAAAAACTTGTATGACGTTCATACATGAGCTGGATATTCCATTCATCTTTATTTCTGCCTTTATACTTCTAACAGTTTAACTTTTAGTATTTCTCTTACTCGCAAAAGAAGCACCCAACTTAAGAGTGGCGTTAGCCCCGGACTTCCTAGGCGTGTAAGTCATACTAACACCCTTTGGACACTTCCTTTCTCTTTAAGTTGTTGTTTTATTCACCTTTCATTATATGACAGGCGTTCTTCTGGACCCCTTTCCCAACAGTCAAATGCATAGTAAACACTTTTACTAATACTTGCAAACAAACATTGCTTTGTTTGTATCTGAAAATAATTTTCAGTTCCATGAATATCATATAACTATCCCAACTTTTGAAGTTTGGGTTTCATGGAAGCAAACATGTTCCAGTTGACCGAAACAGAATTCTAGCTTTTGGATCGAAGGACGAGAGTCACATGATCCATAGCATTAGCGGAGGATACGGGAAGCATGCGATAGGACAAAGTCCTTCTCTGCACTTTTGAGGACAATCCTCACATTACGTTACCAATCGTAAAGTTTTAACCAGATATTTAACAGCTATTCAATTTTAATAGGGAAGGTAGAAACGCAAGCCATTATTCTACAACTATTTTGCAAGAAACACTTAGACAGTGTTCATAATTAATTGCACTGAGAATTAAACATGTTAATTCAACAGTGTGCTCCCACTCAAATCAATATCTCTCAAAATTGATTATGAGTGACACAATACCTGCATATCCATTCAACGCCATTGAATGAGATGAACACTGATGGCACGGAATTCAATCGGTAGGCAACTTGCCGATCACATCTTTATGTGACTCTTGTTCATATTTTGATGGGCCTGTTCCGAGCTCAGGGAGGTCCTTCCAGAACGTCAAGACAACCAAGTGATCTTGCTGCGAGGTCTCAATTCACCCGCCTCACACTTCCCTAATCGTTCGTATCCAGGGAGATCCTGCGATACCCCGAAAAGTTAGGTGCCGTGACGGTGCTACACTTGGGAGAACACTAACTACTTGATATTTTTGTGAGAGATCACCCTAATAAAAGCGACTACCGCGCAATCAAGAAGGGTGCATCATAAGGGATAAACATTTCAGACAATTCATAATTAGCATGATATGGTATAGCCCTTTCTGACGGAGATGTCTTGTATTTCTTTGTCTTTCGGCGTTCGCGTTGGTGTTTACTTTCGTGAAGATTGCCACCACCTTGTCGATGCATCAGATAATATTGCTATCTCTATAGCTAATAAAATAAGTGCATTACTTAAGGTTGACACGCAGGTCATTAAAGTGACAATCATATGGCTACAGCCATCATGCCGAATCATGACACGCAGGTCATGTTAATAACATCATATAGTCATCTCATACATAATCAAATTATTATGAGCACTGCTATACCACATCACATGCACATCCTGCAAAACCAAGTTAGACGCCTCTAATCAGTTTATGCAAAATTTTATTTTACGTGGCTTCTAAGGTTTTGACTTAAACCGAAGCTACCAACATTTTATCATCAAGTATGATTATTCAAGTTGCTAGATTAATATCTCGGGGTGTATGAAACACGAGATAATTAAATCTCGAGCCCCATACTAAACTTCGTCATACGCATGACCCCCGTGCGGATCATATCTGCAATGCCCTTTCATCTGCGAATTTCATCTTTCTTTTGACTACGGCAGAACCCAAAGAACTGATAGCACTTCCATGATCAATCAGGATCACGGATTGCCAGAACTAAGTTAAATTCCACCATGTTGTCTCGAGATTGAGCAAACACAAATTCTAGGGAAGCAACAAGAACGACAGGTAACAGATTTCATCTCTCACCCGCATAAATAATTTTCCGTAATAGATCTCATCTACTACCTAATTATATTATGCAATACCCATACATCTCCATGTATTCTAGATCGAAACCTGCATCTACGCATAGCATGGCTCTTGATGCCACTGAAGGGGAACGCGACAGAAAACAAAAAATTTCCGACCTACGCACCAGCCCAGGACCACTATGGAGACTGCATACATGGTTTGATCTTTTTCGTTACCGACTCGTAGCGCAGCGGGAAGTAGAGTCGATAACGATCGACGGTGTAGATCCCCGCAGCTAGGATTTACAACCTCCCAACCACGAGGATGTATACCCTCATCTGCTCCTCAGACAGCCCTCCGGGAGGCGGTCGAACAGCCCACAGGACGGTGTCGCGGACTGCCCTTAGGGAGGACCTTCGAAACTCGAATGGTCACTCGGACAGCCCTTCGGGAGGACCTTCGAAACTCGGACGGTCACACGGACAGCCCTTCGGGAGGAACTCACGAGCTAAGACCGAAACTACGATCTCTCTACAGATTTGCACACATACGGTGTCATCTATCCGGCAGGGCTTCGCCATCCAGAACTAGTTCCTGCCGGAACCCAGACAGCCTTACGGCTGCTCTTTTCATGGGAGGGAGAGAAGAGGCCAGATAATGCATGGCATGTGTATGAGAGCATGGGATGAGACTGGAGGGCTTCCCCTCCACCTCTATTTATAGGAAATCCCAAGGGGTAGGGTGGTTTTACAAGAAAACCCAAAACCCACATGAAATGGAGTCCTTCCCAAGGACCTAAAGAGTGAAAACAAGGGACAAGTGGGGCCCCATGGATGAGCTGCACCCATGAACGTCCCACCCCTTGTGGGGCCCCCCAAAAGGAGGTTCCCACCCTTCCATGTCATCCCTAGATCTTTTTGGGCAAAGCCCCAAAAGGTGGCTTTCCATAAAATATCCCAAAAAGCACTTTCACTATTCACGACGACATTTTTCAGCGTCCGTTCGAACTGAAAATATTTATGTGAACTTAGAACATTTCCAGTACCCACCGTAATAATTTTCAACGCATTCTGGAACAATTCCAGTTTAGTGATTTTCATCTGCGAAAAGCATCTGAACCGGTTCCTGCAGCTCCGGAACATTTCCGGTTTTTATTTTTGAAAATTCCAAAAAGTTTCCAGAATGATTCTGGCACCCTCCGAAACCATTTTGACTTAATGGCATACCCCGAAACAACTATTTCGGTTTCACCGAAACTCATCCGGTGACCTCTCTCTGCGGAACTTTTCCACTGTCTGAAACTTTTTCGATGATTTTCTCTCAGACTCCCTGTCTAGTATTCAGCAGATAGATGACCCTTAAGTGTGTGACCCTATAGGTTCGGTGAAGTATAGACATGACCCGGAACCCCTTCCGATCAATGATCAACATCGGAGCCGTGGACACCCATATTGACCCCTATACCCACACGAATAAATATTCGAGTGAACCTCCAGTTGCAGTGAGCTATTCCTGTTGCTTCGCGATATGTCACAAACACCCTAGGTGAGATTTGTAGCATCCCCATGGACGAACAATTTGTCCACCATGCAAGTTACCTCGTTACCGGTTTTGTTCTCTTTTCTCGTTTCCATGTTCCGGCATCCCAGTGATCAAATCACACTGTGTCTTGCCATACGATGATGGATACCATAATACCGAGAGGGCCCGAGAATATCTCTCCGTCTTCGGAGGAGCAAATCCCAATCTTGAGCTATCAAGTTACTTGACACACTTTTCCATGAACCCGTAAGCCGCCGTAATAGTCACCCATTTACGGATGACGTTTAACAAACCCCAAAGTTCATGAAGCAAACATGAAGAAAATCGATACTCTCATGGTCTAAGGAATTATGCAAACGTTAACCATCTCTGTGTTATGTACCATTAACTTGTGACGAACTAATCTCATAGCATAACATCAATCCGGGTTGATTCAACACAAATGTTCTCTTAACATTGTGCCCTCAAAGTTGCTGGCATTGACATGCCCATGATCAGGAAAACAGAACCATCATGCAACACTTGAGCTAGTCTTAGAGGCCAGACTAAGAATACTTCTTACCGTTTATTATTCCACACGTGCATATGAGTCTTCCTCCGAGCCTCGTGTTATTGCAGACTCGAGAACCATAGCAGTTATAGCATGGAACATAAACATAATTATGAACATGGAGATAAGTAATAGCATTTATTATTGCATGTAGGGCATATCTCCTACAAGCTCCTGCTCCAATTACTGAGCCTATTCCTAAACCAACTCCGTAGAAAAGAGGTGTTCTATTTCTCAGTCCTGAAGATATGCAAGAGGCAAAGAAATCTATGAAAGAAAAAGGTATTAAAGCTGAAGATGTTAAGAATTTACCTCCTATTGAAGAAATACATGGTCTTAATTTACCGCCTGTTGAAGAAACTTATGATCTTAATCCATTACCTATTGAAGAACCTCGAGGTCTTGATAACCCGACACATGTAGTATAGGTAAATTCTCTCTATATATATGATAAAGCTGAAGTCCCTCCTACTAAAATTGCTAGTCAGTGCTTGGATGAGTTTGATAACTTTATGTTTAAGCAAGAAGACTTCAATGCTTATTTTGGTAGACAATTAAAACAAAATGCTTATATGATTAAACACTTGGGTGATTGTATGGCTAATGTTAGAGGTGAACTTAAACTTGTTAGCAAACATGCCTCTATGGTTACCACTCAAGTAGAACAAGTACTTAAAGCTCAAAATGATTTGCTCAATGAAATGAATAGTAAGAAAAATGATTATGCTGTTAGAGTGGCTACTAGAACTGGTAGAATGACTCAGGAACCTTTGTATCCTGAAGGCCATCCTAAGAGAATTGAGCAAGATTCTCAGAGAAATAATGCTGATGCTCCTAGTTCTTCTAAAAGGAAGAAAAAGAAAAATGATAGGACTTTGCAAACTTCTAGTGAACCTATTGCTGAACCACCGAGAATCCAAATGATATCTCTATTTACGATCTTTGAAACACAATCTGGTAATGAACATGAACCTAGTGAAAATGCTAATGATGATGTTCATGATGATGCTCAACCTAGTAATGATAATGATGTAGAAATTGAACCTGCTTTTGATCTTGATAACCCACAATCAAAGAATCAACGTTATGATAAGAGAGACTTTGTTGCTAGGAAACATGGTAAAGAAAGACAACCTTGGGTTTAGAAACACATGCCTTTTCCTCCCAAACCATCCAAGAAAAAGGATGATGAGGATTTTGAGCGCTTTGCTGAAATGATTAGACCCATCTTTTTGTGTATGCGATTAACTGATATGCTCAAAATGAATCCTTATGCTAAGTATATGAAGGATATTGTTACAAATAAAAGAAAGGTACCGGAAGCTGAAATTTCCACCATGCTTGTTAATTATATTTTTAAGGGTGGAATACCAAAGAAACTTGGAGATCCAGGAGTACCCACTATACCATGCTCCATTAAAAGGAACTATGTTAAACTGCTTTATGTGATCTTGGAGCCGGTGTTAGTGTTATGCCTCTCTCTTTATATCGTAGACTTGACTTGAATAAGTTGACACCTACTGAAATATATTTGCAAATGGCTGATAAATCAACTGCTATACATTGCCGGTATTTGTGAGGATGTGCTGTTGTGGTTGCAAACGTTACTATTTTAACGGACTTTGTTATTCTTGATATTCCCGAGGACGATAGTATATCTATTATTCTTGGAAGACCTTTTTTGAATACTGCAGGGGCTGTTATTGATTGCAACAAAAGGCAATGTCACTTTTCATGTTAATGGTAATGAGCATACGGTACACTTTCCGAGGAAACAACCTCAAGTTCATAGTATCAACTCTATTGGAAAAATTCCATCGATTATTTTTGGAGGTTTAGAATTTCCTCTTCCTACTGTCAAGAAGAAATATGATATTCTTATTATTGGGGATGTGCATATCCCCGTTGAGGTAACATAGTGTTGTTCGAAATTTCTCCGGTTCCATGTTATTCGGAATGAGTTTGTTAACAAGACCTGATCAACCTTGTTAGTGGATTCTTTTTGATGAGCATGAGATGGATGAAACTAGAAGGCACAACCTTCTGTACCCTCTTTATACTTTCTGTTATTTAGTTGAAATAAAGTAAAAATAGTATTTTTTCTGTCTGTTTCCTGATTTATCTGTGCAATATAAAAATACCCCAAAAATAGAAGTCCTCCAAATGCCATGCCAATTTAATATAATTTTTTCTGGAATACTTGAGGATTTATGGTACTGAAAACACCGCGGGGGGAGCTGCCACCTGGCCACGAGGGTGGAGGGCGCGCCCTACCCCCCAGGATGCGCCCCCTGCCTCGTGGGCCCATGGTGGCCCTCCTCCACTTATTCCTGCACCCATCCTCTTCTTCTTCCTCCCACAAACACGAATATCCAACTCAAGCAAGCTCACTTTGCTGTGATTTTTGATCTCTTTGCTCAAAGCACCTCTCACAAAACTGCTTGGGGAGATTGTTCCCTCGTATGTGACTCCTCCATTGGTCCAATTAGTTTTTGCTCTAGTGCTTTATTCATTGCAAATTTGTGCTGCATAGGTGACCATGTTCTTGAGCTTGCATGTCAAATTTATATGGTTCCAAGTAGTTCTAATGCATGATATATCCTTTAGGCACTTGTAGGAGTAGTTGCTATCAATTTTGTTGAGCTTTGTTCACTTTTGTTTGAAGTTACTAAAAATTTCAGAATATTTCAGAAAATGATGAAGAGACTTTTGAGGGGCTCATCGAGCCGAAGCTCGAAGGAAAAGCAAAATGAAGAAGCACAGAGGCCCAAATATAATTTGCCTTGTACCGCGGAGGTCCGGCCGTGTGAATGGCCTTCCGATGATTTCTTGAGGGCAGCCAGGATTTATGATGATTTCTATTCATTGGCTGAGAATGCTGGCCTCACGGACTTCCTCCGCGACCAACGTCATCAGTATCTCTTACTCACTAATACTTTTGTGCAAAACTTCTACTATTTTCCTAAGGAATCACCTCCTTCAGTAGAGTTTCATTTATATGACATTGTTAAGAAAAGGCCACTAGATGGATTTTGCAAGGTTTGCAAAATACCCTTCGAGGGTACCTTAGATGAACCACATCGTAAGGATGTGGAAGAATTTATTAACACCATCACTATGGGGGAAACCAGGAAGGTTTCCGATGCAAGAATCACTAGCATACATTTTCCTGTTTTACACTACTTTGCCTTATTTGCTAGTCGTTGCTTGATTGGTCGTGGAAAATGTGGAAACCTTAGTGTTCCTGATATTATAATTTTGCTCCATGGTTTATACCGCGATAACATTGTTAGTATGGGCGGTATTATTGCTAAAGGGTTAAGTTTGAACCGTACCAAGGGTCCCATCTTTGGAGGTATTTATGCTTCGCGCCTAGATACACATTTTAACATACCCATTAGGCTTTATGAGAAAGAAGAAAAATTGCTGCCTAGTGCTTATTTAGATTATAAGAGTATGCTAGCGCATGGTTTTATTGTTAAGGGCAGGGAAGGGGAGCTTAAATATAAATTGTACTTTAATAAACATCACCCTGAGACTATTACCTTGCCTGCTCCTTCCTTGTTTAATTTGTCTGAAGGTCCTTACCTCGTTCCGTGGGCGGCCGTTCAAGCCTACCGGAACCCTACACCAGCCCCGGAGCCGGAACCACAAAATGAGCCTCCACGATAGTCTGTTTATTCTTGGGATCCGGAGATGGCTATCAGCCAGTGGCAGTCAGAGTCCTCTTCATCACAGTACGACCCCAGCTACACCTACGGATATCTGCCAGGCCATCCCTGGCAATAAACCAATTTAGGCCAAAATCCTAAGCTTGGGGGAGTACGTATTTCCCACCGACATTACATTTATGTTTACACACACTCACTGCTAGATGTCGGTGCTCATACTCTTTCATTGTAATATCCATGCTAGTTTATTTTCTTTTTCTTGCTTTCTTCTTGTGTGTTTAATAAACCTTAAGAAAAACCAAAAAAAATAGTAGTAGTTTACTTTTCTTGCTGCAGTAGTAATAGTTAAAAGAAAACCCAAAAATATTTCATGTTCTTCTTTTGCTTGTTGGGAGCTTTCCCGTGTAAATAGCTTTTATTTATTTTCTTTTCTTTGGGGGTCGATAGGAGAAGACCATAATAAAATTGTTGAAGTGGCTCTTATTTGCATTGTTGTTTATTTAACCAAGAGCCCATATTGCCTTGTCTTCTCCTGTTTATTGGATGCTCGCAGATTCCAGCTTAGTCCACTGCACGTACACTCTTATTATTATTCACATCGTTCGGTCGTGCAAGTGAAAGGCAATTGTGATGATATATGATGGACTGACTGAGATGAGAAAAGCTGGTATGAACTCGACCTCTCTTGTTTTTGTAAATATGATGAGTTCATCGTTCCAGATTCAGCTTATTATGGATAAACATGTTTGCAATGAAAATTAGAGATCATAGTTGCTTATGCCATGCTTGATCAGCTATGAGTTATAATGGTTTACCTTGTGTGCCAACATGCTATTAAAATGGTTATGATGTGGTATAGTGGGGTGGTATCCTCCTTTGAATGATTTAAGTGACTTAACTTGGCACATGTTCACACATGTAGTTGAAACAAATCAACATAGCCTTCACGATATTTATGTTCATGGTGGATTATATCCAACTCATGCTTGCATCCAATGTTTATTAATTTTAATGCATGTTCATGGCTGTTGTCGCTCTCTAGTTGGTCGCTTCCCAGTCTTTTGCTAGCCTTCACTTGTACTAAGCGGGAATACTGCTTGTGCACCCAATCCCTTAAACCCCAAAGTTATTCCATATGTGTCCACCATACCTTCCTATATGCGGTATCTACCTGCCGTTCCAAGTAAATTTGTATGTGCCAAACTCTAAACCTTCAAATAAACATTCTGTTTTGTATGCTCGAATAGCTCATGTCTCAACTAGGGCTGCCCTTATCTTCAATGTTAGGCGGGTTATTCTCAAGAGGAGTGGACTCCGCTCCTCACTCACGAGAAAATGGCTAGTCACGGGATGCACAGTCCCATGCTTTATGCAAACTAAATCAAAATAATTGCAAAAAAAACTCCCCTGGGACTGTTGCTAGTTGAACACACTCGTTGTTTCGAGCAAGTCATGGATTGATGCTTGTTGGTGAAGGGGGAGTATAAACTTTACCATTCTGTTTGGGAACCGCCTATAATGTGTGTAGCATGGAAGATATCGCCATCTCTTAGTTGTTATGTTGACAATGAAAGTATACCGCACAAAATATTATTTATCTCTATTTCAAAACCGAGCTCTGGCTCCTCTACAAATCTCTGCTTCCCTCTGCGAAGGGCCTATCTATTTACTTTTATGTTGAGTCATCACCCTCTTATTAAAAAGCACTAGCTGGAGAGCACAGCTGTCATTTGCATTCGTTACTGTTAATTTATATTGGGTATGACTATGATTGGATCTCTTTTACCATGAATTACAATGTCTAGTCAGTCCTTGATCTTTAAAGGTGCTCTGCATTTATGTTTTGCGGTCTCAGAAAGGGCTAGTGAGATACCATCCTGTTATATTATATTATGATTGTTTTGAGAAAGTGTTGTCATCTGAGATTTATTATTATGGCTCGCTAGTTGATTATGCTATTGATATGAGTAAACATGAGACCTGAGAATTATTGCAAATGTGGTTAGTCATGATCTTTGCGGAAAACTTGAATGCTGGCTTTACATATTTACAACAACAAGAGCAAATAGAGTTTGTAAAAGTTTTTCTTTAACACTTTCAGTTTATCAACTGAATTGCTTGAGGACAAGCAAAGGTTTAAGCTTGGGGGAGTTGATACGTCTCTGTCGTATCTACTTTTCCAAACACTTTTGCCCTTGTTTTGGACTCTAACTTGCATGATTTGAATGGAACTAACCCCGGACTGACGCTGTTTTTAGCAGACTTTCCATGGTGTTATTTATGTGCAGAAACAAAAGTTCTCGGAATGACATGAAACTCCATGGATCGTCTAGTTAAAAAAAAATCCTCGCCAAAGATGAAGACCAGGGGCCCCACACCCTGTCCACGAGGGTGGGGGGCGCCCCCCCTAGGGCGCGCCCCCTACCTCGTGGGCCCCCTGAGGCTCCTCCGACACCAACTCCAACCCTATATATTTGCTTTCGGGGAGAAAAAAAATCAAGGAGAAGAAATCATCGCGTTTTACGATACGGAGCCGCCGCCAAGCCCTAAAACCTCTCGGAAGGGCTGATCTGGAGTCCGTTCGGGGCTCCGGAGAGGGGGATTGGTCGCCGTCGTCATCATCGACCATCCTCCTTCACCAATTTCATGATGCTCACCGCCGTGCGTGAGTAATTCCATCGTAGGCTTGCTGGACGGTGATGGGTTGGATGAGATCTATAATGTAATCGAGTTAGTTTTGTTAGGGTTTGATCCCTAGTACCACTATGTTCTGAGATTGATGTTGCTATGACTTTGCTATGCTTAATGCTTGTCACTAGGGCCCGAGTGCCATGATTTCAGATCTGAACCTATTATGTTTTGATGAATATATGTGTGTTCTTGATCCTATCTTGCAAGTCTATAGTCACCTACTATGTGTTATGATCCGGCAACCCCGAAGTGACAATAATCGGGACCACTCCCGGTGATGACCATAGTTTGAGGAGTTCATGTATTCACTATGTGCTAATGCTTTGTTCCGGTTCTATATTAAAAGGAGGCCCTAATATCCCTTAGTTTCCATTAGGACCCCGCTGCCACGGGAGGGTAGGACAAAAGGTGTCATGCAAGTTCTTTTCCATAAGCACGTATGACTATATTCGGAATACATGCCTACATTACATTGATGAATTGGAGCTAGTTCTGTGTCACCCTATGTTATGACTGTTACATGATGAACCGCATCCGGCATAATTATCCATCACCGATCCAATGCCTACGAGCTTTCCATATACTGGTTTACGCTTATTTACTTTCCCGTTGCTATTGTTACAATCACTACAAAATACCAAAAAAATTACTTTTGCTTTAATTACTCTTTTGTTACCGTTACCACTACTATCATATTACTTTGCTACTAAATACTTTGCTGCAGATATTAAGTTATCCAGGTGTGGCTGAATTGACAACTTAGTTGCTAATACTTGAGAATATTCTTTGGCTCCCCTTGTGTCGAATCAATAAATTTGGGTTGAATACTCTACCCTCGAAAGCTGTTGCGATCCCCTACACTTGTGGGTTATCAGTGACCTGCTTGCACACAGAGTGTTTGGTCTTTGGCATTGCGGCCTTGGGAGGGCTAGGACAAGATGCGACGGAGAAGAACAAGTTTCCCGGACGCCAGCCGGAACGAGAGAAGGACGGGCGGAGTCCCGACGGCGGCCACCCGTGCAAAGACGGTGACGACCACGGCCAGCGCGCACCCCCAGCGAGGAGAGTGAGCGGCAGCGGCGGCGGAGACGAGATGAGGAGTGGGGGGAGATCAGGTTTAGAATGAACAGACATATATATATATATATATATATATATATATATATATATATATATATATATATATATATATATATATATATATATATATATATATATATATATATATATATATATATATATATATATATATATATGGGCTAGAAATTGACTGGACGTCTGGGCTCGAGAGGGCAACCTGATACGGCAGGTAGCGGACAACCGGCGAAAACAAACGTCCGACGTGTTTAGACTGAGCAGAAATTAACGAATATCCGGTCACAGCGGATGATCGGTAATAGGGCACCAGAGAGGTTTTTACGGACGACCGGTACAGAGCGAATGACCCGGTGCTATGGAAATTAACGGATATGCGGTCACAACGAACAACCGGTGTTATAGCACCAGAAAGGATTTGACGGACGTCCGGTATAGAGCGGACGATCGGAAGCACTTATGCCATTGTTGGTGCTTATGACAATGATGGGGAGATGATGAGTGAAATATCTAGTAGGATGCAAGGATATCCTATATTAAGCAATGAGTTTCCTATGCCAACAATAATAAACGCACATACTGCTCATATGTTGTTCTAATGATAAGAGCGGTGGCTAATGCCACCATGTATGAGTATACGTGACATGACTCTGCAAAGATTTGAACTTTGGGTCCATAATCACTACTCCATCATTGAAAGCACCATAGTTAGAATAACATGGTAGCTTTGAGAGTGTTCGTTCTTTTTACGCATTTCATAGGGTGAGAGAATGCATGAGTTGAGTGTCTCCCCCTAAATATGTGCCTACATAGAGACAAGATATTATGACAATGCATGCATGAGTACTAGTTTTCACATAATGTTGTCAAGCTCCAAGATACCAAGTTCACGCCTAAGTTGACAAAATCTTGCCTCATCCAATGGCTTTGTGAAAATATCTGCAAGCTGCATATCTGTGCCAACATGAGCAATGTCAGTATCCCCCTTTTACACATGATCTCTCAAGAAGTGATACCTAATATCAATGTGCTTTGTGCGGGTATGATCTTTGGGGTTCTCAGCAATATTGATGGCACTTTAAATATCACATAGAAGAGGCACATGTCTATAGGTGATACCATAATCCTTCAAAGTTTGCCTCATCCATAGTAATTGAGTTGCACAACTGGCGGTTGCAATGTATTCAACTTTTGGGGTGGAGAGGGCAACACAATTTTGTTTCTTCGAGGACCAACTTACCAAGGAGCGTCCAAGAAATTGACATGCACCAGAGGTGGACTTACGATCCACTTTGTCTCCGGCCCAATCCGCATCCGTGTACCCAATGAGATCAAACTTAGCATCCTTGGGGTACCATAGTCCTAACTTTGGGGTGTGAACAAGGTATCTAAGAATATGCTTAACCGCCTTATGATGGCTTTCCTTAGGGGAAGCTTGAAATCTAGCACACATGCATACACTAAACATGATGTCTGGTCTAGATGCACAAAGATAAAGCAATGAACCAATCATAGAGCGGTATTTAGATGGGTCGAAGGGGATACAGTTTGAGTCTTCAGTGAGTACAATTTTGGTTGGCATGGGTGTTTTACATGGGCTAGCATCAGTCATGCCAAATTTTGCTAGGATATCCTTGAGGTATTTTGCTTGAGACAAGAAAATTCCTTCTTGAAATTGTTGAATTTTAAATCCGAGGAAGAACTTCAAATCCGCATTGAGTGACATTTCAAAATTCTTGGTCATTGAAGCCGCAAACTTCTTGCACAAATGAATGTTAGGCGAACCAAAAATGATATCATCTACATAGATTTGGCATAAGATCAAATCACCTTTGTCCCTCTTAGTGAAAAGAGTGGGATCGATCACCCCTCTCACAAAACCATCATCGAGTAAAAACTTCTTAAGATGATCATACCAAGCACGAGGTGCTTGTTTGAGGCCATACAAAGCCTTATGAAGTTTATACACATAGCCTTTGTGATCGGGATCAATGAACCCAGGTGGTTGTGATACATATACTTCTTCTTGTAGAGGACCGTTAAAGAAAGCACTCTTCACATCCATTTGATGTAACGTAAAACCATTGAAAGCAGCATAAGAAAGTAAGATGCGAATGGATTCAAGATGGGAAACGGGGGCAAAGGTCTCACCAAAGTCCAAACCTTTAACTTGTGAGTACCCTTGTGCCACTAACCTTGCCTTGTTGTGGATGATTACACCATTCTCATCTTGCTTGTTCTTGAAAACCCATTTTGTTCCAATGACATTGTGTTCCGTAGTTGGCCTCTTGACTAATGACCACACTTGGTTGCGCTCAAAACTATTCAACTCTTCTTGCATAGCAATGAGCCAATCGCTGTCCATCAAAGCTTATCGTACCTTGAGAGGCTCAACACTAGACACAAACGAGAAGTGAGCACAAAAGTTTGTCAATTGTTTACGAGTGACTCTACCTTCTGATATGCCGGTGAGGATTTTATCAATATCAACACGACCGGCCACTCGAGGCATGATGGAGGTAAGTTTTTCACGAGGTTCAACTTCATGTCCATCATCCATGTCCTCAACATATGGATCATTAATGTGTGGTGGAAGATCTTCTTCTTCATATTGCATTTTTTGAGGTTCATTGTCAATGATTGCACTTTCTTGTTCTTGCCCTTGAGGATGATATTGCTCTTGATGATTACTATGAAGGGGAACTTGATCACCATCTTGTACTTGTTCTACGGGCATTGGTTGAACAATAGGAGCTTGTGGTGGTATGGATGTTGACGTAGTTTGATGATGTGCGAAGCTTCCATCTTCTTCTTCATCATCATGAGGTTCTTGTTCCATTGGGAGAAGTGCGCCAACACCCATGGTCAAGATATCATGAGAAGAATCTTCTTCACCTACATCACTTAGAACAACTTGCTCCCCATGGGAGCCATTAAATTCATCAAACACCACGTCACAAGTTTCTACAACACATCCATTGGATTTGTTGTAGACTCTATAGGCGTGAGAGTTTAATCCATGGCCAACAAATATACCCTCAGTTGTTTTAGATTGAAATTTTCCTAACCGCTCTCTTTTGTTGAGGATGAAACATTTGCACCCAAATACACGAAAGTACTTGACATTTGGCTTGTTCCCGGTTAGGAGCTCATATGGAGTCTTTTCCAATATCATGCAGAGGAAGAGCCAGTTCGATGCATGGCATGCAGTGTTGACGGCCTCGGCCCAAAAACTATGTGGCAACTTGTATTCATCCAACATGGACCTTGCCATCTCCACAAGTGTGCGGTTCTTCCTTTCTGCTACACCATTTTGTTGGGGAGTGTATGGAGGTGAATATTGATGCTCAATCCCTTCATCACTAAGGAACTCTTCCAAGGTGTAGTTCTTGAACTCAGATCCATTATCACTTCTTATTGCCAGAATTCCTTTGTCAAACTTGCGTTGTGCTTGCTTGGCAAAATCAATGAAGGTGATCTTCGCCTCGTACTTGGATTTGAGGAAGAAGACCCATGTATACCTTGAGTAATCATCCACAATGACAAGCCCATACTTTTTCCCATCAAGACTATCCCATGAAGGAGGCCCAAAGAGATCCACATGAATTAGCTCCAAGGGCCTTGAAGTAGACACAATATTCTTGGGTGGGTGCTTTGATTGATGTTGCTTCCCAGCTATGCATGCACTACACACACGATCTTTCTCAAAAGAGACATTTGTTAACCCAAGGATGTGATTTCCCTTTAAGAGATCTTGAAGATTTCTCATGCCGACATGGGATAGCCGGCGATGCCATAGCCACCCCTTGTCGGCCTTGGCCATTAGACAGGTTGCATGGAATGTGCTCTCTTTCGAGCAATCAACCGTGTAAAGGTTGCCATCCAACTCTCCAACAAAGGCCACTTCGAGAGTATCTCTCTCAAAGACTTTCACATCCATTAGTCCAAATAGTGTATCATAACCAACAGAAGCCAAATTGGCGAACAGAAAGCAAATGATATTTAAGGGATTGGACAAGCATGACATTTGCAAGAGACATGTCATTTGTGATAGTCACCTTACCCAAACCGAGTACCTGTCCTTTTGATCCTCCACCAAACATAATGCTCATAAATGGTTGAATAGCTTCCATGAAATCATAGAGCAATTTGCTATCTTCGGTCATATGATTGGTACATCAAATATCAATCACCCATTTTACTCCACCGGAAAAGGCAACCTACACACAATTATTACTTGGTTAGAGGCACCCATTTTGCAATGGGACCTCTCAAGTTAGTCACAAGGGTCTTAGGGACCCAAATAGCATAAAACCGAAATGCATTTCGAGGACCAACAAACTTTGCATAAACTTCTCCATCCTTAGTCTTACGAAGTACATAGGATGGAGGCATGAACTCTTTTGGCTTGTTGAAGTGGGCATGCCCCTTGTGTCCTTCCAACTAACAACCATACCTTTCTCCTTGTGCCCTTCTCGTACCAAAGTTTCTTTTAGAGGGGTGGTGCACTTTTGAGAGGATGTCTTCTTCTTGCTTGTGCTTGGGTCAAACCCGAGTCCCTCTTTGGCAAACACCTCATTGTGTTGACTCAACACCTCATCAAGGTTCTTTTGCCCTTGAGCACATATCATGAGCCCTTTCTCGATTTGAGCTTTGGGTAAGCGATTCTCCTCAAGAATAGATGCTAGATCACTACTAGCGTTAGTAGTACAAGCATCAACATTGATAATAGGAGAAGAGTAAGCCCTGGCTAGAGTTTCAAGATGAGTAAGCTTGAGTGTCTCAAAACTCTTTGTAAGAAGGGTGAGCTCTTTTTCCTTAGTCTTGAGGGACACGGATAGGAGCTCACAATCCTTAGAGAGAGAAGCATTAGACTTCACAAGCTTACTTTTATCATTCATCAACTCTTCGCAAGAGTCAATAGCCTTTTTCAAGGAGGCAAGATCTCTAGTATGAACATCAATGTTTGCACCAATTTTTAAGCATAGCTCATCATTGCGTGCTTCCTCATATTGGACTTTCCGCTCAAGGATTTCATATTTTTCCTTTTCCTCGGTGACAAGGGTTTCGAGTTCCTTAATGGAAATGGTGTGCTTACTCACCATCTCCATAAGCATACGAAACATAGTGAGATTCTTTCCTTTAAGGGAGCACATGAACTTATTTAGTTTAGCAAGCATAGGATCATTTACATCATCATCCTCATAACTATCCTCCACATCAAGATACTCATCACTAGGAGTAGAAGGAGTGAAAAGAGGAGGGTTTGATCGTGGGGTTACCTTGACCTTGTCAGGAGAGTGTTGGTCCTCTCCATCTTCTACCACGGCCTTCGCCATGAGGCACTTGTGAGCGTTGCCCTTGTAGTCCTTCATGTAGTTGTAGGTGACAACATCACCACTCTTGTTGACTAGCCTCAATGTGTTTTGAGAATCTTGAGCAACTCCGGCAACCCCACTAACATCATCTGGATCGGATTCTTCTTGAGCAACCATTGCTTTCCCATCTCTCTTCTTGAGCTTGGAGTTCAAAGGATTTGGCAACTTCTTCTTGAGAAAGATCTTGGGAAACCTTGGTTTATCTTCTCTCTTCTCATAAGGGCACTCGTTGGAGAAGTGGTTGGTTTCTTCACAGTTGTAGCATTTTCTTACTTTCTTCTTTTGAAATCTTCCCTTGAATTTTCCAGCGCTAAAATTCTTGACAAAGAGAGCCATGTCTTCATATGAAGGGCCCTCATTGGATTCACCCTCATTACCATCTTCTTCTTCATCACCATCATCTTCTTCTTCTTCTTCACTTTGCTCATCTTCACACACATGCTTGGCCTTCAATGCAAGATTGATCTTTGATGATGGAGTACCATGCATGGCAAGATGTTTTATAGCATTTGCCTTTGACTCTTCAAATAGTTGGAAAGTGGATATGATGTCATCTGTAGTCATTTCCTTGAAGGCATGGTGTTGTCTTATGTCCCATACCATTTGATGGTGATATGGAGCAAGAGCATGGAGAAACTTGTCCACAAGGAATCGCTTAGTCATGTTGAATCCATCTTGTGTCTTGTCACACTCACACGACTCAATATCAGCGGTGAGAGTCATGAGACGCTCAAGGAGTTGATTGGGAGTTTCACATTTTTCCGTACAAATGTTTTGCAATTGCCCCTTGGCAATTTCATATTGAGCACTCCGGAGGGTGGAGGTACAGGTCTTCGATCTTATAATACTTTCCCATAGTTCCTTGGCACTTGTGATGTGTATGAAAGGTCTCCTTTGCTTTTCAACCATACCTCTCCTTATACACATGATTGTAGTGTCATTGAGATTCTTGTCATAAATTTCTCTTGGTGTAGGATTCTTTGGATTAACCACATGGTAGCCATACTCCAAGATCTCTAGCATCTCATCGTTTCCATATCAAAGATGATCCTGCATAGCAACTCTCCACAAGGCAAAATCAAAAGTGGCATCAAGTAAAGGAGGTTTTCCTTGAGGGTTATATTTAGGTTTCTCAACTTGGGGTCTTGCATAAAGCCAAGGAACACTGGAGTGTTCATTGCTAGGAGGTTGTTGACCAAGTGACTGAGTAGGCACAGTTGGCCTCGAAGCCGCACCACCCGAAAGTGGTGCAAGCACCGTGGACAACGTGGCTAGTCTCATTTGGACCAAGGCCTCAAGAGAAGCATCATGTTCCTCTTTTTTCTTAGCAAGGGCCCGTTCCAGATCCTCAGAAGTAAAGGACTTGACTTCAGAGGAAACCTCGTCTTTATCCTTTGGATATACAACAAAGGGAGTCCCATCAGGGTTCATCTCGCTCTAGGGCGGTTAAGCCACAATAATAGAGCATGAGGCTCTGATACCAATTGAAAGGATCGAGATGGACCTAGAGGGGGGGTGAATAGGTACAATTACAAATTTTACTTATGACATAGCAATTTTAGGAAATAATGCTGAATGTGAAAGTGAGCCTAACAACTGCAAGTGTAGTAGTAAGTGCTAAGCAAGTATGTAAATAGGCAAACACAATATGATAATGTAAGTGCTAAGAGACAAGTAACCACAAGTAGAGAGTTAGGGCTAGGAATAACCGCAACTCCGGGAGACGAGGATGTATGCCGGTGTTCACTTCCTTGGAGGGAAGCTACGTCACCGTTAGAGAGGTGGATGTTACCACGAAGGCACACCAACGCCACGAAGGCTCACCCTATTCTCCCTTTGAGACAACACCACAGAGGCGTTTCTCAACCACTAGTGGTAGACCTTGGGGTGGTCTCCAAACCCTCACAAACTTTTCCTGGGGTAATCACAAAAGGTTGATTCCTCACCGAAAGACTCCTATCGCCTAGGAGTCTCCAACCTCCAAGAGTAACAAGATCGATGGAAAAGCTCAAGACTTGCTCAAATCACGAATTCCTTTGGTGCAATGAAAGGGAAGTAGTGGATCTATCACTTGATTGGAGAACTTCTCTCAAATGTTCCCAAATCACTTGGGGATCTAGGATTTGGTGTAGAGGATTGAGTGAGAGAGCGAAGAGTGTTCTTGGCAAGCTCAAAGTGAATGGTCAACCAACTCTCGGAGGAGGGAGAAGGATATATATAGTGTGGGAACAAAAAAACCATTGGGCCACTTAATGTTGACGGACGTCTGGTGGCTACCGGACGACCGGTGACACACAGAGGACTGGACGTCCGGCAGGCGGCCGCTCGTCCGGTGGCTGGAACACCAACCACAGATACAGGTGTGCAGTGGGACGCACAGGCGGCAGACGTCCGGAAGGCGCTGGTCGTTCGGAGCCTGGATGTCCGGTGTTTGTCGGAAATCCATTAATAATAGTTCTGTTGAAGTGCACCGGATATCCGGAGATGAGCGGACGTCCGGTGACCGGACGTCCGGTGTGATCGGTCTTCCACTAATATTCGTTCTGTGAAGATATACCAGACGACCGGAGAGGGTCGGATGTCCGGTAGGTCAGGAGGGACCGGACGTCCGTAGACTTCGGATGTCCGGTGGTAGTAGGACCAAATAGCTAAGAAGCATACTACCATTTGTGCATAGGTTAAAGGAAGAAACTAGAGATGGTATAAGAGGGAATTTTGTGGGTCTGAGCAAGTCCTTTCGCAAAATCCAACGATCCCCTCTTAATAGTGCGGGATCCCTATACTCAAGAAGAACCTGAAAAATAAGGAGTTGAAGCCTTTTATTTTTGTCTTGTGTCTCTGCTCTTGAGTGATATAAGTATATATATAGATGCTTTTTTTTTCCATAGTTATAATCCACACACACACATAGCCCTTTGAGACATAATCCTGAGAAATACTCGATAAACATGATTAGTCCCAAAATGCATGTTGTCATCAACATCAAAATACGATTAAGGGCATGATTGCACTTTCAATGATGAAGTTGTTGACGTTGTAGGCTTGTCATCCATCTTCCAGAGCATAGGCTCACCATCATAGAAGGGTGAACGAGTCTCTGGGATCCTCAAATCTGAAGCCAAACTCATCTTCTTAAATCTGTATTCATACTTATAGTTTTAGTTTTGCAGGTCATAGATCTGGGCTTGGAGGTGCTCGATTTTCTCGTGAAGCTTGAAGATGGCCTCCCCAATGTCCTTAGCATCCAACTTGTGTTTATTGGTAAATTCCACGATCATCAGGTGATTGGCGTTGAGTCCTGATGTCGCTTGAAGCTACGTCGGTATTTCCCGAAAGAGGAAGGGATGATGCAGCACAATAGCGGTAGGTATTTTCCTCAAATATGAAACCAAGGTTATCGAACCAGTAGGAGAACCAAGCAACACAACGTAAACAACCCCTGCACACAAATAACAAATCCTCGCAACCCGACATGTTAAAGGGGTTGTTAATCCCTTCTGGGGTATGGCACCTCAAGATAGGCAAAGGACGTGAGGTAAATTTGTAGTAGATTGATAGATCGAACGCCAAATAAAATAAATAGAATTAAAATGCAGCGAGGTATTTCTGTATTTTTGGTTTAGTAGAATCTGAAAATAAATGCACGAAAAAAGTAGATCGCAAAGGCAAATATATGAGAAAGAAGACCCGGGGGCCGTAGGTTTCACTAGGGGCTTCTCTCGAGAAAAATAGCAAACGGTGGGTAAACAGATTACTGTTGGGCAATTTATAGAACTTCAAATAATTATGACGATATCCGGGCAATGCTCATTATATAGGCATCACATGCAAGATTAGTAGACCGACTCCTGCCTTCATCTACTACTATTAATCGACACATCGACCGCTATCCAGCATGCATCTAGTGTATTAAGTTCATGGAAAAACGGAGTAATGCAATAAGAATGATGACATGACGTAGACAAGATCTATCTATGTAGAGATAGACCCCATCATCTTATCCTTAGTAGAAACGATACATACGTGTCGTTTCCCTTTCTGTCACTGGGATCAAGCATCGTAAGATCGAACCCACTACAAAGCACCTCTTCTCATTGCAAGATAAATAGATCAAGTTGGCCAAACAAAACCCAAATATCGGATAAGAAATACGAGGCTATAAGAGATCATGCATATAAGAGATCAAAGAAACTCAAATAGCTTTCATGGAAATAAAAAGATATAACTGATCATAAACTCGAAGTTCATCAGATCCCAACAAACACACCGCAAAAGATTTACATCATATGGATCTCCAAGAGACCATTGTATCGAGAATTTATCGAGAGAGATAAAGACATCTAGCTACTAACTACGGACCCGAAGGTCTACAAAGAACTACTCACGCGTCATCGGAGAGGCACCAATGGAGGTGGTGAACCCCATCCGAGATGCTGTCTAGATTGGATTTGATGGTTCTGGACTCTGTGGCGGCTGGTTGAATATTTCGTCCACTCCCTTAGGATTTCTGGAATATTGGGGTATTTATAGAGCAAAGAGGCGGTCCGGGGGGCACCCGAGGTGGGCACAACCCACCAGGGCGCGCCTGGGCCTCTTGGCGCGCCCTGGTGGGTTGTGCCTCCCTCGGGGCACTCCCCAAGTGCAGCCAGGGCCCATTGTGTTCCTTCTGGCCCATAAAAATTCTCCATGGAGTTTCGTGGCATTTGAACTCTATCTGATATTGATTTTCCGTGATGTAAAAAACATGGAAAAAAATAGGAACTGACACTTGGCACTATGTGATTAGTACCAAAATAATGATATAAAATGACTATAAAATGATTATAAAACATCCAAGATTGATAATATAACAACATGGAATAATAAAAAATTATAGATATGTTGGAGACGTATAAGAATCCCCAAGCTTAACTCCTACTCGTCCTCGAGTAGGTAAGTGATAAAAACAGAATTTTTGATGTGGAATGCTGCCTATCATGTCATATCATATTCTTTTCTTTATAGCATGGACAATTGGACTTTTATGTGATTCAAAGCAATAGTCTAGTTTTTACATAATAATTTAGATACTCAAGCGTATCAACAAGCAACCATGTCTTTCAAAATATCAACACTAAAATAAGTTATCCCTAGCCCATCATGCTCAAACATTGATCCATTCATGAAACACACTCGAATATTAGCTACACCCAATACTTAAGTACGTTCATATTGCCTCCTAGTTGGTGATTTTATGAGAGAAGATGGAGACTCAAATTCAAAATAAACATTTCTTAAAGTAAAAGAAAGGCCCTTCGCAGAGGGAAGTAGGGATTTGTAGAGGTGCCAGAGCTCAAAGCAAAAAAAATAGAGATAAAAAGATTTTGGGAGGTGTATCCATCCCACCAACGAAAACGACTTAGAGTTCCCAACACTTTCCATGCTAGATATGCCATAGGCGGTTCCCAAACAGAAAATAAAGTTTATTCCTTTTTCCACCATACTTTCACTTCCATGGCTAACCGTATCCACGGGCGCTCTTCATACCAACACTTTCCAAGGAATTTATTATTTTACAACATATAGTAAATTTATTTTTGCATTTCCGGACTGGGCATTCCTAAGACCTTTGCCTTACTCTCTTGCAATGACAAGTGAATAAACACTCATCATGAGAATAACACATCCAGCATGGAAAATATTAGCCACCCCTCACCACTCCACGAGCGAAACAAACACACAAAAGAGAAGTTTATTTTGAAGATTAGTGATGGCACATGCAAATTCGCTTAGAACGGCAAAATAATACCGCATATAGGTAGATATAGTGGACTCATGTGGCAAAACTAGTTTAAAGGATTTTGGATGCACAAGTAGAGATCATACTTGGTGTAAAATGAAGGCTAGAAAAAGATTGAGAAGCGACCAACCAAGAGACGGATAATCTCATAAGCAAGCATTAAGCATAAATAACACCGAATAATGCACCACAATTAGGATATAATTTAATTGCATGGCTATTGACTTTCGTACTTGCATAGGGAATCACAAACCTTAACACCAATATTCTTACTAAAGCATAATTACTCATCAACATAACTCACATATCACATCATCATATCTCAAAGCTATTACTAAAAGTCAAGTTTTTTTTGTCCAATGATCTTCATGAAAGTTTTTATTATATCCTTCTTGGATATCTATCACTTCAGGACTAATTTTCATGTGTTGCTTTTCATAAGCTCAAACAAATATAAGTGAAGATCATGAGTATGATTCTTTTTCTTTCTCTCAAAATAATTTAAGTGAAGCAGGAGAGAATATCTTGAAAATTTTACTAAATCTCAAATAAAACTAAGTGAAGCAAGAGAGCATTTCTTCAAAAATACTAAAGCACATCGTTCTAAAAAAGGATATAAGTGAAGCACTAGAGCAAGTCCATAGCTCATAAAAATTTAAGTGAAGCATAGAGAGCAATTCTAACAAGTAATGACATAATTTTGCTCTCTCAAATAAGTGTGTCCATCAAGGATTGATGACTTAAAACACAAAATAAAACAAGCAAAGACTCATATCATACAAAATGCTCCAAGCAAAACACATATCATGTGACGAATAAAAATATAGATTCGACTAAAATACCGATAGTTGTTGGAAGGAAGCGGGGATGCCACTAGGGGGCATCCCCAAGCTTAGTTGGTTGCTCATTTTTTGATAATAGCTTGGGATGCCGGGGCATCCCCAAGCTTAGGCTCTTCTATCCTTCCTTCATCCATCGTAAGATAACCCAAAATTTGAAAACTTCAATCACATAAAACTCAACAAAACCTTCGTGAGATCCGTTAGTGTAAGAAAAATTAATCACTACTATAAGTGATGTATGAAACCAATTCTTAATTTTTTGTATTATATCTACTGTATTCCAACTTTTCTATGGCAAAAACTCATCAAAGAAAACCATAGAGCCATCAAAATAAGCACACAACACAAAGAAAACAGAATCTGACAAAACAGAACAGTCTATAGCAATCTGATTTGTTCGAATACTTATGGAAATCCAAAAATTCTACCAAATTAGGAAGACCAGTGTAATTTGTATATTAATCTATGCAAAAAGAATCAGGGAAAAATAACTTTTATGTGATTTATGAAAATTATTTTTGTGAGCGCAAAGTTTCTGTCTTTTTCAGCAAGATCAAACAACTATCACCCAAGAAGATCCTAAAGGCTTTACTTGGCGCAAACACCAATTAAAACACAAAAAACATAAAAATAATAATAGTAGAATAATTGTGTTAACACTCAAGAACATAAAGCAAAAAGAAAAAATAAAATTTATTCATTGAGTTGCCTCCCAACAAGCGCTATAGTTTGATGCCCTTGGCTAGGCATAAGCAAGGATCTAAGTTTTATCATCCTTCTTCTTCTTGATTTTCTTAGAGGAGTTTTCATCATGGGGTTTTGTAAACACAACATAAAACATATTATCCATGGAAACTTTAGCATTCCTTAGTTGGTTTTCATCATAACCCCTTTGATTTCCCGCAACAATCCAAGAGTAGTGTTGATTAACATTATTAAAAACTTGTTGGATTATGTCTAGAACGGGGACTTACTTTTTAAGATTCTCATCAAAGATCTTATTATCCCTAAGCAAATGCCTTAATGCATAGTCACTATTGTAAAGAATTTCATCTATCAAGGGTTTTTCACGATTCATACCATAAAAATCAAAGATTTCCCTCGCTTCCCGAATTATGTAGTCAAACTCATTCATGAAAACGAGAGTGGCCACCTTTTTAGCCCTAGGATTTTTTATCTTGGGAAGCTCAAAAATCAATCTTTGCAACGTAGGATGAGTACGAATAAATTTACTTTCAAGTTTCAGAACTAGTGCTGAAATAGCGTCCACATAGATCTAGTAGTTTTAAGTATAGGAGCATCGTCAAGACTTAGATTTCCAACACAATTGAAAATTTCTTGATACGCTCTTTTCCCATGACGTTCCCTTGCCCCCAAGATAAAAATTTTAGCATCCAGATTGCCCGTACGTCCAATTTTAGGAGTTAGGCCATCATCTGTTGGTGCCATACCGACATTACTCATGATTGCAAGCAAAGGATAGATCTGACAAGAAAACGACGAACGGAAAAAGAGAGGCGAATAAAACGACAAATTTTTGTGAAGTGGGGGAGAAGAAACCGAGAGGCAAATGACAAATAATGTAAATTGCGAGGAAATGAGATTTGTGATTAGGAACCTGGTATATGTTGAATATCCTCCCCGACAAAGGCGCCAGAAATTCCTTTTGATGTCGCTTAAAGCTACGTCGGTATTTCCCCAAAGAAGAAGGGATGATGCAGCACAGCGGCGCTAGGTATTTCCCTCAGATATGAAACCAAGGTTATCGAACCAGTAGGAGAACCAAGCAACACAACGTAAACAACCCCTGCACACAAATAACATCTAATTTTTTTAAAAATTTTAAATTAATTTTCAGAAATATTACGCCGTTTTTTTATTTTTAAAAATAATATAGCATCGACTATCTGCAGGCCGACAGAGCCGATCGACCTCATCGCTAGCCGACAGGAGGCCAGTCGGCCACGGGGTAGCCCAGTCGGCTTCCTGTAAGCCGATTAATACTAATCGGTTAGCAGTTGGCCGACTGGTGCATGGCCGTCATACCGCCGCATGCCACGCGCCGTCGAACCTTGCATGCGTGTGTAGTGTGTGTATGGAGGGAGAGCTAGCTAGCTCACCCGTACGTGGGTGGTGTGGTGGGATCGAGTGGGTATGAAACATACGTACTGGGAAGTCTGGGATGTTATATATAGATAGATAGACATAGGGTATGGTAGGTGCCCATGACACACGTACGTATGTACGGTAAGCACATAGGTAGCCTTTGCATGGCCAGGTTTGAGTCTTGCCCGTCGCCGGGAAATTAAAGTCGTCGTCGTCGTGAGATTGTGGCAACATGCTAGATGCGAGTCGTTCACGCGCCGCACAGCTCCGGCGGCACTCGTCTGCGCGCAACACGACTAGGTATCTTGTAGGTCTGCGTCATTAATGGGCCTGTCGGCCTGCGTCCGCGTATGTCAGGCTGGTTCAGGAGGAGCGTTGGGCCGAACGCCCTGCGTGCAGTGCACGCGGCAGAACTAGCAGAGAGCAGAAAAAATTGTACTATCACACGTAAAACACGTACGTTGCATGGCCATGCACTAGTCGGCCAACTGCTAGCCGGTTAGTACTAATCAGCTTACAGGAAGCCAACTGGACCCTAATCGGCTAGCAGTAGGCTGACGGGCTCCAGTCAGCCTGTAGTAAGCCGACGCTGTATTATTTTTAAAAATGAAAAAAACAGCATATATTTCTGAAAATTAATAGAAAACATGTATTATTTAAAAAAATTAGCCAAATAACAAATCCTCGCAACCCGACGTGTTAAAGGGGTTGTCAATCCCTTCCGGGGTACGATGCCTCAAGATAGGCAAAGGACTGAGGTAAATTTGTAGTAGATTGATAGATCGAATGCCAAATAAAATAAATAGAAATAAAATGCAGCGAGGTATTTTTGTATTTTTGGTTTAGTAGATCTGTCGTGGAATTGTCACGGCAGATGTCCTTTTGCAAGGACTTAGTCGTGGAGCCATCGCAACTAGGAAGCTTAAAGGGGTTAAAGGGACAAGGGACACGAGAGAGATTTTATACTAGTTTGGCCCCTTACGATGAAGGTAAAGCCTACGTCTAGTTGGGTTGGTATTGCTAGGGTTTCGATGACCAGCGAGCGAGATACGCTATGCCCGGTTCTCGATTGGATGTTACTTGCCCTAAGCCGCCAGCGGGTCGTCCCCTTATATACACGGGTTGACGCCCTGCGGCCTACAGAGTCTCGACCGGCTCATAAACAGTGTCCGACTCGGTGACTAGTTAATCCTGCCTTATAATACAAGTCATGCCATTATGGCAGTTCATTAATACGGGCCTTAAGTCGCCTGTGGGCCTTAGACCCTTTATTGAACCGCTATCTTCATGCTTGATCTTGGGCTTCATATGATGAATCGCCTTTGCATAACCCTACCCCTCCTGGGCGGCTTACACAAATAGTTATATCCCCAACATTAGGCCCCAGATTGATTAGAACCGGTTCATGTCAATCTTGAAAATACCTTAAAGAAAGGCCTTCTGTCTTCTGTCTGTGCAAAAGTTATAACCCGCCGTGACGTCATCTTCTGGATCCGTGATAACCAGCCGTGATGTCATCTTCCATTAAATTCATATTTTACTCCGTCATATCTCAACTGATCCTTATCTTTATTGACCATTCCGAGAATCGAGGCGTCGGAGTGACTGGATAATCACGCCTGGCCTCCTTGTTTCTCGCGCTTTCTCAGCCAGTCTTCCCTTATAAATAGGTACGACCCCTAGGTCTTTTCCATTCTCCCCTTCAGTCATCTTCTTCCCCTCGTGACTTCTCTGCTGCTCGAGCTCCGCCAGCCAAGAGAGAGCAATCAGATCTTCGTCGATGTGACGCCCTCGATTCAATCGTACACTAATCATACACGCAAATGTGTACGATCAAGATCAAGGACTCACGGGAAGATATCACAACACAACTATAGACACAAATTAAAATAATACAAGCTTTATATTACAAGCCGGGGCCTCGAGGGCTCGAGTACATAAGCTCGAAAACACAAGAGTCGTGAAGCAACAATATCTGAGTACGTACATGAGTTAGACAAGTTTGCCTTAAGAAGGCCAGCACAAAAGCATCTACGATCAAAAAGGCAAGGCCTCCTGCACTGAGCCTCCTAACTACTCCTGGTCGTCTGCGGCCTCCATGTAGTAGTAAGCATCGGCGGTGGCATCTGGCTCCTGGGCTCCGGCATCTGGTTGCATCAACCGGCAAGAAGAAGAAAGGGGAAAAGGGGAATCAAGAGCAATAGGCTGCAGAGGATTTTTTGAAGATCACATAGTATTTCCAAGTATTTTGGAAAGCATGTGAACAACTGGGGATGAACGGGTTCAGCGAATTATCCGTAGTACAAAAAGAAACCGCAAGGCAGAAGGCACAAAGGATTCTCAAAACAACGGAGAGTACATCTTGTAATAATAGGAGCAACTGGGTATGAAGGTACAAGCGGCAAGGATGTTATTCACGGGGATTATCTATGGTCAGGAACTGCAAGGCAGTGGGCATAGGGTCTCGAAAAACATCGAGGAGTATCTGCAGAATCTTCTGGCGTAGCAAGCGATCATCGGTAATGTCGGGGCTCTCCGGTAGGAAGTGGGTACGAGAACCTCATGTCAGAGTTAGTTAAATGTTTAATCCGAATAGACGAGAGATCAGAATCCCAGAGTATGGAAAAGGAATAAATGATCCTAATACCACCCAATGGCGACGTGGGCCCGTAAGCCACACAGCCAAGTTAGTAAAACAATTTTAGACGACTAGACTTAACTTCGGCCAAGGAGTTGGAAAGGGGGCTACCTACAGGAAGTCGGCTGTGATACCAACTTGTGACGCCCTCGATTCAATCGTACACTAATCATACACGCAAATGTGTACGATCAAGATCAAGGACTCACGGGAAGATATCACAACACAACTCTAGACACAAATTAAAATAATACAAGCTTTATATTACAAGCCAGGGGCCTCGAGGGCTCGAATACATAAGCTCGAAAACACAAGAGTCAGCGGAAGCAACAATATCTGAGTACAGACATGAGTTAGACAAGTTTGCCTTAAGAAGGCCAACACAAAAGCATCTACGATAAAAAAGGCAAGGCCTCCTGCCTAGGAGCCTCCTAACTACTCCCGGTCGCCGACGGCCTCCATGTAGTAGTAAGCATCGGGTAGTGGTAGTCGCCGTCGTGCTCTCAACTGGTTCCACCATCCGTTGCATCAACCGTAAAGAAGAAGAAAGGGGAAAGGGGAAGCAAAGAAACCATGAGTACTCATCCAAAGTACTGCAAGCAAGGATCTACACTACATATGCAACATTATCAAAGGAAGGCAGTATATGTGGATCAATGCAGAAATGCCGAATAGAGGGGAGAACCTAGTCCTATTGAAGACTAGCATCTTCCGAAAACCACCATCTTGCAGCAACCGAGGGAGTAGAGTAGCATAAAGTAAAGTAGCAGTAGTGTTATCAACCTCGGCGGAGATCCTTTCTCGACTCCTGCGAGAAAGAAATCCCAGAGCCATACTATCCAGCTTATCATCACAATCCATTACTCATCACCATCCAATTCTCATCACAAGTATCCAGTTCTAGTTGTATCGATCGATACAACTCCAAGTGTCCGCTATCAGAGGACAGGCTATCGATAGATGTTTTCTTCCTGCAGGGTGCACCAACTTACCCACCACGCCGCTTAACTCCGCCGGACACACTTTCCTGGTCATGCCCGCCTCGCCAAACAATACGCCGCAACCCGACCTAGGCTTAATAGAGAGGCCAGCACGCCGGACTAAACCTATGCCCCAGGGGGTCATGGGCCATCTCCCGAACTCCCAAGATGTTGCGAGGGCGGCCGGTGAGCAGACCTAGCTACCTCCTTCAACAAGGCAGGAGCTTACCAGTCCAACCCGGCCAGCGCCCAGTCGCGACGCCTATTAAGCTTCGCTGATGTATACGACGCAGAACGCCCATACTATGCCCACGTGATGGTTAGTGCTATCATGCCGAGGCCCTCGGATCAAATATCCAAATCGTAGTGGATTAGGAACGCGGTAACAAGCAGAGACTCACGAAGATGTGACCCGCTGCCCTGCCTCGAGGACTTGCGGCAAGGGCTAGGAATGCCCGGCCACGCCTCGTAATTACCTCGCGGGCACCCTCCAGGTCAACCCGACTCCACATCACTCGCAATTAAGCTCGCGCGGGCACACTTCAGGGTCGACCCGTCTTTAGTAACATGGCGTAGTGTAAAGTCATAGTAAGCATAGTAACTGTGTGTCTAAACATCAAGGGGAAAGCCTGAGGAATCACCCCCGGTGAATTCCACTCGATGTAATCATCAAGGTGTACCTAAGAGGATTCACCCTCGAGGTCCACACTTGAGGGGTTGCAAGACAGAGTCGTATCAGAAGTGGTTAAAGACGGAATCACCCTCGATGACCACGACCGAATAGCTACACTACAGGGTTAACATTAGAAGTGATGTAGAGGTCTCAGCCTCGGCACTCAATAGTAACACTGCAGAGTCGAGCAACGAAGGGGCGTGATGTGACGTGAGGTGTCGGGTCTTGGTCTTCGATCCCATTGATCGGGTCTTCTGATAATCCAGCGGGCAGTCGAGTCAAGTGGGGGTCACTGATGGGTCTCTAACCAACCTATACTAAGCAGCTTTAGGATAAGGTAGGTAACAATAGCAGGTTACAATAAACAGGCTATGCATCAGAATAGGAGCAAACAATAACAATAGCAAAATCTAATGTAAGCATGAGAGAATGGAATGGGCGATATCAGGATGATCAAAGGGGGGGCTTGCCTGGTTGCTCTGGCAAGGAGGGGTCGTCATCGACGACGTAGTCGATCACTGGGGCATCAGCAGCCTCGTGGTCTACCGGAGAGAAGAGGGGGAAGAAACAGTAAATATAAAGCACACATAGCATAATAGGACAACAGGCAAAGCTAGACGTGTTCTAACGCGGTGCTACACGATAAAGGTGAGGGGAAGTCAACCGAATGTTTTCCGGTTCCGGACCGTGTCACATGAGATGACCAAGGGGCAAAGTTCCATGTTCAGCATGCTAGGGGCATGTGATGATGAATGGACCTCAATTTGGATTCGCTGGATTTTTCTGAGCAACTTTCATATAGAAAACATTTTCATCCGAGTTACAGATTATTTTATATGAATTTTCTAAGTTTTAAACATATTCTGGAATTATTAATATTAACAGAAATGAAAACATGATGTCTAGCATGACATGTTGATGACGTCAGCAGTCAAAAGAGCGGCTGGCCAGGTCGAACCTGACTAGTGGGGCCACTGGGACCCACATGTCAGATTCTGTTAGCTTAACAGTGGATTAAACTAATCTAACAGGCTAATTAGAGGTGTGGGCCCCTGGTGTCAGCGACTAATTAACAATTAAAACTAATTAATAGATTTATTTATTTATAAAACGTTTTAAACAAGTGGGGCCCACATGTCAGCCTCACTGGGCAGCCTAGTCAGCAGCTGACCGGTCAACCACCAATCGGGCCGCCTCGCCCATCGGTCGACGACCTAGGGCGGGACCCATGGAGCCACGTCGGCGCCGCGCCGAGAGAGCACCGCGACCAAAAACGACGGCGGCGCGCTCGGGAGGTTGTCGGGTTACATGCATGTGGCGCTGCTTTAGCGCGACCGGGCCCGTCCGAACGAGAAGACGACGAGGAGGCGATCTGGGGTGGTGGGAGAGGCTGTGGTGGTCGGGAACGTCGACGGCGAGCGGCGAGGCGGACGCCGACTTCGATCGCCGCTGGATCGGGCTGGGGGCACGAGAGGGCGAGAGGAAGGGCTCGCCGGGCTCCTCGGAACACCAGGAGCACGACAGAGGGCTCAGATGGGCGCCATGGTAGCGGTGGCCACGGTGGTGATGCAGCAGGGCGGCAGTGAGCTACGACTATGGTGGCGGGGCAAAACACGGGCAACGAACGAAGGGAGAACAGAGGGGAAGCGGGTGGTGCTCACCCAGGAGCACAAGGTGGCTCGTTGAGGGCTGAAGCGCAGGGGGTGGCCGGAGTCGAAGGAGATCGCCCGCGACCTGAGGAGGAAGAAGGCGCAGATCCGGGCGATGGGGCTCGTCGGCTCGCGTTCGTGGCCGTAGTCGACGTAGCGGAGTGCGGCTGGTTACGTCGGAGGAGCACGAGGGAGGCGGTCGCCGCGGTGATGCGAGGTGGGACGGCGGGGATGGCGCTCGGGTGAGGCGGGCAAGCGAGACAGAGAGGGGGAGGAGCGTGTGGATCTGGGAGGTGAGAGAGGGGAGTGGAGGTAGGTGGGGAGGAGGCCGAGGTGTCGAGGGGGGGGGCTCGACCTTATCCTCTCGCCGGCGACGTGGCAAGACGGGCGGCGCGCTGGTCGGGCGGGACGCGCCTTGGCCGGAGGAGCAAGGAGGAGGACGACCCGGGGCGTGGGCTGGGTCGGCTGGTGGCCTAGTTGCCAGTTGGTTGAGGTCCAGAGGGACAGGGGGTCCTATCTCTCTCTTATGCTTTTCCTTTTCTTTTCTTTAATTAGCAGAAAAGAATAATGATTTATCTGGGGACCCTAATGATTTAGGGAAAATGTGGAACTGGATCATAAAAGTCTAGTGCATTTTTAGGCACTGCCACAATTATTTTTGGGAGATATTTAGATTCATTTGGAATTTTTATAAATGAATTTGCATTTTAAATTGCTAGAATGGCATTGTTATAAATGTTAGTGTCCATTCTAGCACAGGAGTGATGTTGTTTTTATTTACATCAAATGGTATTGGAATATTTCCTAAATGATGAACATTTTTCCAAAGAACTTTTGTGCAACTTCAAGTTTCACTTATGATTCAATTTGAATTCGATGGGAGTTGAAAAGAGATATTGAACAAAGGTGATTAAGCATTCTTTAGCCAAATGATCAGGCTTAATCACAGAGGGTTACTGTAGCATGACACTGGGGGTGTTACAAATCTCCTCCACTACAAGAAATCTCGTCCCGAGATTTAAGAGGTGGAGTAAGGGGGAAGCTATAGGGACGAATGTCTGAAAGGATCAGCATCCGGTAGTTATCTCAAGGAAGGAGGATTTAGAAGCACCAGGACGTATCAAGAGTGCTATACGGAGATTCAACAAGTTTTAACCAGGTAGGCATCCAGCTGATGCCTAAAATAGGTGATGCAGGGGTTCAGAGCAAAGAAGAATAATGTTGCCTCTGATACCGAAATGAAACATGGTGAGGAGGTTAGCTCGTGTATTATATACGAAGCCGAGTGCCAAGAATATTTCGGAATCAAGGTTGTACAGTAGAGTCAGGTTCCGATCATGTGGAACTGTGGATTATGGGCCCACCATGTGGGTTAAAAAAAGGAAGGGTGCTGACGTCTTGTATGGTCGTGATAGCAGGGCAGGTCAGAGGATAGCATGTAAGTTATATTGGCAACAACGTTGGTACCAAGGGCGAGGGACGAAGAGAAGCATTTTCCCGCTCATTGAATGAGGCGGACCAATCGGCAAGGTTCGCGTCCATCGGTGGTTATTGGAATGTCATCAGCAATAGTAGATCTCATAAACCACAAATTGTATATCGGGGTGTTTTCATAAGCAGGGAATTGTTACATGCTTAGATCTCATAAACCACAAGAAAGGTTAAACAAAACAATGGAATAGAAAAGGTGATCATTAGATTAATCAGAACATTGGATAGGAAAATGTGTTTACACACAAGAATTGGGAGTATATCGTTCCCAAGGGGAAGCGGAGCAGGATATACATGATATGGCAGCAAGTTCAAAAGCATGTAGATAAAGGGGGCGAGGGAAGAATCATGATATTACCCATACAACGGTGTTTGGATAATAGATCAAGAAACATTCGACAATGTGCTTCCAATGTTCCTGTTGATATCCGGAATACCTCAGTCATGCTTCGAGGTAGTATTAACATGGTGTTACAAGTAGGGGTTGGAGTTGAAGATCACAAGAAATATACAAGGAACAATTGCAAGAATAGCAAAGAGTCCAAGGTTTAACCAAGGCGTGATCAAACATGTGTTGGAAAGAAGACAAGGGGGGTTGTCAATGATAACTCAAATCATCGAATGTCACGGATGGTATTTCTCACCATGAATTTAATTGTCATCTCTGAAGAAGACAAAGTGTTGACGGTGATCACGACAAATTTTGTCGAGAGACTCTATGAAGATGCCATCGAGCAGAAAAGGAAGAATGAAGTGAAAGGCTACGAGAACCAAGGATTCGACACCAACTCGAATCATGCTTGTTGTTCAAGGCGAAACGATATAATGAGGAAAATCGACGTAGGCTTAGCACATCGTCGAAAATTGTGCTCCGGGAAGAAGGACCAGGTAGCACAGTTAAAATTTAGCATGATAATGATATTGCTGGTCAGGCTAGGAATGACTTGAAGGATTATTAAACTCGTAAGCAATGAAAATTACTTAGAGTTGTTGAATCGGAGTGCAGAAGCGATTCACTTATCGGTGTTCTCGAGTGACTAACAACTCGGAACCAGAGGGAAATTTGAAGTCCGTGAGTAGCAATACTAGAAGAAGTCTCATAGGAAGGAACACAGTTCTTTGTTATTCTCGAGATAACATGAGGCAATACTTGAAGGTAGATCAAATTAGAGGTTGGACAGGTGAAATGACTTGCAGGAGACAAGTATTTTAACTTGTCCGGGAAATGGAATTAAGAAGAAACTATGGTCGGAACCACGGTTATGAATGATCAAACTACCGATACAAGATGAACCTATAACAAGGGGTAATTATTTTTACGAGCAGCTTCCATGATAAGTTCTACATCGGGCCCATGGGCATGAACACAAAGGTTCAAGGTCGACTCCCACTTCTTCAATGCATAACCTTTCATTCACTCCTCGTTTTCAAAGAAATTGTAGTGCAGAAGATTTATCTGGCGAAGTACCAGAAGAGTAAGACTCGTGAGAACTCTCGGGTTCATAAGGATTATGGAAGGCATAAGTTCAACCTATCGGGGCATTTTAACGAATCTATACAACAATCAACCAAACAAAAGATACGATTTCGAAAGCAGAGTATTGAAGTCAAAGCAGATGATACAATTTAGCGAAGATATTATGTATCAGGGAAAAACTCACAAGAATTTGGATGTGAAGGACATAGTCGGATAACAACCCAGCAATGGATCTGGCGATTCACGACAGAGTTGATGTGATTATCGGTAATCAATCAGATGAAGAAGGGGATGCAAAGGCATTGGCTTATAGAAACGTCTGAATGATTCAATGCTTGGGTACAGAGGAATTATGATTTCAAGACGAAGGACCAGAAGCAGAGGCTCTGATCAAAAGATGAGTAAGTTGAATAGACTTAGAGGTGCACCCGATCTAACCTTGATTGGGAAAGAACCAGCTCATATCCGGAGCAATGTCGGAGCCGGAAAGGAAATTTCCAAGGATTAATTGATGATTGCGAGTATTCGCTCACACGAGGAATCCATAGGAACAGAATGACAATCACAAAGAATTTTAAAGAAAATTGTTAAACATATGGAATTAATCCTAATGCAAGCAGGCAAGGAGAATCAAGAGCAATAGGCTGCAGAGGATTTTTGGAAGATCACATGCTAGACATATGGAATTAATCCTAATGCAAGAAGGCAAGGAGAATCAAGAGCAATAGGCTGCAGAGGATTTTTGGAAGATCACATAGTATTTCCAAGTATTTTGGAAAGCATGTGAACAACTGGGATGAACGGGTTCAAATAATTATCCATAGTACAAAAAGAAACCGCAGCGTAAGGCACAAAGGATTCTCAAACAACGGAGAGTACATATTGTAATAATAGGAGCAACTGGGTATGAAGGTACAAGCGGCAAGGATGTTATTCACGGGGATTATCTATGGTCGAACTGCAAGGCAAGGCACAGTGGTCTCGAAAACATCGAGGAGTATCTGCAGAATCTTCCGACGAAGCAAGCGATCATTTGTAATGTCGGGCTCTCCGAAGGAAGTGGTTACGAGAACCTAATGTCAGAGTTAGTAAAATGTTTAATCCGAATAGACGAGAGATCAGAATCCCAGAGTATGGAAAAGGAATAAATAATCCTAATACCACCCAATGGCGACGTGGGCCCATAAGCCACACAGCCAAGTTAGTAAAACAATTTTGGACGACTAGACTTAACTTCGGCCAAGGAGTTGGAAAGGGGGCTACCTACAGCAAATGGCTCGATACCAACTTGTGACGCCCTCGATTCAATCATACACTAATCATACACGCAAATGTGTACGATCAAGATCAAGGACTCACGGGAAGATATCACAACACAACTCTAGACACAAATTAAAATAATACAAGCTTTATATTACAAGCCAGGGGCCTCGAGGGCTCGAATACATAAGCTCAAAAACACAAGAGTCAGCGGAAGCAACAATATCTGAGTACAGACATGAGTTAGACAAGTTTGCCTTAAGAAGGCCAGCACAAAAGCATCTACGATCAAAAAGGCAAGGCCTCTTGCCTAGGAGCCTCCTAACTACTCCTGGTCGTCTGCGGCCTCCATGTAGTAGTAAGCATCGGCGGTGGCATCGTCTCGATCCTGGTTCCACCATCTGGTTGCATCAACCGAAAGAAGAAGAAAGGGGAAAGGGAAGCAAAGCAACCATGAGTACTCATCCAAAGTACTGCAAGCAAGGATCTACACTACATATGCAACATTATCAAAGGAAGGTCAGATATGTGGACTGGCTGCAGAAATGCCGTAATAGAGAGAACCTAGTCCTATTGAAGACTAGCATCTTCTCGAAACCACCATCTTGCAGCAAACAGGAGGGAGTAGAGTAGCATAAAGTAAAGTAGCAGTAGTGTTATCAACTCGCCGGAGATCCTTTCTCGACTCCTCGCGAGAAAGAAATCCCAGAGCCATACTATCCAGCTTATCATCACAATCCATTACTCATCACCATCCAATTCTCATCACAAGTATCCAGTTCTAGTTGTATCGATTGGGATACAACTCCAAGTGTCCGCTATCGTGAGGACAGGCTATCGATAGATGTTTTCTTCCGCAGGGTGCACCAACTTACCCACCACGCCGCTTAACTCCGCCGACACACTTTCTCTGGTCATGCCCGCCTCGCTAAACAATACGCCGCAACCCGACCTAGGCTTAATAGAGAGGCCAGACGCCGGACTAAACCTATGCCCCTGGGGTCATGGGCCATCTCCCGAACTCCTGCAGACGTTACGAGGGCGGCCGGTGAGCAGACCTAGCTACCTCCCTAAAAAGGCAGGAGCTACCAGTCCAACCCGGCGCGCCGCCAACCCGCCGACGCCTATTAAGCTTCGGCTGATGTATACAACGCAGAACGCCCATACTATGCCCACGTGATGGTTATTGCTATCGTGCCGAGGCCCTCGGATCAAATATCCAAATCATAGTGGATTAGGAACGCTGTAACAAGCAGAGACTCACGAAAGATGTGACCCCGCTGACCTGCCTCGAGGACTTGCGGCAAGGGCTAGGAATGCCCGCCACACCTCGTAATTATCTCGCGGGCACCTCCAGTCAACCCGACTCCACATCACTGCAATTAAGCTCACGCGGGCACCCTTCGTGGTCGACCCGCCTTTAGTAACATGGCTCAGGTAAAGTCATAGTAATCATAGTAACTGTGTCTAAACATCAAGGGAAAGCCGAGGAATCACCCCGTGAATTCCACTCGATGTAATCATCAAGGTGTACGTAAGAGGATTCACCGAGGTCCACACTTGAGGGGTTGCACGACGAGTCGAATCGAAGTGGTTAAAGAGGAATCACCCTCGATGACCACGACCAATAGCTACACTACAGGTTAACATCGGTGTTGTAGAGGTCTCACCCTCGGTACTCAATAGTAACACAAAGCAGAGTTGAGCAACGAAGGGGCGATGTGACGTGAGGTGTCGGGTCCTGGTCTTCGATCCCGCTGATCGTGTCTTCGATAATCCAACAAGGCGCCGAGTCAAGTGGGGGTCACCGATGGGTCTCTAACCAACCTATACTAAGCAGCTTTAGGATAAGGTAGGTAACAATAGCAGGTTACAATAAAGTAGGCTATGCAATGTAATAGGAGCAAACAATAACAAGAGCAAAATCTAATGCAAGCATGAGAGAATGGAATGGGCGATATCGGGATGATCAAAGGGGGCTTGCCTAGTTGCTCGGCAAGGAGGGTCGTCATCATCGACGACGAGTCGATCACCGGGCATCATCGGCCTCGGGGTCTACCGGAGAGAAGAGGGGAAGAAACAGAAATATAAAGCACACATAGCATAACAGAGCATAACAGGCAATAGCTAGACGTGTTCTAACGCGTGCTACACGATACCGGTGAGGGGGAAGTCAACCGAATGTTTTCCTGTTCCGACTGTGTCACACAGATGACCGAGGGAAAAGTTCCATGTTCAGCATGCTAGGGGCATGTGACAGATGAATGGACCGCGTATACTGATTCATTGGATTTTTCTGAGCAACATTCATATATTTTCATCCGAGTTATAGATTATTTTATATGAATTTTTTAAGTTTTAAACATATTCTAGAATTATTAATATTAACAGAAATGAAAACATGATGTCAGCATGACATGTTGATGACGTTAGCAGTCAAAAGAGCGGCTGACCAGGTAGAACCTGACTAGTGGGGCCACTGGGACCCACATGTCAGACTCTGTTAGCTTAACAGTGGATTAAACTATCTAACAGGCTAATTAGAGGTGTGGGCCCCTAGTGTCAGCGACTAATTAACAATTAAAACTAATTAACAGATTTATTTATTTATAAAACGTTTTAAACAAGTGGGGCCCACATGTCAGCCTCACTGGGCAGCCTAGTCAGCAGTTGACTGGTCAACCTAATAATCGGGCCGCCCGCCCACCGTCACGACCTAGGGCGGGACCCATGGAGCCACGTCGGCGTCGGCGCCGGAGAGAACTCCGACGACCAAAAACGACGGCGGCGCGCTCGGGAGGTGGTCGGGTTACACGCAGGCGCCGCTTCTAGCGCAACCGCCCGCTCGAACGAGAAGATGACGAGGAGGCGATCTGGGTGGTGGGAGAGGCTGTGGTGGTCGGGAACGCCGACGGCGAGCGGCGAGGCGGACGCCGACTTTGGCCGTCGCCGGATCGGGCTGGGGCACGAGAGGGCGAGAGGAAGGGCTCGCTGGGCTCCTCGGAACACCAGAGCACGACGGAGGGCTCAGATGGGGGCCATGGCAGCGGTGGCTACGGCGGTGACGCAGCAGGCGGCAAGTGAGCTACGACTATGGCGGCGGGGCAAAACACGGGCAGTGAACGAAGGGAGAACAGAGGGGAAGCGGGCGGTGCTCACCGAGGAGCACAAGGTGGCTCGTCGAGGGCTGAAGCGCAGGGGTGGCCGAGTCGAAGGAGATCGCCGCGACCGAGGAAGAAGAAGGCATGATCCGGGCGATGGGGCTCGCTGCTCGTGTTCAGGGTCAGAGTCGACGAGAAGAGTGGGGGTGCGGCTGGTTACGCCGGAGGAGCACGAGGGAGGCGGTCGCCGTGGTGATGCGAGGTGGGACGGCGGCGATGGCGCCGGGTGAGGCGGGCGAGTGAGACAGAGAGGGGAGGAGCGCGGTATCCGGGAGGCGAGAGAGGGAGTGGAGGTAGGTGGGGAGGAGGCCAAGGTGTCGAGGGGGGGGCTCGACCTTATCCTATCGTCGGCGACGTGGCAGACGGGCGGCAAGGCCGTCCCGGGGGGACGCGCCTCGGTCGGAGGAGCAAAGGAGGAGGACGACTGGGGGGTGGGCTGGGCCGGCCGGTGGCCTAGTTGCCAGTTGGTTGAGGTCTAGAGGGACAGGGGGGGTCCTCTCTCTCTCTCTCTTATGCTTTTCCTTTTCTTTTCTTTAATTAGCAGAGGAGAATAATGATTTATCTGGGGACCCTAATGATTTAAGGAAAATGTGGAACGGGATCATAAAAGTCCAGTGCATTTTTAGGCACTGCCACAATTATTTTTGGGAGAGATTTATATTCATTTGGAATTTTCATAAATGAATTTGCATTTTAAATTGCTAGAATGGCATTGTTATAAATGTTAGTGTCCATTCTAGCACAGGAGTGATGTTGTTTTTATTTACAACAAATGGTATTGGAATATTTCCTAAATGATGAACATTTTTCCAGCAACTTTTGTGCAACTTCAAGTTTCACTTATGATTTCAATTTGAATTCAGATGGGAGTTGAAAAGAGATATTGAACAAAGGTGATTAAGCATTCTTTAGCCAAATGATCAGGCTTAATCACAGAGGGTTACTGTAGCATGACACTGGGGGTGTTACAGTCGACCTTGGCCGCTGCATCGACCTGATCCGACCAGAAAAACGCGACGAACCTCCGCAGCAACTCGTCATCTGTAAGTTTCTTCCTCCCTGTTCCTCAGATCTGCATTAATATTTTTGAGTTCGTCGGTGTTCGTCGCTGTTCGACATGAGCCCTTCATAGATTTCACCTCCGCCGCCCTTTTCTGATCTTAAGGTAGTATAAAACTGCTGTGGAAGCTGTTTCGCACTTATTTCGAATGCAAATAGTTTCCTTTCCTTTGTACAGAGGCCTCATTCGAGCGTATGAACTTATCTGTACGAGTTTTAGGTCTGGAATTTTTCCTTTTCTGAACGACCGTTTGATCCAAAATAATAGCCGCAACCTGCGAAACCTGTTTGTTCCATACTTAGTAAAAAAAACTGCATCTGTTAGATCTGTTTAACCATGACAAATCCGTATGGCCGGTTTAAAAGGACAACACTGATTGATAGCCTTGCCTGCTCTTGGCGGTTTAAAATAACTTAACTGTTTCTGATTCCCATGGCGGCTTAAATAACCAGATATAATTAGCTATATGTCATTAGGCCCCGTCGCAAGCCGCCATCTTGAAGAGATTTTAAAATATTCTCCTCCAGGTTAAATTGAGCCGGAAATTTTTATTTTGTCATAGGCTTCCATCTGCATAATGGCACCCAAGGCTCCCAAAGCACCTGTGACCTGCAACTGGGTCAAATCTATTGTCACTGAAAGCACCTTGGGTGATTTCGTGAAGACTGGCTATCTGCCCAAAAAAGAAGTCATGTCCTATCGTGCTCCTAACCCGGCAGAGGAAAAACCTCAACCCAAGGAGGGGGAAGTGATCGTTTTTACTGATCATATGAGCTAGGGCTTTTCTCCACCCAGCTCAAAATTCTTCAGGGATGTTTTGCACTTTTTTTGACCTCAGACCTCAAGATATCAGGCCCAACTTCGTGTCAAACATTTGCAACTTCCAAGTCTTTTGCGAGGTGTATCTTGGAGAAGAACCCAACCTATTACTTTTCAGAGAGTTGTTTTACTTAAACCGCCAGAATGAACGTGCCAACGGGCCCAGCCTGGAACTTGGTGGTATCTCCATTCAGCGACGGAGGGACTGCCTTTTCCCATACGCTGAACTGCCAAGCCATCCTAAGGATTGGAATCAGACGTGGTTCTATTGCCAGGATGCTTCTCCGGCTGATGAGAACCCGCTGCCCGGTTTTCGCGCTCTGCGCCTCGAATCCAACCACCCACAGCCGGACAAGTTATCTGTTGTTGAACGTCTACAGCTTGCCCCCACCACAAAGAAAATCGAGGCTCTTTTGGGGAACGGCTTAGACGACATTGATTTGGTCCGAGTCTAGATCTCCTGGCGGGTGATTCCGTTAAGCCGCCGCCCTGGCTTGATGTGCACCTATTCAGGCAAAAAGTATGACCCGCTGGGTAATTGTCCTGATGACATACCTGATGACATGGTTGAAGCCATGACCCAATATCTGTTGAAAGAGGGCTCAGTGGTCAGTAACACCTTCGGCTTACTTCCATTTTGCAAGAATAACCCGGCTCCTGCAGTAAGGCATCAACCTAAAAGTTTATACTCTTATTGTGGAATGCCTTGTTTTTACTCATAACCTTTTCTCATTATTCACAGGCAAATGACAATTTCTGGAAGGTCAAATATGATCATGAGGCTACCAAATAGGCCAGAGTGGCCAAGAGAGCCGAGAGGAAAACTGCCAAGGCAGGAACCCAGAAGAAGAAGAAGGCAAGTGCTTCAGATTTCTTCAAACTGGATGACACCACTAATGATGAAGAAGAGGTAATACTTAACTTCCCTGATTCCTTTACCATCATCTTATTGACATTAACTTCCTTCAGGAGGACACGGGAAACAACCAAGCAGTTGAGGAAGAGGTAAATATAATTTCCTCCGACTCCGAGCCTTTGCTGAGGCAGAAAGTCCGAAGAGTGATCCGGAAAGTAAGATTTTCACATCCTTTAGCTTACCAAGATCCTCAATTTCTTTTGAAGCGATAGACTCATGAGAGCCGGAGGCAGACCCGGACCAGCAAAGACGCGGAACTCTCCTCCGGCTTACCTGATGTAACAAGGAAGCGCCGGACTGAGGTTATTCCCGATTTACGTTCTTTTTACCTTTGGCGGGTTTCATTCGTCAACCCCTCAATTCATCTGACTCAAACTATCAGGACACTTCACCTTCCTACGGCGAATCCATGCAATCCAACATGCCGGCTTTCAAAAGTGCTCCAGGGTAATGTCAACTTATTTATCTTTATGCTTATCTTACTCATATTTTTGTACTAACCCTTCTGATTCGCACACAGCATACAAGTGAAGCCCAGCAAAAGGGCGAAGAAAAATAAGCCGGCCAAAGAGCCGGTCGTGACTGACCCGGAGCTCGGAACAACTACTCCTGACACCTCCACACATGAGCCGCCGCCTGAACGGCCCATGATATTCCAGCATCAACTTCTGATCCGCCTGCCGAACAAGCTCTTGACGGCTCTGATAACCCGAAGATTCCTAGCCCGGCCAAAACAGATGACCCGAAAGTCGAGATCCTTAAGACTCAGTTTGTTGAACCGGGAAGACCCACTGTACTTGCCAAGTGCTCTGCGAAGGAAGAACTTTTGGAACGCCGAAAAGCCAAGCTGGACGTCACTGATTATACTCATCTGAGTATTGGAGAAATTGTCTCTGGCTATATAAGTCAAGTGCACAGCAACCGTGACCTGGAAGTTGATATGGTGAAACAAATACACCAAAAATCTGAGGTATAACTCTTGTTTCTATTCCTTATTCCTCCTTACTATACCAGCCCCCAAGTCTATTGCTTATGAGGAAAATATGTTGTATACTTAATATTAGCTTGGTAATGTTTGCCAGTAATCCGGCTTATCCTATAGCACCCGAAGGCCGGCTTAAAACAAGATGTTTGAACCGGTCCTTATCATGCTGTAATAAAATATTTGAACTGCAATATGCATTAGCCCCCAAGTGCCAAGTATCTTTGCTTGTAAAATGCTTGGGACTTAATTCCATGAACCGCCGCAATAAAGTTCTTCAGCATACATTAGCCCCCAAGTGTCAAGTATCTTTGCTTTGCAAAAATGCTTGGGACTTAATGTTGCATTATGATATTTCTGATTGTAACCCGACACTGATACAGGCAGCCATGAGTCAATTTGAAGCGGAGATCTCTAACTTGAAGAACCGTCTGGAATCTCAGGAGGCTGAAACTCAAAAAGCCAATTCCAAATTTGAGTTCAGCGTTTCTGAACAAGAAAAATTGAAGAAGAGCTTTGAAGCAGACAAGAAGGCATGGGCTGATGAAAAGGTCTCCTTGATCACACGGGCAGAGAAAGCAGAGGCGTCGCTTGCAAAAGCAACTGCCGAGCTATCCGACTTAAAGCGCCATGTATCTCAGATGGTCTCAGCAATCTTTGGTAAGCTATTTCTGCAAGTGTTAAATACTGAAAATCTGTTTTCGACTAGTATCTCAATTGTCACCTCCGGCTCACCTGATGTTTATTAATGCAGGCCCCAGGAGCTCGAATCTTGACCAGAGGATGTTGATCAAGTTAAAGGCAGTTTATACCCTGGTGGAACAACTCTACACTGGGTCACAACGTGCTTTAGCCGTTGTGGCTTTGTCAAATGAGGTTCCCCATCTCCTTGCGGACGTGCTAAGGCGGCTCGCTGTGCTACCTCAACGGGTCCAAGAGCTAAGGCAGGCGTCTGCAAGAGCCGGAGCCATAGCCGCATTGAGCCGGAACAAGGCGTGGCTACCAGAACTAGACCCGGCCGACATCGCCCTTGGATATCCAAGCCTGAAGGAGGAAGGCTCCTTATTTGACCAGAAGGATTTCTCTGCCTGCATGAGGGAAATACGTCCTGTGGCCACTCTGATTGGGAATGACACAGATCTTACCAAGTACCAGCCGGGCTACGACAGCCAGAATCAGAGAATCCCCACGCCACACTATGATGCAGTCAGCCTGATCCCTCCAATTCGTAAGCATACCTTCGCCCCTGAAGTCGATCCGGCCGGGTTAATTGATGATGAAGCTGAATTTGAAGCTTTGAGTGGCATTGACTCGTCATCATCAACCTTCCGTGACAGGGAAAATTGAGCGGAGGAGCGGAAAGGGATGACCCGGAAGCTTCAGGTCAACAAAACGAGTGATCCGTCGGGCGTCTCATATTTATGTCTTATGGGAAACAATGCTTCATTATCCAGGCTCGGGGAGTCATGTAATAGGGTAGTAAAACACTTAATTTTTGTCATCACGCACATTTGAGGTGCTTCAACACTTTTGTAAGCCACCGTCGTTATATTCTTCCGGTTTATATTGATCTTGTGCTTTAGTTGCCCTGTGATCCTTTGATGACCTTGCCGGCTTATGTGACCCGAACAATGAGGTTAAACTTTTTAATCCTGAAACTTGACATATATGATGTTTGTTATGCGTTAACAACTGTATTTAATCAAAATTAAGCTGGTGGGATAAAAATCACCCCATAAACGCTTTCAAAAAATGATCTCAAAACAGTCAAACAATTGTGATTGCAAATGTGTTATGAAAAATAGACAAACTTCAAAGGCTTGTGATTCGAATACGATCAGAAAACCGTTCCAAAGGGGTTAAGCTAAGATTCGGATACGATCATATAGCCCCCAGTGGCTTTGGCGATGCCGATCAAGTGGGTATCGACAGCTATGTTCTCTTTGGTTCGAATACGACCTACGTTTGAATAGGAAGCCCCCAAGTGACCATAAGAGTTGTTTAATGACGCTGATTTGAATTCGATCCACGTCAGACCCAAAGGGGTTAAGCTATGATTCAGATATGATCAAGAACCCCCTAGTGGGTTTGGCAGTATGCCGATCAAGAGGGTATCGACAGCTATGTTCTCTTTGGTTCGAATACGACCTATGTTTGAACAGGAAGCCCCCCAAGTGATCATGGCTAGATTCAGATATGATCATAAGCCGTACCAGAGGGAAAGCCGGATTCAAATATGATCCGATCCCTGTTGGTTGTTTCAACAATATAATAAGGAAGACATGTAAACATTTGAGGATGAAAAGGACAGAGGTCCTGCTTTATTGCCTTTCATAATATATACATCTCAAAATATGTACATCCTGAGAGCAGGTGGCTCAAGTGTAGTAAGGCCGAAGAAGAGCGATATTCCACGGCCGACAGGTCTCCTCCTCCGACTTACGTGAGTCTTTGTGCTCTCGAACATCGATGAGGTAATATGACCCGTTGTTCAGGTTCTTGCTGACCACAAAGGGTCCTTCCCAAGGGGGGGATAGCTTTTGCATATCGGATTGATCCTGGATGAGCCGGAGCACTAAATCACCTACCTGAAAGGTTCTGGATCTAACCCGGTGGCTGTGGTAGCGGCGCAGGTCTTGCTGGTAAATCGCCGAGCGGGCTATTGCCAAGTCTCGCTCTTCATCCAACAAGTCAAGTGCATTCTGACGAGCTTGTTCATTATCAGCTTCAACGTATGCCGCCACGCGAGGCGAGTCATGACGGATGTCACTTGGCAGGACCTCCTTTGCTCCGTACACCATGAAGAAAGGTGTATAACCCATAGATCTGTTAGGTGTAGTGTTGATGCTCCAAATCACAGAGGGTAATTCCTCCACCCAACAACCCGGCATCCGCTGTAAGGGGACCAAGAGCCGGGGTTTTATACCTTTCAAGATCTCCTGATTGGCTCTTTCTTCTTGACCATTGGATTGAGGATGAGCTACCGCCGAAACATCAATCCGGATATGTTCTCGTTGACAAAACTCTTCCATAGCACCTTTGTAGAGATTAGTGCCATTATCAGTTATGATGCTGTGTGGAAAACCAAAACGAAAGATCACCTTTTTCATGAACTGAACCGCCATGGCTGCATCACACTTACTGACCGGCTCTGCCTCAACCCACTTTGTAAATTTATCCACCGCCACCAGGAGGTGTGTCTTTTTATCACCTTTTGAAAGGCCCGACAATATCAAGCCCCCAGACTGCAAACGGCCAAGTAATTGGAATCATCCTCAATTCTTGAGCCGGCACGTGAGCTCGTCGTGAGAATTTTTGACAACCGTCACATTTACTGACCAGATCTTCCGCATCAGCATGAGCCGTCAACCAATAGAAACCATGACGGAAAGCCTTGGCCACAAGAGATTTTGAGCCGGCATGATGACCACAATCGCCTTCATGGATCTCCCGAAGTATTTCCTGACCTTCCACAGGTGACACACAACGTTGAAACGCCCCAGTGACACTGCGATAATGCAGCTCACCATGAACAATGGTCATGGACTTAGACCGCCAGATGATTTTTCTCGCCAAAGTCTCATCCTTGGGAAACTCTCCGCGGGTCATGTAAGCCAAATATGGCACTGTCCAATCCGGGATGACGTGAAGAGCCGCCACCAACTGCGCTTCTGGGTCTGGAACAGCTAAGTCCTCCTCTGTGGGTAACTTGACAAAAGGATTATGCAAAACATCCAGAAAGGTGTTAGGCGGTACCGGCTTACACTGAGATCCCAGCTGGCTTAAAGCATCAGCCGCCTCATTCTTCCTTCAATCAATGTGCTCCACTTGATAACCCTTGAAGTGCCCAACTACAACATCAACTTCACGATGATAAGCCGCCATGAGGGGATCCTTGGAGTCCCACTTGCCTGACACCTGTTGAGCCACGAGATCTGAGTCGCCCAAGCACCTTACCCGGCTCAAATTCATCTCTTTGGCCATCTGAAGACCATGGAGTAAGGCCTCATATTCAGCTGCATTATTAGTACAAGGAAACATGAGCCGGAGCACATAACAAAATTTGTCAACTCGAGGGGAAGTTAATACGAATCCAGCCCCCAAGCCTTCCAACTACCTGGATCCATCAAAGTGAATAGTCCAATACGTGTTGTCCGGCTTCTCCTCAGGTGTCTGCAGCTCTGTCCAATCATTGATAAAGTCCACCAGGGCTTGAGACTTAATAGCAGTGCCTGGCACATACTTCAAACCATGAGGCCCATGCTCAATGGCCCACTTGGCAACTCGTCCTGTGGCCTCTCTATTCTGGATGATGTCTCCCAAGGGAGCAGAACTTACCACGGTGATAGGGTGACCCTGGAAGTATTGCTTAAGCTTCCGGCTCGCCATGAACACCCCGTAAACAAGCTTCTGCCAATGCGGATATCTTTGCTTAGACTCAATGATCACCTCACTGATGTAGTAAACCGGCCTTTGAACCGGATGCTCCTTGCCAGCCTCCTTGCGCTCCACCACAATTGCAACACTGACAACACGTGAGTTAGCAGCCACGTATAACAGCAATGACTCTCTATCAATGGGAGCCACAAGGACCGACGGCTCAGATAACTGTCTTTTTAAATCTTCAAAGGCAGCATTAGCAGCATCACTCCAGACAAAAGTGTCTGTCTTTTTCATCATCTGATACAGCGGTATGGCCTTCTCACCTAACCGGCTTATGAAGCGGCTTAAAGCAGCGATACGACCCGCCAGTCGCTGAACATCATTGATGCACGCAGGCTTAGCCAAAGAGGTAATTGCCTTGATCTTCTCCGGATTAGCTTCATTACCCCTGTTGGAGACTAAGGAACCCAAAAGCTTGCCTGCTCGCACGCCAAACACACATTTGGCCGGGTTAAGCATCATCTTATAAACCCAGAGATTATCAAAGGTTTCCTTCAGATCATCCATCAAGGTTTCCTTCTGTCTGGATTTCACCACTATATCATCCACGTAAGCGTGAACATTGCGCTCAATCTGATTGTGGAGACAGTTCCGTACACACCTCTGATAAGTCGCCTGGGTACTCTTGAGCCCAAACGGCATAGAAACATAGCAGAAGGCTCCAAACAGAGTGATGAAGGCCGTCTTCTCCTGGTCCTTAACTGCCATCTTAATCTGATGATAACCAGAGTAAGCATCCAAAAAGCTCAAACGCTCACAACCCGCCGTAGCATCAATGATTTGATCAATACGCGGGAGAGCAAAAGGATCAGCCGGACAAGCCTTATTTAAGTCCGTGTAATCCACACACATCCGCTAGGTGCCATTCTTTTTAAGTACAAGCACCGGGTTAGCCAAGCACTCGGGGTGAAAAACTTCAACAATGAACCCGGCCGCCAAGAGCCGGGCCACCTCCTCGCCAATAGCTTTCCGTCTCTCTTCATTGAACCGCCGAAGAAACTGCCTGACCGGCTTAAACTTTGGATCAATATTAAGAGTGTGCTCAGCGAGCTCTCTTGGTACACCCGGCATGTCAGAAGGTTTCTATGCAAAGATGTCCCGATTCTCATGGATGAACTCGGTGAGCGCGCTTTCCTATTTAGGATCCAGATTGGCACTGATGCTAAATTGTTTAGATGAGTCACCTGGAGTAAAATCAACAAGCTTAGTTTCATCAGCTGAGTTAAACTTCATCACCGGGTCATGCTCTGTGGTTGGCTTCTTCAGAGATGTCATATCCGCCGGGTCAACATTATCTTGATAAAACTTCAGCTCTTCTGCTGCACAAACAGACTCGGCATAAGCAGCATCCCCTCTTCACATTCCAGGGCTATCTTTCGACTCCCATGCACAGTAATGGTGCCCTTGTGACCCGGCATTTTAAGTTGGAAATAAACATAGCATGGCTGCGCCATGAATTTGGCGTAAGTCGGCTTTCCAAATAGAGCATGATATGGACTCTTGATTTTGACCACCTCAAAAGTTAATTTCTCAGCCCTAGAATCATACGCATCTCCAAAGGCTACCTCCAGTTCAATCTTACCAACCGGGTATGCCGACTTACCTGGCACCACTCCATGGAAAACGGTGTTGGACGTCTTTTAATTTTTGTCAGTCAACCCCATACGTCGAAAGGTCTCATAATAGAGGATATTGATGCTGCTACCTCCATCCATGAGCACTTTAGTGAATTTATATCCACCAACCTGAGGTGCTACCACCAAGGCTAACTGACCCGGATTGTCAACACGGGGAGGGTGATCCTCTCTACTCCACACAATAGGCTGCTCTGACCACCTTAAATAACGGGGAACCGCCGGCTCAACAACGTTCACGACTCTTTTATGAAGCTTCTGGTCTCGCTTGCATAAGCTAGTGGTGAACACATGATACTGTCCAGTATTCAGCTGGTTTGGATTGCTCTGATAACCCGACTGCTGCTACTGCTGCTGCTGACCTCCCTGACCAGACTGCTGGTGATTATAGCCACCTTGATTTCCCTGAAAGCCGGAATTTGAGCCGCCACCCGGGCCATGAAAACCGCCAGCACCTGAGCCGCCACCCGACCCATGATTGTCGTCGAACGTGTTGGAATTCTTGAAAGCCTTCATGATCGCGCAATCCTTCCATAAGTGAGTGGCCGGCCTTTCCCGGGTGCCTTGTCTTGGACAGGGTTCATTGAGTAGCTTCTCAAGAGATGGACCTGACCCACCTGATCGAGGGGGCGGCCTCCCCTTGCGTCTCTGGTTGTTACCCTGTGCATTGGCGTTGGCCACAATCTCCGGTTTACCATTGGCCTTACGCTTATTGCCTCCTTGATTCGTCGGGTTATGCTGCTGACCCTTTCCATTGACGTTCTTCTTTCCCTTCCCTGTCTTTTCCTCATCAGACGCGGGATCCTTGGTACTATCAGAATCGGCGTATTTGACAAGAGCCGCCACCAGCTGACCCATATCATTACAATCACGCTTGAGGCGCCCCAGCTTCTGTCTTAGCGGTTCAAATCGACAATTTTTCTCCAACATTAGGACTGCAGAGCCGGCATCCATCTTGTCAGACGAATGTATTATCTCCTTGACCCGGCGCACCCAATGAGTGGTAGATTCACCCTCCTCTTGCTTACAATTAGTTAAGTCCACAATTGACATAGATTGCTTGCAAGTGTCCTTGAAGTTCTGAATGAACCGGGCCTTTAACTCCGCCCATGAGCTAATGGAATTAGGCGGCAGGCCCTTTAACCAAGTCCGAGCCGTTCCATCCAACATCATGGTGAAATACTTAGCCATTGCCGCCTCGCTGACCTCCAACAGCTCCATGGCCATCTCATAGCTTTCGATCCACACCCCGGGCTGTAAGTCGGCCGTGTAATTTGGCACCTTTCGGGGTCCCTTGAAATCCTTAGGCAGACGCACATTATGTAAAGCCGGCACCAAACAAGGAACACCGCCGGTTCTGGTGGCTAGTCCTACTTCAACAGAAGTCGTTGGATAATCCGGGAAAGCTTGATGAGTTGTCTGCTGAGCCGCCAGTTGAGCCGCCTGCTCGTCCTCCTGACGTATTCGGTCCTGCACCGGGTTATAACCGTCGGGCTGGTTACGGCGCTAGGCGTTGCTTGACAAAGCCTCCGACTCCATGTGCCTGCTATAACTCAGACTCCGGCTTGGGCGAGGAGTCGAATGAATCCTATCTCGACTATAGGAATAAGCCTCTTGTTGAGCCAGAGCTGTCTGGACGAGTTCTCTGATCCTTCGCGTCTCTACCACTATTGGATCATCGCCGTCCACTGGGAGAGCCGCCAAACGTGCCGATGCTGCGATCAGGTTCTCCATGGGGTTAGAGAAGTGACCTGGTGGTGTTGGTACGTAGAGGGGCGGGGCCATATTCACATGAGGAGGTGCCATCACCCAAGGCTGAACCGGTCCCCCTGCTCTGGATCTTACGAACTGGTTTGCTTCTGGCGGGTTACTAGGGCCGGCTCTGGGTGTGGAAAAAAGGTTCCGAGGATCATAAACCGGAGGCAAACGGGATTGAGTTTCCTGGTGTCTCCTCCTCATCACCTCGTTAGACGCGTTCAGGCTCATCGTAAGCTGGAAAGCCTCTGACTGGAGCTGTTGTGCCCATGCATCCAAAGCCGCCCGTTCTGTGGCCAACCTGGTGTCCTCGGCTGCTAAGGACTCCTTGGCCCGAGCTATTTCCGCACGTACCTGTGCCACCTCTGCATCATGCTCATCTTGACTTGCAGGAATAACTGTGGCGGTTAACAGGGCCGTCAGCTTGTCCATGAGGTCAATCAGCACCTGAGCCGGCGGGCGCGCAGGGCCTCCTGCCCCGGCATCTCCTGGCCCGGACATTATTGCTGCCGCAGCCGTTGAGTTTTGGTCGGGTTGAGTGCCAGCCATGAAGACCCCTACCCAGCTTGGCGGCTCAAAGGGGTCCGGAATACTGCTGCCATCGGAACAACCCCCAAGCCTGCCATCTTGCAGTTGATACAATGAATCAGTTTCACCAGTGGACGAATCACCATCGGAGTGGACGGCTGTCTCACCACCATCTACGGATCCTTCAGAAAATTCCTCTCCGTGGATACAACCCACGAAAGCACGCTTCATGACGGGTTGAGCCCGGGTGCGTCTCGCGCGCTGAGCCGTCTCGACGATGTCGGTGCAGCTGTCTGGCTCAGGGCCCGACTCACCAATCCGGCCGATGAAGACGTGGATTCCGTTGAAGGGGACCCGGTACCCGTACTCAATTGAGCCGGCGTCAGGGCCCCAGCCTTCGTCGTCGATGTAGATCTTGTCGCGACGACTCTTGGTCATCCGGCCTACAACGTATCCCTTGAGCCCTTCGAAGTTGCCCTTCAAGAACTCAAATCCACCGTGCGCTGGCCCCATGGGGGGCGCCAACTGTCGTGGAATTGTCATGGCAGATGTCCTCTTGCAAGGACTTAGTCATGGAGCCATCGCAACTAGGAAGCTTAAAGGGGTTAACGGGACAAGGGACACGAGAGAGATTTTATACTAGTTCGGCCCCTTACGATAAAGGTAAAGCCTACGTCTAGTTGGGTTTGTATTGCTAGGGTTTCGATGACCAGGGAGCGAGATACGCTATGCCCGGTTCTCGATTGGATGTTACTTGCCCTAAGCCATCAGCGGGTTGTCCCCTTATACACACGGGTTGACGCCCTGCGGCCTACAGAGTCCCGGCCGGCTCATAAACAGTGTCCGGCTTGGTGACTAGTTAATCCTGCATTATAATAGAAGTCATGCCATTACGGCGGTTTATTACTACGGGCCTTAAGTCGCCTGTGGGCCTTAGACCCTTTACTGAACCGCCATCTTCATGCTTGATCTTGGGCTTCATATGATGAATCGCCTTTGCGTAACCTGGCCCCTCCTGGGCGGCTTACACAAATAGTTATATCCCCAACACCTACTATGCATTTCCCATTAAATAATGCAAAATACTTAATTGCGGGAAAGTGAATGCTCTTTATTTTTCCTTGTCTCACTCCCCTATTTTCACCGTAACAAAGGCTAGTCAAGAAAGACTCGAACTTAGCCGTTGGTGGCTCATCAAGCGAACCCCAAAATGGAAGTTTGCAATGGTAAGCAAAATTCTCCAGTGGAATAGTAAATGGATTATCATAAAGCATAAACGACACCCTAGACTCACGTGGAAAATATTTAAATCCTTTAACAAATGATTCAGTGAGAAGTTAGCGTTGGTCACACTTATCTGAAAGGTAGGAACCGAGACCGGCATTGTGAACATATTGCTCAAATTCCTCCTTGATGCCCACACGCACCATATAATCATCGCAAGGCCATAAGCATGTTTTGGTGGTGGCATATCGTATGGAACTTTCACTTGGTTCAACATAAGACCGGCGAGCAGAACTGTCACTAGAGGATGCCCCCGAGGACCGCCTCCTCGAGGAACTCCTTCCAAATAGGTTCATCATGTCCGCATACAATTTTTTGAAAATAAAAAATTTTGGGTGAAAAAAATTTGTCAACAAAACTTTATAAAATCGATAACAACTATACATAGAGGCCATAGCAAGCATTCAAACTACTTAGAACACTAAGAATTCAACATGCAAACACATCTATAGCAGCACAAGAGTAGCTAATTATTCAAAGTATAAACCACTAAAACAAAAACTAACTGGACAAATGGTGGAGTCACATACCAAGCAACAATCCCCCGAAACAGTTTCGGAAATGGAGCTTCGAGCAAAGAGATCGAAATCCGCTGGTTTGAGCTCAAGAACACGGGAGAGAGAGCAATGGAGAATTTTTTTTCTGGAGGTAAGTGATGATGTGGGATGAAGAGGTAAGTGAGGGGCCCATGTGGGGACCACAACCCACCAGGGCGCGCCTGGGGGTCCTGGCGTGCCCAGGTGGGTTGTGCCCACCTGGTGCACCTCCTCTGATATTATTTGCACCAGAAATTCAGAAATATTCTGAAAAAAATCATGTTCAAATTTCAGGGCATTCTGAGAACTTTTATTTTTGGGTCATTTTTTATTGCACGGGAATTTAAGAAAACAGACAAAACATGGCATTTTATTTTATTTAACTAGTAAAAACAGAAAACAAAAGATAGGGAGAGAAAGTAGTGCTTACTAAATTCATCAACTTCATACCGCTCAAAAATGATTCATTAATAAGGCTGATCAGGTCTTATTAACAGCCACTTTCAATTAGCATGAAACTGAAGAACTTTCATAAATCACTAAGTTACCTCAATGGGGATATGAATGTCCCCAACAATAATCATTTCATATTTCTTTTTCACCGTAGGTAGAGGTATTTGAAAACTTTCAATAGTGATTGTCGGAGATTTTTCAATAACATTTATACCATTCACTTGGAATTGTTTCTTCGGAAAGTGCACCGTATGCTCATTACCATTGATATGAAAAGTGACCTTGCTTTTATTGCAATCAATAATAGCCCCTACAGTATTCAATAAGGGTCTACCAAGTATAATCGACATGTTGTCGTCCTCGGGCATCTCAAGTATAACAAAGTCAGTCAAAATAGTAACATTAGCAACAACAACACGCACATCCTCACAGATACCGATAGGTATGGCAGTTGATTTGCCAGACATTTGCAAAGATATTTCAGTAGGTGTGAGTTTATTAAAGTCAAGTCTTTTATATAAAGAGAAAGGCATAACATTAACACCAGCTCATAAATCACACAAAGCAGTTTTCACATAATTCATTTTGATAGAGCAAGGTATAGTTGGTATTCCCGGATCTCCAAGTTTTTTAGGTACTCCATCTTTAAAAGTATAATTAGCAAGCATAGTGGAGATTTCAGCTTCCGGTATTTTTCTCTTATTTGTGATGATGTCTTTCATATACTTTGCATAAGGAGGCATTTTCAAGATATCAGTCAAGCGAGTACGCAGAAAGACTGGCCTTGGCATTTCAGCAAAGCTTTCAAATTCTTCATCACCTTTCTTTTTGGTTGATTGGGGTGGAAAAGGCATAGGTTTTTGAACCCACGGTTCTCTTTATTTACCGTGTTTCCTAGCCACAAAGTCTCTTTTATCATATCTTTTATTCTTAGGTTGTGGGTTATTAAGATCAACAGGTGGTTCTATCTCAACATCATTGTCTGGTCTTTTTCTGTCACATCCCTAGTTTTGGTCTGACCTAGGCTAGCTTCCATGTGTTGCACCATGTTTAAATTATTTTGAATTTGAAATGGGGATTGATCAAACCCTAGCACCTCTCTAAAAATACTAGGTTCAAACTTAAATCATTTTAGATGAAGCCAAAATGCCTTTGAAAATGTTCATGATTTCTGATAAAGGTGAAAACCTCTACCAAAAATGATGAATATATTTCTAGGATATTTTTGGATTTCTGAATTAACTCATATTGTATTTGAGTTGGGGTTATAAATTCCTATAAATACTTTTATAACTCCAATCATTCTGAAAAATATTGTGGGGCTTTGGGCTAGTCCATATTGCATCCACAAATAATTTCAGAAGCAACAAAAATGGTTTAGTATTATTACTAAATCAAAATAGAGCAAAATAAATACAAAATAGAAAGAAAAATAGGAAAAGAGAGAAACTTACCTGGCGCTCACCTACAGCAGAGCTGGCCCAGCTCCCGTTCTGGCCCAGCCCACCACCGCAAACCCCCTAAGCCGTCGTCTACCTCTGCCTACTGGCAGAGGCGTATCGCCCGCACGCGCATCGGACTCCACTTCCTGCTTCCACCTCCTGCTTTCTCCTCCGTCCTCGACCGAGTGCCTGGAGACGCCCCCGAGCCCACTTGGTCCTCTCCCCTCTCTCCCCCGGGCCCCTTCCCTCCTCTACTCTCTCCGCGCGGCACCACCGAACACACCCGGGGCCGCTAACGAGCACCGCCGCGGCCACAGCCTCCCCCGTGCCTCTCCTACGTGACCTAGAGCTCTGCCATCGACCCATACGCCGTCTACACCGAGCCACGCGACGGGAAGAGCCCCGGAGTGCCGTCCCAGACGTCTTCTTCCTCCTCGGGTCACCGAGATCGCCAGCGACCGTGCTCCCGCTCCGACGCGTCCCAGAGCGCTGACCTTCTCCTCCGACCCCCAGTGATCCCCGCCGTCTTTACCCTCTCTTATCGCTGCCGAACGCGTTCCCTAACCGTGCTCTTCACCGAAGCCGAAAGCTTCCGCCCGCCGGCCATGTCACCGCCGTCGCCGCAGCCGCTCAGGCTCAAAATCAAGCGCGTCACCGTGCTCAGCACAGCTCCACAGGCCTAGAGCAACCACTCGTTGCTCCTGCCGTGCACCATAGCAACGTTTGCATCATCGCCCGAACTCCGGCCGCCGCATTTGAGGACGCCGCCATCGTTCTAGGTCACCTACGGCGACGCCACCTGCACCAAACGACGCGGACGGGTTCCAGCTCTGCGTAGCACCCCTCCGCGCATCAAACCGTGGCTGGAGTAGCGCTCCGCTGCGCCTTCCATCGCCGGCGTCAAGCCGCCTGCGCGTTTGACCTTTGACCAAGGGTTTTTTGACTCCCCTGAGTCACCCACGTGTGGGCCCAGGCCCTAATTAACCTGGGTTTAGGGTTAGTTTAGCGTTAACTAACTTTGTTAATTAGCCTAGACAGTGACACGCGGGACCCACTGGTCAGATTTGACCAGGAACGGTCATGTTGACTTGCTGACGTCACACCGACATCATGCTGACGTAGTAAATGCTTTTCTGATTTTTCTTATTCCAGAAATGATTTAGAAATTCCAGAAAATAGTTAAAACTTCTAAAAATCATAGAAAATCAACCGTAACTCCAAATGAAATAATTTATATATGAAAAATTATCAGAAAAATGCAATTTATCCATCTGTACCATTTTCATGCATGTTGGAACAACTTAAATTTGCTGTTTAGGACAATTCAATTAAATGGCGTTTAAGAAAGCACATATGGAGTTTGAATTTGAACCTAGTGTTCAAACCAACTCCATTAACTCGTTGCTAGTTGCATTAGGCTAATCAACAGCATATTGCCATGTCACATTCATGCATCATTTTGTTGCATGGCATTGATTGTGTTTCTTCTTGTTTGTCGGTGGTTGTTCCCTCTCGATAGACGTGATTCGACGATGAGTTCGATGACACCGATGAAGAACTATATTATCTTCAGAAGTGCCAGGCAAGCAAAACCCCCTTGTTCACTCCAATACCATCCCACTATCTCGCTCCTGTTCTCTTTTACTGCATTAGGACAACACCGTTTCAACTGTTACATGCTGCGGTAGCTGAACCCCTTTCCTCTGCATGACATGTCATTGCCACAGTAAATAGATGAAACCCACTAGCATGAGTAGGAGTTGTTTGAGCCCTGATGTGCCTACTCATTCATGCTTGTTTGTCATGCCTGCTATTGCATAGAGTTGTGTCAGGTCTGATTCATCGGGGATGAATCGGAGGTGTGTGAACATGTCCTACTGTTGAGAGCTAAGTGTGTGAACACAATTTGGTAAAGGTATCGATGAGAGACCATGTAGGAGTACATGGTGGGTTGTTTCATTGAAGCCGTCCTTAGGAACTGAGTTCTGTGTTTGTGATCCATGAAACAGCTACTACCACACGTTGGGCCCTGAAATATGACCCCGCTCGACTTATTAACCGCCCTTGTCCTCTGTCCAGCAGTTGCAACTAGTTTCTGGTGTTTGTAGGATATGTGTTGGAGGCCGTGCGTAGCGTTGACCCTAGGGGTGGGCTATGATGCGGTAGATACACCATGGCCCGGTGTACCTGGCACCCGTTTGGTGTCTCGGGAACCCTGCACACATCGTTTGGGGCTGTGAGCGAAACTCCGGCCGGATCTCCTTGCGGATGGAACCCGAATAGGCGATAAACCTGGACTAGAGACTTGTGTGGTTAGTCAGGTCGCGGTCTACACCCACGTCGGCTTTCGCTTGAAGTTTGCCGAGCACATGTCGTGTGCAGACGCTAAGTGGTGGAAACATGTGTGAAGAAGTACACCCCTGCAGGGTTATAAATGATCTATTCGAATAGCCGCATCCACGGTAAAGGACTTCTGGGTTGCCTATAACAGTTCATAGACAAGTGGAAGTGGATACTCTAAAATGTGCAAGATAAGCGTGAGTGCTATGGATGGCGTTCGCGTAGGTAGACGGGAGCGGATCCATTGTGGCGTATTGATTGGTGAATATGTGGACTCGTGTGCGCTACCTCAAAAGAGTTGCTTGTAGTCATAGTTCAGGTTAGCCACTGAGTCAAAGCTGGCTTGCCGCGGTTAAACTCCACTGCCCCCTGTGTTGATACCGATGCATATGTAGTTAGTTCTGATGTAAGTCTTGCTGGGTACATTTGTACTCACATTTGCCTATTTTATGTTTTTGCAGAGAGACGTCAGTCACGCTAGTAGTTCCGCGTGGACTTCGACGTTTAGCTTGTTACCTCAGCTACGATCTTGTGCCCTCGGCAGGGTCTTGTAGATAGTCAGGCTTCTCAGCCTTCTTCATTTGTAGTTGTCTGTACTTAGACAAGTTAAGCTTCCGCATGTGCTTGTTGTTTGTATGCTCTGTATGTTCGGGTCATGAGACCCATGTTTGTAATACTTGGCTCCTCGGAGCCTAATGAATAAATACTGGAGTCGTAGAATTATGTTGTGATGCCATGTTGTATTTACACATATCGAGCATATTGTGTATGATTGAAATGCCTAGTATGCGTGGGATCCGACAACCTAGTTGTTTATCCTTGGTAGCCTCTCTTATGGGAAATGTAGTCTTGTGCTTCCATGAGCCATAGTAGTCCGCTACAGCCCGGTCCACCAGAGTTCTGCTAGCCCAACACTACTGCTCCGGAACACTTGATCGGCGGCATGTGATTCACTTCGTTCTGTGTACATCCCTTCGGGAAATGTCACACGGTGACATCCGAGTCCTGCCTAGCCTGCTACAGCCCGGTTCACCGGAGTCCTGTTAGCCAGTGCTACAGCCCGGATTCGCACGCTGCTGACCGACATGCTCGATGTTGATTCATGTATGCCACTTTGGGTTCACGACTAGTCATGTCGGCCCGGGTTCTCTGTCATATGGATGCTAGCGACACTATCATATACGTTAGCCAAAAGGCGCAAATGGTCCCGGGCCATGGTAAGGCGACACCCGTGGGAATACCGTGCGTGAGGCCGCAAAGTGATATGAGGTGTTACCGGCTAGATCGATGTGACTTGGAATCGGGGTCCTGACATTTTCATTATTTGGTTGAGTGTCTTCATGAACCTCATCATTATCCTTTTCATTATCACTTGGTGAGTGTTCATTACCAGATTGGGTTTCAGCATCACAGATAGAAGTTTCATTTTCATTATCAGGAGATTTTTCTATTTCAGGTTCACTAGAAGTGTGCAAAGTCCTATCCTTTTTCTTCTTATCTTTCTTTCTAGAAGGACTAGGTGCACTAGTGTTATTTCTTTGTGAGTCTTGTTCTATTCTTTTTGGGTGTCCCTCAGGATAAAGTGGTTCTTGAGTCATTTTACCTCCTCTAGTTGCAACTCTAACATCAAAGTCATGCATATTATGATTCATTTCATCAAGTAATTCTCTTTGTTATTAGCAACTTGTTCTAACTGGGTTTGAACCATATAAGCATGTTTTCCAACACCTCTAACTTCATTTGATATTTTAAATAACAAGTCACTCAAGCGAGCAATCATATCATAATTATATTTCAATTGTTACATAACATTTGCATTGAAGTGATCTTGTTTTCTAATATAATTTTCAAACTCATAAAGGCATTGGCTAGGATGCATATTGTGAGGATTATCATTTTCATTTAACTTCATAAGATAATTTACCTCTACCACCTTAGGCATTGGTGGTGTATTCAGCCCATGTATTTCTTCAATAGGAGGTAAATTATTAACATCCTCACCTTGAATACCTTTTTCCATCATAGATTTCTTTGCCTCTGGCATATCTTCACGACTGAGATATAATATACCCCTCTTCTTCGGAGTGGGTTTAGCCGGTGGTTCAGGAATAGTCCAATCATCATAATTTTTCAATATGTTATTCAATAATTCTTCAGCTTGACCAACAGTTCGTTCCCTGAAAACACAAATAGCACAACTGTCTAGGAAGTCCCTAGAAGCATCGGTTAGTCCATAACAGAAGATATCAAGTATTGCATTTGTCTTAACAGGATGATCAGGCAAAGCATTGAGTAACTGGCAAAGCCTCCCCCAAGCTTGTGGGAGACTCTCTTCTTTAGTTTGCACAAAGTTAAATATTTCATGTAAGGCAGCTTGTTTCTTATGAGCAGGAAAATATTTTTCAAAGAAGTAATAAACCATATCCTGGGGACTACGCACACAACCAGGAGCAAGAGTATTGTACCAAGATTTAGCATCACCCTTTAATGAGAAAGGAAATAATTTGGGAATAAAGTAATAGCGAGTTTTCTCATCATGAGTAAAAAGGGTGGCTATATCATTCAACTTAGTAAGATGTGCCACAACAGTCTGAGTTTCAAAGCCATGGAAAGGATCAGATTCAACCAAAGTAATTAACACTGGGTTGACAGAAAATTCACAATCCTTACATCAATAAAGATAGGTGAAGTAGCAAACTTAGGATCACATTTCATTCTAGCATTCAGAGATTTTTCTTTATACTTGCATAATAATTTTTCTAGATCATCTCTGTCCTTACAAGCAAGAATATCTCTAGTTGTCTCCTCATTCATAACATAACCTTCAGGTACCATAGGCAATTCATATCTAGGAAGGCTAGTTCTAGCAGGAGTTTTAGGAGTTTCAGCTTCAAGCTCATCATCGGATTCAACAACATCATGTTGCATTACTCTAGCAATTTGTTCATCAAGGAATTCACCAAGTGGCACATCATTATTATCAAGCAAGGTACTAGCATCATCATATGCATTATCCATAGGATAAGTAGCATCACCAATAACTTGCAACATATTAGAATTAATAGCATGTGGTGGTGTTGCAAGTTTACTCAAAACAGAAGGTGAATCTAAAGCAGAACTGGATGGCACTTCCTTACCTCCCCTTGTCTTTGAGGAAAATATCTTAGTCTTTGGATCCTTCAGATTCTTCATAGTGATAAATTGATAATAATCCCAAGTGATTCAACAAATATAGCTATGCTCCCCGACAACGGCGCCAGAAAAAAGGTCTTGATAACCCACAAGTATAGGGGATAGCAACAGTTTTCGAGGGTAGAGTATTCAACCCAAATTTATAGATTCGACACAAGGGGAGCCAAAGAATATTTGAAGGTATTAGCAGCTGAGTTTTCAATTCAACCGCACCTAGAGATTAATTATCTGCAGCAAGTAATCAGTAGCATAGTAATATGATAGTTTTGATAGTAGTGACAGCAGTAACAGTAACAGTGATAGCAATAATTTTGTAGCAAGTGTAACAGTGATGATAGCAGTAGTAACTTAGCAGAAACAATATAAGATAAATTCGTAGGCATTGGATCAGTGACTTGTTGGATGATATTCATCATGTGACAGCTATAACCTAGGGCGATACGGCACTAGCTCTAGTTCATCGATATAATGTAGGCATGTATTCCATAAATAGTCATACGTGCTTTATTAAAAGAACTTGCATGACATCTTTTGTCCTACCCTCCCGTGGCAGCGGGGTCCATATTGGAAACTAAGGGATATTAAGGCATCCTTTTAATAGAGAACTAGAACAAAGCATTAACACATAGTGAATACATGAACTCCTCAAACTACGGTAATCACCGGAAGAAGTCCCGGTTATTGTCACTTCGGGGTCACCGGATCATAACTCGTACTAGGTGACTATAACTTGCAAGATCGGATCTAAAACATGGATATAATGATGAATTCATAACCGGTTCAGATCTGAGTTCATGGCACCCGGGCCCAAAGTGACAAGCATTAAGCATAGCAAAGTCATACCAACATCAATCTAAGAACATAGTGGATACTAGGGATCAAGTCCTAACAAAACTAACTCGATTACATAATGAATCTCATCCAACTCCTCGCCGACCAGCGAGCCTACAAAGGAATTACTCACTCTCGGTGGGGAGCATCATGGAATTGGCGATGGAGAAGGGTTTGTGATGACGAAGAACGAAGATCCCCCTCTCCGGAGCCCCAAACGGACTCCAATCTGCCCTCCCGAGGAAGAACAGGACTTGGCGGCGGCTCCATCTTGTGTATTGCGATAATTATTTCTCCCTGATTTTTTCTGGAAAATAGGATTTTATAGCGTTGGTCTCAGGGTCCGCAGGGCCACCAGGTGGGTACAACCCACCTGGGCGCACCAGGAGAGGGGGGCGCGCCCTTGTGGGTTGTGCCCACCCAGGTGCCCCTCTCCGACAGGTCTTGGATCTAGAAATTCTTATTATTGATATAAAAAATCCTCGCAAAGTTTCGTTCCATTCCGAGAACTTTTATTTCTGCACAAAAACAACACCATGGTAGTTCTGCTGAAAACAACGTCAGTCCGGGGTTAGTTTCATTCAAATCATGCAAACTAGAGTCCAAAACAAGAGGAAAAGCGTGAGAAAAAGTAGATACGTTGGAGACGTATCACGGGGTTATCAGCTCCCTTTCTGTCAATAATATGCAAATCAAATTCTTGTCACAAGAGAACCCATCTAATAAGTCTAGGTTTAGCATTTTTCTTTTCCATATGATATTTAATAGCAGCATGATCAGTGTGAACAGTTACTTTAGAATCAACAATATAAGATCTGAACTTATCACAAGCAAAAACAACTGCTAAGAATTATTTTTCAGTAGTAGCATAATTTTTCTAGGCACTGTCTAGAGTTTTACTAGCATAATGAATAACATTCAACTTCTTATCAACCCTTTGTCCTAGAACAACACCAACAACATAATCACTTGCATCACACATAATTTCAAAGGGTAAATTCCAATCAGGTGGTTGAACAATAGGTGCGGAAATCAAGGCTTTCTTAAGTATTATAAATGCTTCTACACAATCATCATAGAAAACAAAAGGAACATATTTTTGCAAGAGATTAGTGAGAGGCCTAGAAATTTTAGAGAAGTCTTTAATAAACCTCCTATAGAAACCAGCATGACCAAGGAAACTTCTTATACCTTTGATATCTTTAGAACACGACATCTTTTCAACATCATCTACTTTAGCTTTATCAACTTCAATACCTCTTTCAGAAATTTTATGCCCCAAGACAATACCTTCATTAACAATAAAGTGACACTTCTCCCAATTCAAGACAAGATTAGTTTCTTCACATCTCTGCAAAACTCGATCAAGGTTGCTTAAGCAATCATCAAAAGAAGTTTCATAAACGGAGAAATCATCCATGAAAACCTCAACAATCTTTTCACAAAAGTCAGAGAATATAGCAGTCATACATCTTTGAAAAGTAGCAGGTGCATCGCATAAACCAAAAGGCGTACATCTATAAGCAAAAGTATGGAAAGGGCAAGTAAAAGTGGTCTTTTCTTGATCCTCTTTTGACACAGGTATTTGAGAGAAACCGTAATAACCATCTAGAAAGCAAAAATGTGTATGTTTGGACAGTCTTTCTAGCATTTGATCAATAAAAGGAAGAGGGTAATGATCTTTTCTAGTAGCTTTGTTCAATTTACAAAAATCAATCACCATTTTATAACCTGTAACAATTCTTTGTGGGATCAATTCATTCTTATCATTAGGAATCGTCGGCTTCGGGAACGGGGTCCCTGACTTGCTCGCTGCTGCCCGCGGCATGGCTCAAAGGAGGCCCAGGACGGCCCATCTTCATCAACACAAGCTCGAGACCCTCGCGAGGGTATAAGCCTCGCGGGGCGGACGACAAGGAGCTTCCTCAGGAACGGCCTCGTCAGGCTGGCTCATGAGGAGGCGGAGAGTTCAAGGCGGAGTACCTCGCGAGGTGCCCATGACGCAAGCCATGACGACCAAGGGCGCCAGCCGGGCGCCAGCCCGCGCAGTGTCCTCCTTTCACCTTTGGTGCAAAGGGGGCAAGCGCAGGCGAGAGCATCAAGCAAAGGCATCCGTTTCGGTGCAACAAGACCAAGACCAGCCCCAACGGCTGGAATGCGATCATCGTGGAGCCCAAGCAAAGGCCATCACCAGAGCCTTTGGCGGCGAGGACCAACTTTAGTCAGGATAAGTGTACCCGTTGTTCCCCTTCAAAATGGCCAATTGTTGGCGCCCTTCCTGCTCAATATTTGGGAAGAGGCCCAGGGCCTTCGCCTATAAATAGGAGTAGCCACATTCAGAGAGGCGGATCCGGGCATTTGGAATCCAGAGGGAGAGAGAGTCCCGATCCTCAAGCCAGAGCGACGGGACACCACTTAGCAGTTCATCCCACCCACCAAGAACAGGCCCTCGCGGGGCTGTTCTTCCCTGTACTGTTCTTCATCATCCCAAGAGGCAATCCACCACACCACAAACTAGAGTTGGGTATTACACCACAACGGTGGCCCGAACTAGTATAAATCTTGTGTCTCTTGTGCTGTTCTTGCTAGTAGCATAGGTCCCTGCGATTCGGCGAGGTACGAGACGGTGGAGGGTTGGATCTCCACGCGCACCCCAGAGTTCGAACCTTAAGGGTCTGCCGGAACCCGAAATCCGACATTTGGCGCGCCAGGTAGGGGTGCGCCGGAATCCGCCTTCTGCCACCTCGTGTCCCGTCGCATCGTCATCACCATGTCCAGTGACCAAGCGGGCAACCCAGATCCTTGGGCGGCGTGGCCCGCCCATGCAGAGCCGCTCGCCTCGGGCGACCCCGTGCCCCACGCTGGAGTGAGTGGCGGAGCTCCTGGGCTTCGCCGCCTCGGGGGCTCACCCCTTCTGCACCCAACTCCCACCTCAGGCCGAGGGCGGCCCGCACGGGGGCTCCACGCGCGCCCGCGGGCTCCAAGGCTACTCCAACACCGGTGAAGCTGTCAGCGCCGGGCTGGCGGCGGGGTTGCCCCGCCCCCGGCTCGCGGAGAAGAAGGACTCGACGTAACTCACGGTCCTGGCGGACCGCCGCGCCACCACCCCACGGTGGGCGCGTCAAGCAGAGCAGCAAGGCACGCTCAGCACTACGGCGTGGCCTTCGGGATGACGGCGCCTTAAGAATATGTGCCCCACATGATGGACCAAGGGCACCCGCATGAGGGAGAACAAGACTCGCTCCTCAGCCCAAGCTGGGAGGATGAGGCGACAGAAGCCGCACTCTTCCAGGAGCCTCGAGACGGTCCCATTGGTCACGCCGGGGGCGACGATTATCGGGTACCGCTACTTCCTCAAGAGCAAACATACGCTAACCATAGGTCGCAGGAGGTACAGGTCACCACAGCGAGCGGCTGCCCCGCTCCCGTAGTCTCCTACCCCTCGGGAGGGGGCGCAGGGGGCTGCCGGAGAGGGGCAGAGATCCGACATCACCACCGCGGCGTTCGGAGCAAGGCGTTCTCAGGAGGTAGGCCCTCTGCTGGGGAGGTGCCTCAGGGCCTGCCCCTGGCGGAGGACCCGTGGTCGTCGGGGGAACCGCTGGCGACCGCTCTACCCCACCGGCGGCGTCCTGGTTTCCGGTCGTCGTTGGTGGCACTAGAGTGTGGCGCAAGGCGGGGCCCTCGTCTGGCGATATGAAGCAAGGCCGGTACCTGTGAAGAAGGCCCAGTGCCTGTGAAGCTCGCCGCCTCGTGACACTCTCACGTAATAATGAGTGGGGCTGTACACGCCCGGAGTCTCGAGGTGCCGGCCTCGGCCCCGGGCTCCCTCCTCGCCCAATAGCAGCACTTAGCTCCGCTGGTGGTGAGAAGACGCCCAAGACTAGACTAGATGCGGACGCGCCTTTTTCTCGCTTTCATTGGTTTTCCTCCGCTGTCGTTTTCCCTGTTGGATTTAAGTTGAATTTGAGCTCAAGATTTGTGCGTATTCGGCAAGGGTGCTTAGTCTCGTTCGAGCAAATCTCTCGCGTTTCGGTTACAACTCCGCCTCAGCTGCCTCCCCTCGCGAGCCCCTCGCGAGCCGGGCCAGGCCAAGCTCGCGCGCAGCCCAGCCTGTCGCCGCCGCGTCCTCTCCGGAGGGTTTTTACTGCAGGTCCTACGGATTCGATCAGTAGACACTCAGATCGCCTCAGCCTCCCACAGGCTATCTCGGGGCTCGTACGAAACAAAGGTAAACCATCCAACTAGCGCGCCGCTTAGCCAACCACTTGGCGCGGGCGTATGGGCAATGTAACACCTGCTAATACAAAGAACACAAGTTTTACATGAGGGGCTCCCCCTCCCAAAATGCTCTCACCTCCATCAGGCCAAAACCTGAGTTCTATTCATGCAGGGTAATGGAACAAGGACAATACATGATCAGCCGGACAAATCCCCCAATGCATCCTCAGGAGCACCTCCCGAGCTGTTGCTGGCGTTGCTGGCCTCGCCGTCGCTGTCTGCGTGATCGTCGGCGGCGTCTGGCCCGTTCACCACGCCGCCCTCATCGGCGGCCACGACCATGCCGTCATCGTCCGGCGAAGGCCGGACGAGGGCATCCACGTTACCTTCCACCCGGTCGCCAGTCGCCTGCACGGCCCGGGAACTGAAGCGATAACTGCGTCAAAATCAAGTGAGGGTCCATGTCCGGAGATGGCTGAAGACACGAGAAAGCGCGCCCGAGCAGCACACGGCTCCTCTCCTCCACCAACCTGCCGGCCCCGACCGACCGGCGCCTCAACCAGCGCCACCACGCCAAGAAGAATTGAAGGTTGCGGCATAGTTAACGCGTGCGGCGGCGCCCTCGCTGCCTCGTAGGTATTATCCAAGTCTGCGTTAGCTCTTTCCCGGAGCGTGGCGAGCATGGGACCATGCTCATGTTCCAAGATTGGCACGACGATCTCGTCCGCGATACAGCGCGCACGGCCTCGGCCTCCTCCACCCGTTGGCAAAGAAGGAGCGCCTCGGCCTGAGAGGTGGTGGACTCCCTCTGCGCCACCTCGAGGGCGGCCCGAAGAGCCTCGGCCCACCGCGTCCCCTCCTCCAGTTTGGCCCACAAGGCAGCAGTCCTGCCCTCAGCCTCGGCCTTGATCAACCCCAACTGCTCCTCAAACTCGCGCTCGAGGTTCGAGCGCGCCGCCGCCACTCGGCGTCCGACCTCCTCCATGACGTGGGCTTCCCGTGTTGAAACCTCATCCACTGCCCGCGTCGCCAAGCGCTCCCTCGTCTCCAAGCGCCAGTGCTACGCCGCGCTGCTTCAGCGTCGGCGCCTCCTCACGCTCGAGCTCCGCCGAGTCGCCGGAGGCCACCTTCATCGGCGCAAGGGCTGCCTCGCGCAGCTCCACTTGCTCCTCCAACGAGTGACACCGGGCAGGAGTTCCCGTGCTCGCTCCTCCGCCGCCTCCGCCGCTTTGTTAGCTGCCGGGCCTCCTCGACGCCCGAGAACAGGCCTCCCGAGAGGCTGCCACGACGCCTTTGGCCTCTTCATCATCAAGATCGTGCGGCGGCGCGCAGGGCAGCAGCGCCCTCAGGCTCGCGCCTCTGCCAGCGCAGGCCCTCGGCCTCAAGGCGCGTCCTCGTCAAGAAGCTCTTCACCAAGAAGGCTCACCGCGTCGGCCGCCCTTCGAAGAGATCCTTGGCGAAGGGCGCGACACTCCCGGCCCACGCGCGCCCTCCTCCACCATTGACCGCCCAGGGCGGGCGCCGGAGCAGCGATCAACACTCCCCCGGCAGGGGCTGGGGCTGGCACCCTCGCGGCGGCCGGGCGCGCCCAGCCGAAGCCCGCCCGAGCCAGCCCATCCCCATACGAGGGGCGCAGGAAGCGCCTCAGCCAATCACCGTCCGCGACCAGGCGAGAAGCCCACGGTAGGCTAGCTATGCCTCGGGAAGGCTCGCGAGGAAGGATCACGAGGCGCGCAGGGCCACGACGCGCCACGGGACAGCTCACCTCCCCGGTCGCCCTCACCACAAGGGCTCCACTGCTTGGAGCACTCAAGGACGGGGGAGGGGGCGAAGCCGAGGTGGACGGCTCCTCACCCGTCTCCGTGAGCTCGGCAGAAAGGGGCCTGCAGGGCAAGGATCAGTACAAGCAGCAGAAGAATCAGGAGCTGGAGAAGGAGAAAGCTTACTCATCAGTAGCGAAGTACTTCCTACACTTCAGCAGCGACAAGGGTAATCATCGCCAGGCCTCCTTCTCTCTTAGGAGGGCCTCAAGTTCACGCGAAACAACCCAAGATTTGAGCGCAGGGATCAGCCTGCGGCGAGGGAGAAGCATCAAGGCGACTTGCGTCAGGGGCGTCTGCCTGACGCGCGCTGCTAGTCGCCTCACCAAGAGAATCAACAGGGGCCTCGGGGGCTCCATCCGCGGGCGTTGCGGGCGGCTGCCTGCCGCCCCCAGCCGCAACGGCATGAGCCTCAGGAGCCGCCCCCTCACGAGCATCGCCCGGCGCTGTCACCCCGACTGGGGTCCCTTCCTCCGCTGGCGGCTCGTGCCTCCCTGCTCCACCACTTGAGGAGGAGCCGCCTTGGCCGACTGGAAGGGCTATCACCACCACTGGATTCTCGCGAGGCCCCTGGAGACCAGCGGGGCGCAGCCCCCATTCATCGAAGATAGGCATCTGGTTCACCAGATCACCCCTGTTCCGGCAGAGGTACACCAAGGCCCCTTTGTGCCGGATGCCACCGGGATTAGGATTGCCAGTCAGGACCAGGAGAACTTTCCTTAGCGCTTCTGGCGTCAGGTCTTCTTTCTGGAGCCTCATACGATCACCAGGCCCGCCGAAGGCCCACATCCGGTGGGAATGGCGTTGAAGAGGAGCAATGCGGCGCATCAGGAACTCCTTCACCACCTTGGGCGCTGTCACAGCAAGCGACCTCAGGAACGTGAAGCGGCGCCAGACAAAGATGAGCCGAGGGCTCAAAAGCGTCTCCTGGCCCCAGCCTGAATTGGGGACAGCAGGCGAGGTTGGCTCCGATAGCAGGGGGCTGGGCACCCCCACGTCCATGTACAGCCACCTCTCGCGGAACTCAGCTGCGGGCGGAGGCAAGCTGAAGTCAATCCTTGAGGCCGCTGTCTCGGGCGCGGCGACGAAGCTCACGCACGCCGAGCATTGAGTGGGGTCGACAAGGCGCAGAGAGAAGAAGTGGCGCAGCAAGGCAACCGAGGGAAGGATGCCCATCATTGCCTCACAAACGGCGCGAAGACCGAGAGGAGAGTAATGGACTCGGGACCCGGATGCATCATGTGGATCTGATAGTGGGAAAGCACGACATTGAAGAAATCGAGAAGGGGAACTAGTCCATACAGTGGCGCCGCCAAATACCGGACCTCGGTGACTATCCTGCCGATAGCGAAGTGGGACGCGGGCCAGGCCGTCGTCCTCCCGCATTCGTTGAAGGAGGCGGCCAGAGCCGAACTGACCTTGCCCAAGCCCTCCGGATTGAGTATGATCGACGGGTCGACAGCGGAGGCCGCCGGCGGCGGCGAGCGAGGCAAAGGCGCAGGTTTCTTCCCTTTCCCCTTCTTCGTCGGAGCCATGGCGATTGAAAAGGGGAGATTCGAGATTGGATTGGAAATGGAAGCTGGAGTTCGAGAGAGGGAAGGACAGGAGCGCACAAGCAGCAGGGAGGAGAACGGATGTGTACAGCAGCGTGTCCGCCTAGCAAGGCACGAAATAAGGAGGCGTGGGGGAACAGTGCCGCCCACGTCCAATCAACCGCCACGCGTCGCCCAAGGCCTCAGGCTGTTAGGGCCCGCGACGCTTCGCACTTGCCCTTTCGCCTCTCTGCCCGGCCAAGTGCGAGCACGCCGTGGGCCCGGGGGCTACTGTCGGCGTTCTGGGAACGGGGGTCCCCAGACTTGCCTGCCTGCGGCCTGCGGCGTGGCTCAAAGGAGGCCCAGGACAGCCCATCTTCATCAACACAAGCTCGAGACCCTCGCGAGGGGCCAGCCTCATGAGGCGGACGACAAGGAGCTTCTCGTGCACGGCCTCGTCGGTGGGCTCATGAGGAGGCGGAGAGTTCGAGGCGGAGTACCTCGCGAGGTGCCCATGACGCAAGCCATGACGACCAAGGGCGCCAGCCGGGCGCCAGCCAGCAAGAAGTCCTCCTTTCCCTTTGGTGCAAAGGGGCAAGCGCAGCGAGAGCATCAAGCAAAGGCATTCGTTTGGTGCAACAAGACCAAGACCAGCCCCAACGGCTGGAATGCGATCATCGTGGAGCCCAAGCAAAGGCATCACGAGCCTTTGGCGAAGGACCAACTTTAGTCAGGATAAGTGTACCCGATGTTCCCTTCAAAATGGCTAATTGTTGGTGCCCTTCCCGCTCAATATTTGGGAAGAGGCCCAGGGCCTTCACCTATAAATAGGAGTAGCCACATTCAGAGAGGCGGATCCGGGCATTTGGAATCCAGAGGGAGAGAGAGTCCCGATCCTCAAGCCAGAGCGACGGGACACCACTTAGCAGTTCATCCCACCCACCAAGAACAGGCCCTCGCGAGGCTGTTCTTCCCTGTACTGTTCTTCATCAGCCCAAGAGGCAATCCACCACACCACAAACTAGAGTAGGGTATTACACCACAACGGTGGCCCGAACTAGTATAAATCTTGCGTCTCTTGTGCTGTTCTTGCTAGTAGCTTAGGTCCCTGCGATTCGGCGAGGTACGAGACGGTGGAGGGTTGGATCTCCGCGCGCACCCCAGAGTTTGAACCTTAAGGGTCTGCCGGAACCCGAAATCCGACAGGAACAACAGTAATACCTCCCTTCTTAGGGACACAATGAACATGACTTACCCATCTACTATCAACAATTGGATAAATTATACCTGCCTCGAGAAGCTTTAGTATTTCATTTCTTACCACTTCTTTCATTTTTGGATTTAACCGTCGTTGGTTATCAACAACTGGTTTAGCATCAGGCTCCATATTAATTTTGTGCTGACATAGAGTGGGACTAATGCCCTTAAGATCATCAAGTGTATATCCAATAGCGGCACAGTGCTTCTTCAGAGTTTTCAATAATCTCCTTTCTTCATGCTCTGAATGGTTAGCACTAATAATAACAGGATATATCTTCTTTTCATCAAGATAAGCATATTTCAAAGTATCAGGTAATTGTTTAAGCTCAAACACGAGATCACCCTTGGGGGGAGGAGGATCCCCAAGGATTTCAACAGGCAAGTTGTGATTCAAAATAGGCCCTTGATTAAAGAATATTTCATCTAGGTCATTTCTTTTACTCATAAACATATCATTTTCATGGTCTAGCAAATATTGTTCTAAAGGTTCAGTAGGAGGCACAACAATGGAAGCAAGACCAATAATTTCATCCTTACTAGGCAATTCTTTATCATGAGGTTGTCTATGAAATTTAGATAAATTAAAATCATGAGACATATCCCCTAAACCGGCAGTAACAATATATTTCTCGCAGTCTATCTTAGCATTAACAGTATTCAAGAAAGGTCTACCAAATATAATGGGCCGTGGAGAACCAAGAACAAGAAAATCAGTAGGATATTTTATTTTCCCACACAAGACTTCAATATCTCTAACAATCCCAATTGGTTATATAATATCTCTATTGGCAAGCTTAATAGTAACATCAATATCTTCTATCTCAGCACGTGCAATATCATTCATAATTTCTTGATATAAAGTAAAAGGAATCGCACTCACACTAGCACCCATCATCACATAAGCCATGATAACAATGATCTCCTATTTTGACAGAAACAACAATTCTAGCAGCCAACAACAGGTCTATGTTTATCTTTATCATCGGGTTTGGCAATTCTAGCAGCTTCATCACAGAAATAGATAACATGCCCATCAATAATATCAACCAAGAGATCCTTAACCATAGTAATACTAGGTTCAACTTTAATTTGTTCAGAGGGCGTAGATGTTCTAGTATAACTCTTACAAACCACAGTTGAAGCTTTAGCATGATACTTTATTTTAACAGGAAAAGGTGGCTTCTCAATATAAGCAGTAGGAACAACAGGATAAGCATTATAAGTAATAGTTTCTTCTTCAACTTTAATAGGTTCTACTACTTTCACTTCAATGAGAGGATGATATTCAAACCACTTCTCCTTAGGGAGATCAACATAGGTAGCAAATGATTCACAAAAAGAAGCTACTATCTCAGAGTCAAGTCCATATTTAGTGCTAAAATCACGAAAAGCATTGTTATCCATAAAAGATTTAACACAATCAAACTTAAGGTTTACACCTGACTCCTTACCTTCGACGAGTTCCCAATCTTCAGAGTTGCGTTTAATTCTTTCCAATAAATCCCATTTGAATTCAATAGTCTTCTTCATAAAAGAACCAGTACAAGAAGTATCGAGCATGAATTGATCATTACGAGAGCTCATGATTGGGGCATGAATATAACATTAACTTAAGTGCTGGGAAAGTTGCATGGAAAACAAAAAAATTCTACGCACACGCAAGTTCTATCTAGGAGATGCATAGCAACGAGAGGGGGAGAGCATCTTTATACCCTCAAATATCGCAAAGCGGAAGTGTTGGCGATATAACTATTTGTGTAAGCCGCCCAGGAGGGGCCGGGTTACGCAAAGGCGATTCATCATATGAAGCCCAAGATCAAGCATGAAGATGGCGGTTCAATAAAGGGTCTAAGGCCCACAGGCGACTTAATGCCCGTAGTAATAAACCGTCGTAATGGCATGACTTGTATTATAAGGCAGGATTAACTAGTCACCGAGCCGGACACTGTTTATGAGCCGGCCGGGACTCTGTAGGCCGCAGGGCGTCAACCCGTGTATATAAGGGGACGACCCGCTGGCAGCTTAGGACAAGTAACATCCAATCGAGAACCGGGCATAGCGTATCTCGCTCCCTGGTCATCGAAACCCTAGCAATACCAACCCAACTAGACGTAGGCTTTACCTTCATCGTAAGGGGTCGAACTAGCATAAAATCTCTCTCGTGTCCCTTGTCCCGTTAACCCCTTTAAGCTTCCTAGTTGCGATGGCTCCACGACTAAGTCCTTGCAAGAGGACATCTGCCGTGACAATTCCGCAACAGTTGGCGCCCACTATGGGGCCAGCGCACGGTGGATTTGAGTTCTTGAAGGGCAACTTCGAAGGGCTCAAGGGATACGTTGTGGGCCGGATGACCAAGAGCCGTCGCGGCAAGATCTACATCGACGACGAAGGTCGGGGCCCCGACGCCGGCTCAATTGAGTACAAGTACTGGGTCCCCTTCGGCGGAATCCACGTCTTTATCAGCCAGATTGGTGAGCCGGGCCCTGAGCCGGACAGCTGCACCGACATCGTCGAGACGGCTCAGCGCGCGAGACCCTCCCGGGCTCAACCCGTCATGAAGCGTGCTTTCGTGGGTTGTATCCATGGAGAGGAATTTTCTGAAGGATCCGTAGATGGTGGTGAGAGAGTCGTCCACTCCGATGGTGATTCGTCCACTGGTGAAACTGATTCATTGTATCAACTGCAAGATGGCAGGCTTGGGGGCTGTTCCGATGGCAGCAGTATTCCGGTCCCCTTTGAGCCGCCAAGCTGGGTAGGGGTCTTCATGGCTGGCACTCAACCCGACCAAAACTCAACGGCTGCGGCAGCAACAACGTCCGGGCCAGGAGATGCCGGGGCAGGAGGCCCTGCACGCCCGCCGGCTCAGGTGCTGATTGACCTCATGGACAAGCTGACGACCCTGTTAACCGCCACAGTTATTCCTGCAAGTCAAGATGAGCACGATGCAGAGGTGGCACAGGTACGTGAGGAAATAGCTCGGGCCAAGGAGTCCTTAGCAGCTGAGGGCACCAGGTTGGCCACAGAACGGGCGGCTTTGGATGCATGGGCACAACAGCTCCAGTCAGAGGCTTTCCAGCTTACGATGAGCCTGAACGCGTCTAACGAGGTGATGAGGAGGAGACACCAGAAAACTCAATCCCGTTGGCTCCGGTTTATGATCCTCGGAACCTTTTTTCCACACCCAGAGCCAGCCCTAGTAACCCGCCAGAAGCAAACCAGTTCGTAACATCCAGAGCAGCGGGACCGGTTCAGCCTTGGGTGATGGCACCTCCTCATGTGAATATGGCCCCGCCCCGCTACGTACCAACACCACCGGGTCACTTTTCTAACCCCATGGAGAACCTGATCGCAGCATCGGCACTTTTGGCGGCTCTCCCAGTGGACGGCGAAGATCCAACAGTGGTGGAGACGCGAAGGATCAGAGAACTCGTCCAGGCAGCTCTGGCTCAACAAGAGGCTTATTCCTATAGTCGAGACATGATTCATTCGACTCCTCGCCCAAGCCGGAGTCTGAGTTATAGCAGGCACATGGAGTCGGAGGCTTTGTCAAGCAACGCCTAGCGCCGTAACCAGCCCGACGGTTATAACCCGGTGCAGGACCGGATACGTCAGGAGGACGAGCGGGCGGCTCAACTGGCGGCTCAGCAGATGACTCATCAAGCTTTCCCAGATTATCCAACGACTTCTGTTGAAGCAGGAGTAGCCACCAGAACTGGCGGTGTTCCTTGTTTGGTGCCGGCTTTACGTAATGTGCGTCTGCCTAAGGATTTCAAGGGACCCCGAAAGGTGCCAAATTACACGGCCGACTTACAGCCCGGGGCGTGGATCGAAAGCTATGAGATGGCCATGGAGCTGTTGGAGGTCAGCGACGCAACAATGGCTAATTATTTCACCATGATGTTGGATGGAACAACCCGGACTTGGTTAAAGGGCCTGCCGCCTAATTCCATTAGCTGATGGGCGGAGTTAAAGGCCCGGTTCATTCAGAACTTCAAGGACACTTGCAAGCAATGTATGTCAATTGTGGACTTAACTAATTGTAAGCAAGAGGAGGGTGAATTTACCACTCATTGGTGCGCCGGGTCAAGGAGATAATACATTCGTCTGACAAGATGGATGCCGGCTCTGCAGTCCTAATGTTGGAGAAAAATGCGGATTTGAACCGCTAAGACAGAAGCTGGGGCGCCTCAAGCGTGATTGTAATGATATGGGTCAGCTGATGGCGGCTCTAGTCAAATACGCCGATTCTGATAGTACCAAGGATCCCACGTCTGATGAGAAAAAGACAGGGAAGGGAAAGAAGAACGACAATGGAAAGGGTCAGTAGCATAACCCGGCGAATCAAGGAGGCAATAAGCGTAAGGCCGATGGTAACCCGGAGTTTGTGGCCAACGCCAATGCACAGGCTAACAACCATAACGCAAGGGGTGGCCGCCCCCTCGATCTGGCGGGTCAGGTCCATCAATTGAGCAGCTACTCAATGAACACTGTCCAAGACACGGCACCCGGGAAAGGCCGGCCACTCACTTATGGAAGGATTACGCGATCATGAAAGCTTTCAACAATTCCAACACGTTCGACGGCAATCATGGGTCGGGTGGCGGCTCAGGTGCTGGCGTTTTCATGGCACGGGTGGCAGCTCAAATTCCAGCTTCAGGGAAATCAAGGTGGCTATAATCACCAGCAGTCTGGTCAGGGGGGTCAGCAGCAGCAGCAGCAGTCGGGTTATCGGAGCAATCCAAAGCAGCTGAATAGTGGGCAGTATCATGTGTTCACCACTAGATTATGCAAGCAAGACCAGAAGCTTCATAAAAGGGCTGTGAAAGCTGTTGAGTCGGCGGTTCCCTGTTATTTAAGGTGGTCAGAGCAGCCTATTGTGTGGAGTAGAGAGGATCACCCTCCCCGGGTTGACAATCCGGGTCAGTTAGCCTTGGTGGTAACACCTCAGGTTGGTGGATATAAATTCACTAAAGTGCTCATGGATGGAGGTAGCAGCATCAATATCCTCTATTATGAGACCTTTCGACATATGGGGTTGACAAACAAAAATTTAAAGACGTCCAACACCGTTTTCCATGGAGTGGTGCCTGGTAAGTCGGCATACCCGGTTGGTAAGATTGAACTGGAGGCAGCCTTTGGAGATGAGTATGATTCTAGGGCTGAGAAATTAACTTTTGAGGTGGTCAAAATCAAGAATCCATATCATGCTCTATTTGGACGGCCGGCTTACGCCAAATTCATGGGGCGGCCGTGCTATGTTTATTTGCAGCTTAAAATGCCGGGTCACAAGGGCACCATTACTGTGCATGGGAGTCGAAAGATAGCCCTGGAATGTGAAGAGGGGGATGCTGCTTATGCCGAGTCTGTTTGTGCAGCAGAAGAGCTGAAGTTTTATCAAGATAATGTTGACCCGGCGGATATGACATCTCTAAAGAAGCCAACCACAGAGCATGAACCGGCGATGAAGTTTAAGTCAGCTGATGAAACTAAGCTTGTTGATTTTACTCCAGGTGACTCATCTAAACAATTTAGCATCAGTGCCAATCTGGATCCTAAATAGGAAAGCGCGCTCATCGAGTTCATCCGTGAGAATTGGGACATCTTTGCATGGAAACCTTCTGACATGCCGGGTGTACCGAGGGAGCTCGCTGAGCACACTCTTAATATTGATCTGAAGTTTAAGCCGGTCAGGCAGTTTCTTTGGCGGTTCAATGAAGAGATACGGAAAGCTATTGGTGAGGAGGTGGCCCGACTCTTGGCGGCCGGGTTCATTGTTGAAGTTTTTCACCCCGAGTGGTTGGCTAACCCGGTGCCGTACTTAAAAAGAACGGCACTTGGCAGATGTGTGTGCATTACACGGACTTAAATAAGGATTGTCTGGCTGATCCTTTTGCTCTCCCGCGTATTGATCAAATCATTGATGCTACGGCGGGTTGTGAGCGTTTGAGCTTTTTGGATGCTTACTCTGGTTATCATCAGATTAAGATGGCAGTTAAGGACCAGGAGAAGACAGCCTTCATCACTCCGTTTGGAGCCTTCTTCTATGTTTCTATGCCATTTGGGCTCAAGAGTGCCCAGGCGACTTATCAGCGGTGTGTACAGAACTGTCTCCACAATCAGATTAGGCGCAATGTTCACGCTTACGTGGATGATATAGTGGTGAAATCCAGAGAGAAGGAAACCTTTATGGATGATATGAAGGAAACCTTTGATAATCTCCGGGTCTATAAGATGATGCTTAACCCGGCCAAATGTGTGAAGGAAATATGCCCTAGAGGCAATAATAAATGTTATTATTTATTTCCTTATATCATGATAAATGTTTATTATTCATGCTAGAATTGTATTAACCGGAAACATAATACATGTGTGAATACATAAACCTACAGAGTGTCACTAGTATGCCTCTACTTGACTAGCTCGTTAATCAAAGATGGTTATGTTTCCTAACCATGAACAAGGAGTTGTTATTTGATTAATGGGATCACATCATTAGTTGAATGATCTGATTGACATGACCCATTCCATTAGCATAGCACCTGATCGTATAGTTTGTTGCTAGTGCTTTTCTTCATGACTTATACATGTTCCTATGACTATGAGATTATGCAACTCCTGCTTGCCCGAGGAACACTTTGGGTGCTACCAAACGTCACAACGAATCGGGTGATTATAAAGGTGCATTACAGGTGTCTCCGAAGGTACATGTTGGGTTGGCATATTTCGAGATTAGGATTTGTCACTCCGATTGTCGGAGAGGTATCTCTGGCCCTCTCGGTAATGCACATCACATAAGCCTTGCAAGCATTGCAACTAAATGTGTTAGTTGTGAGATGATGTATTACGGAACGAGAAAAGAGACTTGCCAAGAACGAGATTGAACTAGGTATTGGATACCGACGATCGAATCTCGGGCAAGTAACATACCGATGACAAAGGGAACAACGATGTTGTTATGCGGTCGACCGATAAAGATCTTCGAGAATATGTAGGAACCAATATGGGCATCCAGGTCCCGCTATTGGTTATTGACCGAGAGGTGTCTCGGTCATGTCTACATAGTTCTCGAACCCGTAGGGTCCGCACGCTTAACGCTTCGATGATGCTTATTATGAGTTTATATGATATTGATGTACCAAGGTTGTTCGAGTCCCGGATGAGATCACGGACATGACGAGGAGTCTCAAATGGTCGAGACATAAAGATTGATATATTGAAGCCTATGTTTGACTCCGAATCACTCCGGGTGAAATTGGGAATTTTTCCGAGTACCGGGGTTACCGAACCTCCCGGGAGTCAATGGGCCTTGATGGGCCTTAAGGGAAAGAGAAAGGGGCCATATGCTGGTCGCAGCCTTCCCCTTCCCTAGTCCTATTAGGATTAGGAGAAGGGGTGGCCTCTCTCCCTCTCCCTTGGTCAAACCCTAGTTGGACTAGGATTGGGGGAATCCTACTCCTGGGAGTAGGACTCCCAGCGCAGCCATAGGTGGCCGCCAGCCCCTCCCTTCCCTCCTTTATATACAGGGCAGAGGGCACCCCATGACACACAAGTTGATCTACGGATCTTTCCTTAGCCGTGTGCGGTGCCCCTTCCACCATATTCCACCTCGGTCATATCGTCATGAGCTTAGGTGAAGCCCTGCGGGAGAAGTCGATCGTCATGAGCTTAGGCGAAGCCCTGCGCCGGTGGAGCATCATCATCGCCACCACGCCGTCGTCTTGACGGAACTCATCCCCGACACTTTGCTGGATCGGAGTCCGGGATCGCCATCGAGCTGAACGTGTGCGAACTCGGAGGTGCCGTCGCTCGGTGCTTGGATCGGTCGGATCGTGAAGACGCACGACTACATCAACCGCGTTGTTATAACGCTTCCGCTTTCGGTCTCACGAGGGTACGTGGACGGACACTCTTCCCTCTCGCTATGCCATCACCATGGTCTTGCGTGATCGTAGGAAAATTTTTGAAATTACTACGCTCCCCAACAAAGGGGCATCCGAGCCTGGTTTTATGCGTTGATGTCATATGCACGAGTAGAACACAAGTGAGTTGTGGGCGATACAAGTCATACTACCTACCAGCATGTCATACTTTGGTTCAGCGGTATTGTGAGATGAAGCGCCCGGACCGACATTACGCAGACGCTTACGCGAGACTGGTTTCACCGCTGTGAGCACTCGTTGCTTAAAGGTGACCGGCGGTGTCTGTCTCTCTCACTTTAGTTGAACTGAGGTGGCTACGCCCGTCCTTGAGAAGGTTAAACGGAGTCTATTTGACAAAGTATCGCTGTGGTTTTGATGCGTAGGTAAGAACGGTTCTTGCTCAGCCCGTAGCAGCCACGTAAAACTTGCAACAACAAAGTAGAGGACGCCTAACTTGTTTTTGCAGGGCATGTTGTGATGTGATATGGTCAAGACGTGATGCTATATTTCATTGTATGAGATGATCATGTTTTGTAACCGAAGTTATCGGCAATCGGCAGAGCCATATGGTTGTCGCTTATTGTATGAAATGCAACGCCATGTAATTGCTTTACTTTATCACTAAGCAGTAGCGATAGTCGAGAAGCAATAGTTGGCGAGACGACAACGATGCTACGATGGAGATCAAGGTGTCGCTACCGGTGACGATGGTGATCATGACGGTGCTTGAGATGGAGATCACAAGCACAAGATGATGATGGCCATATCATATCACTTATATTGATTGCATGTGATGTTAATCCTTTATGCATCTTATTTTGCTTTGATTGACGGTAGCATTATAAGATGATCCCTTACTAAATTATCAAGAAGTGTTCTCCCGAGTATGCACCGCTATGAAAGTTCTTCGTGGCTGAGACACCACGTGATGATCGGGTGTGATAGGCTCTACGCTCAAATACAACGGTGCAAAACAGTTGCACACGCGAATACTCAGGTTATACTTGACGAGCTATGCATATAAGATATGACCTCGAACACGGAGACCGAAGGTCGAGCGTGAATCATATAGTAGATATGATCAACATATTGATGTTCACCATTGAAACTACTCCATCACACGTGATGATCGGTCATGGTGTAGTTGATATGGATCACGCAATCACTTAGAGAATTGAGGATATTTTTCTAAGTGGGAGTTCTTAAGTAATATGATTAATTGAACTTAAATTTATCATGAACTTAGTACCGATAGTATCTTGCTTGTCTATGATGTGTAGATAGATGGCTCGTCTTTGTTGTTCCGTTGAATTTTAATGCGTTCCTTGAGAAAGCAAAGTTGAAAGATGATGGTAGCAATTACACGGACTGGGTCCGTAATTTGAGGATTATCCTTATTGCTGCACGTAAGAATTACGTCCCGAAGCACCGTTAGGTGCCAGGCCTGGTGCAAGGGCTGCGCCGAAGTTGTGAACGTCCGCAAAGCAAAGTCGATGACTACTCTATAGTTCAGTGTGCCATGCTTTACGGCTTAGAACCGGGACTTCAACGTCGCTTTTGAACACCATGGAGCATATGAGATGTTCCAGAGTTGAAGTTAATATTCCAAGCGAAATGCCCGGATTGAGAGATATGAAGTCTCCAATAAGTTCTATAGCTGTAAGATGGAGGAGAATGGTTCGCAAGTGAGCATATACTCGTAATGTCCGGATATAACAATCACTTGATTCAACTGGAGTTAATCTTCCGGATGATTGCGCCATTGATGAAATTCTCCAATCATCGCCACCAAGCTACAAGAGCTTCGTGATGAACTATAATATGCAAGGGATGACCAAAACTATGCCCGAGCTCTTCGCGATGCCGAAAGCATGGAGGTAGAAATCAAAAAGGAGCATCAAGTGTTGATGGTTAACAAAACCACTAGTTTCAAGAAAAGGGCAAAGGAAAGAAAAGGAAACTTCAAAAGAGCGGCAAGCAAGTTGCTGATCAAGAGAAGAAACCCAAGTCTGGTCCTAAGCCTGAAACCGAGTGCTTCTATTGCAAGCAGGCTGGTCACCGAAGCGGAACTGCCCCAAGTATTTGGCGGATAAGAAGGATGGCAAGGTTAACAAAGGTATATGTGATATACTTGTTATTGATGTGTACCTTACTAATACTCGCAGAGCACCTGGTATTTGATACTGGTTCTTGCTAATATTTGCAACTCAAACAGGGCTACGGATTAGCGAAGATTGGCTAAGGACGAGGTGACGATCGCGTGGGAAATGGTTCCAAAGTCGATGTGATCGCAGATCGGCACGCTACCTCTACATCTACCTTCGGGATTAGTATTAGACCTAAATAATTGTTATTTAGTACCATCGTTGAGCATGAACATTATATCTGGATCTTGTTTGATGCGAGACGGTTATTCATTTAAATCGAGAGAATAATGGTTGTTCTATTTATATGAATAATATCTTTTATGGTCATGCACCATTGAAGAATGGTTTGTTTTACTTAATCTTGATAGTAGTGATACACATATTCATAATGTTGAAACCAAAAGATGCAGAGTTGATAATGATGGTGCAACTTATTTGTGGCACCGCCGCTTAGGTCATATCGATGTAAACGATGAAGAAACTCCATGTTGATGGACTTTTGAGTCACTTGATTATGAATCACTTGGCACTTATGAACCGTGCCTTATGGGCAAGATGACTAAAACACCGCTTCTCCGAACTATGGAGAGAGCAACAGATTTATTGGAAATCATACATACCGATGTATGTGGTCCAATGAATGTTGAGGCTCGTGGCGGATATCGTTATTTTCTCACCTTCACAGATGATTTGAGCAGATATGGGTATATCTACTTAATGAAACACAAGTCTGAAACATTTGAAAAGTTCAAAGAATTTCAGAGTGAAGTGGAAAATCATCGTAACAAGAAAATAAAGTTTCTACGATCTGATCGTGGAGGAGAATATTTGAGTTACGAGTTTGGCCTACATTTGAAACAATGTGGAATAGTTTCGCAACTTACGCCACCTGGAACACCACAACGTAATGGTGTGTCCGAACGTCAGAATCGTATTTTATTAGATATGGTGCGATCTATGATGTCTCTTACTGATTTACCGCTATCGCTTTTGGGGTTATGCTTTAGAGACGGCTACATTCACTTTAAATAGGGCACCATCTAAACCGCTGAGACGACGCCTTATGAACTGTGGTTTGGCAAGAAACCAAAGTTGTCGCTTTTGAAAGTTTGGGGCTGCGATGCTTATGTGAAAAGCTTCAACCTGATAAGCTCGAACCCAAATCGAGAAATGTGTCTTCATAGGATACCCAAAGGAGACAGTTGGGTACACCTTCTATCACAGATCCGAAGGCAAGATTTTTGTTGCTAAATTGGAAACTTTTTGGAGAAAGAGTTTCTCACGAAAGAAGTGAGTGGGAGGAAAGTAGAACTTGATGAGATAATCTGTATCTACTCCCTTATTGAGAAGTAGTACATCACGTAAAACAGTTTCGTGACACCTACACCAAATAGGAGGAAGCTAATGATGATGATCATGAAACTTCAGATCAAGTTTCTACGAACTCAGAGATCAACCAGAGCAAGATCCGCACTGAGTGGTACGGTAATCCTATTTTGGAAGTCATGTTATCGAACATGATGAACCTACGAACTATGAAGAAGCGATGGTGAGCCCAGATTCCACAAAATGGCTTGAGGCCATGAAATCTGAGATGGGATCCATGTATGAGAACAAAGTATGGACTTTGGTTGACTTGCCCGATGATCGGCAAGCAATTGAGAATAAATGGATCTTCAAGAAGAAGACCGACGCTGATGGTAATGTTATCGTTTATAAAGCTCGACTTGTTGCAAAAGGTTTTCGACAAGTTCAAGGGATTGACTACGATGAGACCTTCTCACCAGAAGCGATGCTTAAGTCCGTCTCAATCATGTTAGCAATTGCCGATTTTATGATTATGAAATTTGGCAAATGGATGTTAAAACTGCATTCTGAATGGATTTCGGAAGAAGAGTTGTATATGATGCAACCAGAAGGTTTTGTCGATCCAAAGGAGCTAACAAAGTGTGCAAGCTCCAATGATCCATTTATGGACTGGTGCAAGCCTCTCGGAGTTGGAATAAACGCTTTGATAGTGTGATCAAAGCATTTGGTTTTATATGACTTTTGGAGAAGCCTGTATTTACAAGAAAGTGAGTGGAGCTCAGAGCATTCTGATATTATATGTGGATGACATATTATTGATCGGAAATGATATAGAATTTCTGGATAGCATAAAGGGATACTTGAATAAAAGTTTTTCGATGAAAGACCTCGTGAAGCTGCTTACATATTGGGCATTAAGATCTATAGAGATAGATCAAGACGCTTAATAGGACTTTCACAAAGCACATACCTTGATAAAGTTTTGAAAAGTTCAAATGGATCAGCAAAGAAAGGGTTCTTGCCGGTATTACAAGGTGTGAAATTGAGTAAGACTCAATGTCCGACCACCGCAGAAGATAGAGAGAAATGAAAGATGTTCCTATGCTTCAGCCATAGGCTCTATCATGTATGCAATGCTGTGTACCAGACCTGATGTGTGCCTTGTCAGAAGTTTAGCAGCAGGTACCAAAGTAATCCAGAGTGGATCATCGACAGCGGTCAAGAACATCCTTAAGTACTTGAGAAGAACTAAGGATATGTTTCTCATTTATGGCGGTGACAAAGAGCTCGTCAGAACGGTTACGCCGATGCAAGCTTTGACACTGATCCGGACGATTCTAAATCGCAAACCGGATACGTATTTACATTAAACGGTGGAGCTGTCGGTTGGTGCAGTTCCAAACAAAGCGCCGCTATGGATCTACATGTGAAGTTGAGTACATAGCTGCTTCGGAAGCAGCTAATGAAGGAGTCTCGATGAAGGAGTTCATATCCGATCTAGGTGTTGTACCTAGTGTATCGGGTCCAATGAAAATCTTTTGTGACAATATCGTGCAATTGCCTTGGCAAAGGAATCCAGATTTCACAAGAGAACCAAGCACATCAAAAGACGCCTCAACTCCATCCGGATTTGGTCCGGTGGGAGACATAGAGATATGCAAGATACATACGGATCTGAATGTTGCGCATCCGCTGACTAAGCCTCTTCCACGAGCAAAACATGATCAGCACCAAGACTCCATGGGTGTTAGAATCATTACTGTGTAATCTAGATTATTGACTCTAGTGCAAGTGGGAGATCAAGGAAATATGCCCTAGAGGCAATAATAAATGTTATTATTTATTTCCTTATATCATGATAAATGTTTATTATTCATGCTAGAATTGTATTAACCGGAAACATAATACATGTGTGAATACATAAACCTACAGAGTGTCACTAGTATGCCTCTACTTGACTAGCTCGTTAATCAAAGATGGTTATGTTTCCTAACCATGAACAAGGAGTTGTTATTTGATTAATGGGATCACATCATTAGTTGAATGATCTGATTGACATGACCCATTCCATTAGCATAGCACCTGATCGTATAGTTTGTTGCTAGTGCTTTTCTTCATGACTTATACATGTTCCTATGACTATGAGATTATGCAACTCCCGCTTGCCCGAGGAACACTTTGGGTGCTACCAAACGCCACAACGTAATCGGGTGATTATAAAGGTGCATTACAGGTGTCTCCGAAGGTACATGTTGGGTTGGCATATTTCGAGATTAGGATTTGTCATCCGATTGTCGGAGAGGTATCTCTGGCCCTCTCGGTAATGCACATCACATAAGCCTTGCAAGCATTGCAACTAAATGTGTTAGTTGTGAGATGATGTATTACGGAACGAGAAAAGAGACTTGCCAAGAATTAGATTGAACTAGGTATTGATACCGACGATCGAATCTCGGGCAAGTAACATACCGATGACAAAGGAACAACGATGTTGTTATGCGGTCGACCGATAAAGATCTTCATAGAATATGTAGGAACCAATATGGGCATCCAGGTCCCGCTATTGGTTATTGACCGAGAGGTGTCTCGGTCATGTCTACATAGTTCTCGAACCCGTAGGGTCCGCACGCTAACGCTTCGATGATGCTTATTATGAGTTTATATGATATTGATGTACCAAGGTTGTTCGAGTCCCTGATGAGATCACGGACATGACGAGGAGTCTCAAATGGTCGAGACATAAAGATTGATATATTGAAGCCTATGTTTGACTCGGAATCACTCCGGTGAAATTGGGAATTTTTCCTGAGTACCGGGGTTACCGAACCTCCCGGGAGTCAATGGGCCTTGATGGGCCTTAAGGGGAAAGAGAAAAGGGGGCCATATGCTGGCCGCAGCCTTCCCCCCTTCCCTAGTCCTATTAGGATTAGGAGAAGGGGGTGGCGCCCCCTCTCTCCCTCTCCCCTTGGTCAAACCCTAGTTGGACTAGGATTGGGGAATCCTACTCCCGGTGGGAGTAGGACTCCCAGGCGCAGCCATAGGTGGCCGGCCAGCCCCTCCCCTTCCCTCCTTTATATACAGGGGGAGGGCACCCCATGACACACAAGTTGATCTACGGATCTTTCCTTAGCCGTGTGCGGTGCCCCCTTCCACCATATTCCACCTCGGTCATATCGTCGCGAGCTTAGGTGAAGCCCCGCGCGGAGAAGTCATATCGTCATGAGCTTAGGCGAAGCCCTCGCCGGTGGAGCATCATCATCGTCACCACGCCGTCAGGTTGACGGAACTCATCCCGACACTTTGCTGGATCGAGTCCGGGATCGCCATCGAGCTGAACGTGTGCGTAACTCGGAGGTGCCGTGACGCTCGGTGCTTGGATCGGTCGGGTCGTGAAGACGCACGACTACATCAACCGCGTTGTTATAACGCTTCGCTTTCGGTCTCACGAGGGCGTGGGACGGACACTCTTCCCTCTCGTTGCTATGCCATCACCATGGTCTTGCGTGATCGTAGGAAAATTTTTGAAATTACTACGTTCCCCAACAATGTGTGTTTGGCGTGCCAGCAGGCAAGCTTTTAGGTTTCTTAGTCTCCAACAGTGGTATTGAAGCTAATCCGGAGAAGATCAAGGCAATTACCTCTTTGGCTAAGCCGGCGTGCATCAATGATGTTCAGCGACTGGCGGGTTGTATCGCTGCTTTAAGCCGCTTCATAAGCCGGTTAGGTAAGAAGGCCATACCGCTGTATCAGATGATGAAAAAGACGGACACTTTTGTCTGGAGTGATGCTGCTAATGCCGCCTTTAAAGATTTAAAAAGACAGTTATCTGAGCCGTCGGTCCTTGCGGCTCCCATTGATAGAGAGCCGTTGCTGTTATACGTTGCTGCTAACTCACGTGCTGTCAGTGTTGCAATTGTGGTGGAGCGCAAGGAGGCTGGCGAGGAGTATCCGGTTCAACGGCCAGTTTACTACATCAGTGAGGTGCTCATTGTCTAAGCAAAGATATCCGCACTGGAAGAAGCTTGTTTACGGGGTGTTCATGGCGAGCCGGAAGCTTAAGCAATACTTCCAGGGTCACCCTATCACCATGGTAAGTTCTGCTCCCTTGGGAGACATCATCCAGAATAGAGAGGCCACAGGACGAGTTGCCAAGTGGGCCATTAAGCTTGGGCCTCATGGTTTGAAGTATGTGCCACACACTGCTATTAAGTCTCAAGCCCTGGTGGACTTTATCAATGATTGGACAGAGCTCCAGACACCTGAGGAGAAGCCGGACAACACGTATTGGTGTAGGACCTTGAAGTATTCTAGAGGGGGGGGGTGATTAGACTACTTGACCAATTAAAAACTTAGCCTTTTCCCAGGTTTTAGAGTTTGGCAGATTTTAGCTATCTTAGGACAAGTCAAGCAATCATCACACAATTCAAGCAAGCATGCAAAGAGTGTATGAGCAGCGGAAATTAAAGCATGCAACTTGCAAAAAGTAAAGGGAAGGGTTTGGAGGATTCAAACGCAATTGGAGACACGGATGTTTTTGGCGTGGTTCCGATAGGTGGTGCTATCGTACCTCCACGTTGATAGACACTTCAACCCACGAAGGGTAACGGTTGCGCGAGTCCACGGAGGGCTCCACCCACGAAGGGTCCACGAAGTAGCAACCTTGTCTATCCCACCATGGTCATCGCCCATGAAGGACTTGCCTCACTAGCGGTAGATCTTCACGAAGTAGGCGATCTCCTTTCCCTTACAAACTCCTTGGTTCAACTCCAGATTCTCGTCGGAGGCTCCCAAGTGACACCTAGCCAATCTAGGAGACACCACTCTCCAAGAAGTAACAAATGGTGCGTTGATGATGAACTCCTTGCTCTTGTGCTTCAAATGATAGTCTCCCCAACACTCAACTCTCTCTCATAGGATTTGGATCTGGTGGAAAGAAGATTTGAGTGGAAAGCAACTTGGGGAAGGCTAGAGATCAAGATTCATATGGTAGGAATGGAATATCTTGGTCTCAACACATGAGTAGGTGGCTCTCTCTCTAAATGGTAAGTTGGAAGTGTAGGTTTGTTCGATGGCTCTCTCCACGAATGAAGAGGAGGTGGAGGGTATATAGCCTCCACACAAAATCTAACTGTTACACACAATTTACCAATCTCGGTGGGACCGAATCAACAAACTAGGTCGGACCGATTTTAGTAAACCTAGTGACCGTTAGGGTTTTCTGGGATCGACTTGCATCTCGGTAGGACCGATATGGTTAGGGTTAGGGCATAATGTAATCTCGGTGAGACCGACTACACAAACTCGGTGAGACCGATTTTGGTAATTAGCTAACCAGAGAGTTGGTCAGGTAAACTCGGTGGGACCGATTCGCTCTTTCGATGAGACCGAAACATTACGAAAGGGAAACAGAAAGTTTACACTGCAATTTCGGTGGGGCCGATCCGCTCTTCTGGTGAGACCGAAAAGTTACAAAAGCAAACAGAGAGATTACAATCCCATCTCGGTGAGACCGAGATCCCTATCGGTAGAACCGATTTGCCTAGGATTTGTGGCAGTGGCTATGACATTTGGAATCGGTGGCGCCGGATAGGAAGAATCGGTGAGACCGATTTTGGCTTTAGGTTTAGGTCATATGTGGATGTGAGAAAGTAGCTGAGGGTTTTGGAGCATATCACTAAGCACATGAAGCAAGAGGCTCATTAAGCAACACCTCATTCCTCCTTGATAGTATTGGCTTTTCCTATAGACTCAATGTGATCTTGAATCACTAAAATATAAAATGAAGAGTCTTGAGATTTTGAGCTTGAGCCAATCCTTTGCCATTAGCATTTTGAGGGATCCACTTTCATCATCCATGCCATGCCATTCATTGAGCTTTCTTGAAATGTTCATCTTGGAATAGCATTAGCTCAATGAGCTATATGTTGTTATGAATTACCAAAACCACCTAGGGATAGTTGCACTTTCAATCTCCCCCTTTTTGGTAACTGATGACAATATATAGATCAAAGCTTCGACAAATGATAATAAGATTGAAAAACATCGTCGCTTTGAGAAGTATGTGATAAGAAAGAGCTCCCCCTAAATTTGTGCATAGTTCTGCAAATGCACAAGGAATTAGGCTCATGGGTTACTCTTCCATGTCACATACATCTTGGTGGAGCACTCAAAATGATACGGATTGAATACATGCACTCATCACCAAGCACAGTGAATGATCACATAGGATAGATAAGATAATATCATCAAACATGCATAAGTGTAGCTTATGATAAAACACATGATCATCAATGTCTCACAAACATAGTATCTCGAGCAATCAAAAGCAAACAAGTTTAAAAACCACCAAATCAAGAGAGAACAAAAGCAACACTCTCTCTCTCTCGAAGCCTATGATCTATACATTTTTCTCCCCCTTTGGCAACAAGTTACCAAAAAGTTCATAGAAAATGCATAGTGCTAGATCGACTCTCAGGCTTGATCTTCAGGTGGTGGTGTCCGGATAGCGCCGAGGACGAAGGCTTCAGTTGAAGTAGATGGAGCTGGAGCTGGTGTAGGTGCTGGAGCTGGTGGCACTGAGGCTGTAGCTGGTGCAGATGAAGTGGCTCTGGTGTCAGGAACTGGCATAGCAGATGACCTCTGGGCTCTAGGCACTCTGGCAAATGCATCAGTTGTTGTTTTGCCCTTCCTCTCCTGCATGTCATCCTGTAGTTGCTCCACGGCGGTCAATCTCGCCATTTTCACATCTAAGTTATAGAACTTTTGTTCCATAATTCTTTCCAAGCTCTCCTGATTTTGAGTGAGGGTGGCCAATCCCTTCTCAATCCTCAGTGTTGATGCTATTAAGTATCCAAGCTGCTCCTGCTTGTTCTTCAAGAAATACTCAGATGCCTCCTCTTGACTTGGCATCCTGGCAGCCTTCTCCTTCCTTGACTTCTCCTTCTTCTCTTGTGCTTGAACTGGCGATGGATCATTCTCATTCATGACAACCTCATTGTCCTCAAAGTCTGGATAAAGTGGAAAATGTTCTTTATCCAATAGATATTTGCATGTGCCCATCTTTGAGTTAATCAACTCCTGGATCTGAGGGGCATATCCACAACTTCTCTTCTGGTCTGTTGCAGTCCTCTTAATGGTTTCAACCATAAGGCTCATGACTTTGAATTTTTGTGGCACATCAAACAAATGCAACATGTTGATTGCATGCCCTCTAATCATGTTGTTGTCACCAGACTTAGGCAGTAGAGTATGCCTTAAGATGCAGTTGATAGTTGGCAGCCCTGACAGAAGGAAGTGGACTGATCCAAACTTATGTGTCTCAATGGCTGTGTCTGGGATCTCCTTGTACATGTGTGCCATGGAATTGTGGTCCATTTTCTTCTTGGCATATACATCCAGGTCATCTTTATTCTCCTCTGGGGCATTTATTAGCTTTGCCCACTCCTCAACAGTTGACTGGTACCTTGTACCTTCAGACATCCACACTATCCTGCCATCTGGATAAAAGTGTGCTGTGGAGTAGAACTGCATGATAAGTTCATAGTTCCAGTTGGTGAGCTTTTGCCCAATGAAGTCTGCAACTCCAACAAAAATAAAACTGTCTTGCACTCCGTGATAGTGCTCTACATTTTCTTTCATGTAGGTCCAGTTGACCCACCCCATATCACACACTATGGGCTTCTTATCGAGCGAATAGTCTCATAAAAGTCCTGTTGTTCCTTGGTGTGGAACCCGTAGTCCACAACAGTTCTTCTCCTTGTGGCATATGGATCTGCCATCCTCCATAGCCTCAACCCATTGTCTCTTCTCGATCTTCATGTCCTCACCACAGGATGGGCATCATTGTGGTCTGTATCTTGGCTTGAGCTTCCTCGTAACTTGTCCTTCTTCATCGCAGAACCTCGTGCACCGGGGGCCTTGTTCTTCTCGAAGGGTGGAATACTCCGGTATTCCTCTTTGGTGCAGACTTGGCCTTGGGGGCAGCTTTGGGTGCTTCCTTGGGCTTAGATGTGGCAGCCCATGATCTTATAGCATCACCCATAAGCTTTGGTGCCTTGGGTGCTGGTGCAGCAATCTCTTCTTCCTCTTCCATCATGAAAGGCTTCCCAATAACTCGATGTGGTCTTCTTGACCCTTTCTTTCCTTTTCTTTCCTTCAAGAAGAAATGGCTCTTTGGGATCAGGCTTTTCAGGAATTCGAGTTGATGCTCTGACCTTTGGCATAGGTGTCCTCTTGGTAGGAACCTTCCTATTGACTCCAGGCTTTGTGCTATGTGCTGAGCCATACTCCTTTTTGAGCACTGCCTTCTTGGAGGTTGCCTCATCCTCTTCTGCCCTATTATCCTCATCTTCAGAATATGAGGTTTTCTTCTTCCTTTGCCTGGTGGAAGCTTTAGGCAAATTGCTTGGGGTGCTCCTGCTGCCTTCATCTGAAGTGCTGGAGGGACTAGTGCCCTCACTCATGTTCACCTGCTCCTCTGACCTGTTCTGACTATCACTCTGGTTTGCCATGCTGCAAAACACTGACTGCTGACCCTGTGAAGAGTTATAGATGAGGTAGAGTGGATGAGCATCACAAAATGCAGAGATTTTTGCAAAAGAATGACTCAAAAATTCAGTTTTAGTTTTCCACATAAAGCATTTCGGATCAACCGATATTCAAACTCGGTGATACCGAAGCAGTTTTGGAACCTAAACTAATGAACTCGGTCAGACCGAGTCACATTTCGGTGGCACCGAGACTGCTAGGGTTTCACAAAGTCCTAAAATCGGTCTCACCGATTAGCAATTCTCGGTCAGACCGACTCTCACTAGTGCAATGGCATAAGCCAAATCGGTGGGACCGAGTTTTTCAACTCGGTGGGTCCGAGATGGTTTCGGCGGAAACCTAACCCTAAATTTTTCGAATCAAAACTATTCTAAGGATTGCATTGACTAGATAGGAGTGTTTCAATCGTGGCAAGAATCAATAAGAACACAATGTGTTGAGAATCGGACGAGGAAAGCACTATGATCGAGTCCATACCCTAGTTCAGCGGAGACTCGCTACGACGGCAACGGCGGGGTTGAATTCCGTTAACGGCGGCGGAGACCAGCGACGGGAGGTGGCTGGCGACGAGGAGACGATCCGGAGACCACGGAGGCAGAGCGAGCTATTGCGCGCGCGAAGAGGTTCGGAGAAATTTCCAAATTTTTGCCCGTGACTATATATAGCCCGACCCTGTCGGTGTGACCGAGTGGAACAACTTGGTGGCACCGAGATGCAAAACTGTGTACAGTTATTGCAACTCGGTGTGACCGAAGAGTTCAAATCGGTTGCACCGAGATTGAAAACCTAGATCGACTTAGTGATCTCTGGTAAGACCGAAATGGAGGAATCGGTCATACCGAGAATCACAAAGAAGTTTTGGAAGTTTAAGTCTATGACGAATCGGGGACTCCGAGTGCTCGTCACACAGAGTGGTTCGAATCTGACTTGATCAAATTTTGTGATGTATCATGAATAGAGTTTGAGACAAGAAAAGCATAGATAGCTAGAGAAGGTTCTTAGGCATTCTTCTCCATCCACTTGGCCAAAGAAAAAGAAGCTAATCAATCAAAACAACAAGTGGATGTCCTCGAATGTGTAAAGTATGAACCCAACATGCTCACACAATAAGATGGCAAATGAAATACGTGGCAAAGCATGCACAACCAATTCTAGCATCTATCAAACAATTGGCGATGATTAGGTCATCTATATATGAGTATATTGACTTAGGAGTCAAATGATAGACATTTGATCATAGGTCATACTCATCGTTTAAGCTCAAGTGGGGTTACCACTTTTACATAAAGCATTTATGTGTTCACATCATTAGAGTTGCTTTGACTCAATTCTTAGAGTTAAGCTCCCCCTAGATGTGAGATCCCCCCTAAGAGGGATGAACTAACCTTGGGTTTTGTCGATGATGACTTCATGTAGGTGTTGAAGATGTGGATGCTCAATGTTGATGTAGATCTTTTTGGAGCAATCCTTTGGAGTGAGTTGCACTTTCAATACCTACATGGGTTAGTCCCACAAGGAACAAACAACTATATCCGTAGACATAGAGTGATGCACACACAAAATGATGTCCATGAAATCATTAGGTTACCTTGTCCCTTGCCTTACCAACATGAGGGTTTGTGACTCCTTGAACTAGTGCAAGATATGGAAGTTGATTGCGCTTGTCCTTGCCATAATGATATGAGTGAAATATGTTGGTGGAGTCACCCTCAAGAACTCTCTAGCTCTTCTTCTTCGGGATCCACATCATCTTGATGGGAATCCTTGGAGTTGTAGTTGTACTTGATGAGGTAGAACTTGATGTAGTCTTGGGAATCCACTTGACTGAGACCTTAGGTGCCTCTTCAAATGCGTCAATCTCTTCTTGAAGCTTGTCCTTGCCTTTGTTCTTGTGGTCTTGTGGTGGAAGATCATCTTGTGCTTGTGTTCCCTTGAAGGAAGTAGGATCATACTTCTCTTGTTGAGGAACAAACTTCGTCTTGGGGTATTGATCTTCTTCCCACTCAACTCCATTGGCATTGAACTTTCGTTCAAAACCAACACCTTGATTCTTCCGTGCCTTCCTTGCTTATGCATAATTTCTCGAATTGCTTACTCCCTAGCAAGGCTCTTGTATACACCTTTCTATAATTCCCTTCAATAAGCTATTTTCTTGCTCAAGTGTAACTTGGCTAAGAGAATCATTAGTGGAACCAAGAGAACTACTAGAAGCAACAATATTGGATTTGACATTATTATTGTTACTACTAGAGGAAGAATCTTTCTTGATCTTGTTACTAGACTTGACTTGAGGCATGTAAGTAGATAAGAGTAAATGCTTGGCAATGTAAGAAGAACTTTTCTTACGGTGATCATCATTGATTGCTTTTAAGAACTCATGCTCTTGCTCAAGATTGAGCTTTTCAAAGCGTAACTTCTCATGAGCCCTTAAAAGTTCTCGATGATCTTCGAAGATAGTTTCATGAGCTAACTTAAGAGAGTTTAGTTCTTTAGTTAGACGCTCAATCTTCTCCTTATCATTGTCATTCGTTTTATCTTGATTAATTGATGTTTCATCATAGTATTCATCACTAGAGTTGTCAACAAGTAAATCATCATCCACAAGCAAGTCATCTTCATCACTATTGAAATCAACATACTCAGGTTGTGTTACCTTTGGACCTTTGGCCATGAAGCATCTTCCAATTCCTTCATTTGGTGACTCGAATATGTCGTAGGAGTTGGTTGACACAAGTGCTAGACCGGCAACACCTTCATCTTGATTATATTCGGAGTCGGAGTGATAGCTTCTCTCGGAGTGATTGTCGGAGTCGGAGCCGGATACCCATTCACCAACATGAGCTTGATGTCTTCGTTTTATGTAGCTCTTTGATGACTTGTCCATCCTTTCTGAATCCTTGCTTCTCCGTGAGGGTCTTCGTTCATAACGATCATCTCTACTCCTCCTCTCTCTTGGTGGTGATTCTTCTCTTCTACTTCTTCTTTTTGGAGAGTCTTCTCTTCTTTTGTAGGGTGCCGTACACTCATTGGAATAGTGTCCGGGTCTCCCACAATTGTAGCAATTTCGCTCTTGATTAGAAGATCTTTTGTCATTGTAATACCTTAACTTGGAGCTTCTTTCTTTGCTTCTACTCTTGTATAATTTGTTGAAGTTCTTCACCATTAAGCTCAACTCTTCATTGAAGGTGTGTTTCTCACTTGATGATGTGGGGGCTTCACTTGAGGCTTTGTAAGCACCACTTGACTTGTTGTGAAGTTCCTCCTTATCCTTAAGTGACATCTCATGAGCAACAATTCTTCCAATGACTTCCGTTGGCTTGAGATCTTTGTAGTTTGGTATCATTTGAATAAATGTGCACACGGTATCATACTCTCCATCCAATGCTCTTAGGATCTTCTTGATGATGAATCTGCCAGTCATCTCTTCACTCCCTAAGCCGGCAATCTCATTTGTGATAAGTGCAAGCCTAGAGTACATTTCAGCGACACCTTCACCATTCTTCATTTTGAACTTGTCAAGCTGACTTTGGAGCACATCCAACTTGGATTCCTTGACGGATTCGGTACCTTCATGCATATCAATCAAAGTATCCCAAATTTCCTTTTGCATTCTCAAGACGGCTGACTTTGTTGAATTCTTCGGGGCACAATCCGTTGAAGATGATATCACAAGCTTGAGCGTTGTATTGCAGCATCTTCAATTCTTCCGCATTAGCTTCACGGTTTGGCTCTCACCCATCAAAGAATTCACCTTGCAAGCCAATACAAATAATTGCCCAAACGGCGGGGTTATGTCCGAGAATATGCATTTTCATCTTATGCTTCCAACTAGCAAAATTAGTACCATCAAAGTAAGGACCTCTACGGTGATAATTTCCCTCGCTAGACGCCATACTCTCCTAGGTTGTGAAACCAAGGCTATGACCACCAAAAGCTATGGAAATCAAAGCAAATGGAGACCAAGCTCTGATACCACTTGTAGGACCTTGAAGTATGTCTAGAGGGGGTGATTAGACTACTTGACCAATTAAAAAACTTAGCCTTTTCCCAGTTTTAGAGTTTGGCAGATTTTAGCTATCTTAGGACAAGTCAAGCAATCATCACACAATTCAAGCAAGCATGCAAAGAGTGTATGAGCAGCGGAAATTAAAGCATGCAACTTGCAAGAAAGTAAAGGGAAGGGTTTGGAGGATTCAAACGCAATTGGAGACACAGATGTTTTTGGCGTGGTTCCGATAGGTGGTGCTATCGCACCTCCACGCTTATGGAGACTTCAACCCACGAAGGGTAACGGTTATGCTGAGTCCACGGAGGGCTCCACCCATGAAGGGTCCACAAGTAGCAACCTTGTCTATCCCACCATGGCCGTCGCCCACGAAGGACTTGCCTCACTAGCGGTAGATCTTCACGAAGTAGGCGATCTCCTTGCCCTTACAAACTCCTTGGTTCAACTCCACAATCTCGTCGGAGGCTCCCAAGTGACACCTAGCCAATCTAGGAGACACCACTCTCCAAGAAGTAACAAATGGTGCATTGATGATGAACTCCTTGCTCTTGTCCTTCAAATGATAGTCTCCCCAACACTCAACTCTCTCTCGGATTTGGATCTGGTGGAAAGAAGATTTGAGTGGAAAGCAACTTGGGGAAGGCTAGAGATCAAGATTCATATGGTAGGAATGGAATATCTTGGTCTCAACACATGAGTAGGTGGCTCTCTCTCAGAAATGGTAAGTTGGAAGTGTAGGTTTGTTCTGATGGCTCACTCCACGAATGAAGAGGAGGTGGAGGGGCATATATAGCCTCCACACAAAATCTAACCGTTACACACAATTTACCAATCTCGGTGGGACTGAATCAACAAACTCGGTCAGACCGATTTTAGTAAACCTAGTGACCGTTAGGGTTTTCGTGGGACGACTTGCATCTCGGTAGGACCGATATGGTTAGGGTTAGGCATAACGTAATCTTGGTGAGACTGACATACAAACTCGTGAGACCGATTTTGGTAATTAGCTAACCAGAGAGTTGGTCAGGTAAACTCGGTGGGACCGATTCGCTCTTTCGGTGAGACCGAAACGTTATGAAAGGGAAACAGAAAGTTTACATTGCTATCTCGGTGGGACCGATCCGCTCTTTTGGTGAGACCGAAAAGTTACAAAAGCAAACAGAGAGATTACAATCCCATCTCGGTGAGACCGAGATCCCTATCGGTAGAACCGATTTGCCTAGGGTTTGTGGCAGTGGCTATGACATTTGGAATCGGTGGCGCCGGATAGGAAGAATTGGTGAGACCGATTTTGGCTTTAGGTTTAGGTCATATGTGGATGTGAGAAAGTAGGTGAGGGTTTTGGAGCATATCACTAAGCACATGAAGCAAGAGGCTCATTAAGCAACACCTCATCCCTCCTTGATAGTATTGGCTTTTCCTATAGACTTAATGTGATCTTGAATCAATAAAGTATAAAATGAAGAGTCTTGAGCTTTTAAGCTTGAGCCAATCCTTTGTCATTAGCATTTTGAGGGATCCACTTTCATCATCCATGCCATGCCATTCATTGAGCTTTCCTAAAATGTTCATCTTGGAATAGCATTAGCTCAATGAGCTATATGTTGTTATGAATTACCAAAACCACCTAGGGATAGTTGCACTTTCAATTGGACTATTCACTTTGATGGATCTAGGCAGTTGGAAGGCTCGGGGGCTGGAGTCGTTTTAACTTCCCCTTGAGGTGACAAATTTTGTTATGTGCTCCGGCTCATGTTTCCTTGTACTAATAATGCAGCTGAATATGAGGCCTTACTCCATGGTCTTCGGATGGCCAAAGATATGAATTTGAGCCGGGTAAGGTGCTTGGGTGACTTAGATCTCGTGGCTCAACAGGTGTCAGGCAAGTGGGACACCAAGGATCCCCTCATGGCGGCTTATCGTCGTGAAGTTGATGTTGTAGCTGGGCACTTCAAGGGTTATCAAGTGGAGCACATTGATTGAAGGAAGAATGAGGCTGCTGATGCTTTAAGCCGGCTGGGATCTCAGCGTAAGCCGGTACCGCCTAACACCTTTCTGGATGTTTTGCATAATCCTTCTGTCAAGTTACCCACAAAGGAGGACTTAGCTGTTCCAGACCCAGAAGCGCAGTTGGTGGCGGCTCTTCACGTCATCCCGGATTGTACAGTGCCATATTTGGCTTACATGACCCGGGGAGAGTTGCCCGAGGATGAGACTTTGGCGAGACAAATCATCCGGCGGTCTAAGTCCATGACCATTGTTCATGGTGAGCTGCATCATCGCAGTGTCACTGGGGCGTTTCAACGTTGTGTGTCACCTGTGGAAGGTCAGGACATACTTCGGGAGATCCATGAAGGCGATTGTGGTCATCATGCCGGCTCAAAATCTCTCGTGGCCAAGGCTTTCCGTCATGGTTTCTATTGGCTGGCGACTCATGCTGATGCGGAAGATCTGGTCAGTAAATGTGACGGTTGTAAAAAATTCTCATGACGAGATCACGTGTCGGCTCAAGAATTGAGGATGATCCCAATTACTTGGCCGTTTGCAGTCTGGGGGCTTGATATGGTGTAACGCCCTCGATGCGGCTATATCTCCCACGTGTCGAAGCACGACTTAGAGGCATAACCGCATTGAAAGCAATGTCGCAAGTGAGGTAATCTTCACACAACCCATGTAATACATAAGGGAAAGAGATACATAGTTGGCTTACAATGCCACTTCACACAATACATAAATAAACATCCATCATCCAGATTACACTCAAGGTCCGACTCACGGAACCAAAATAAAAGAAGACTACCCCAAATGCTACACAGATCCCCGATCGTCCCAACTGGCTCCACCATCGATCATCGTGAAAAGACACATAGTAACGACCACGCCTCGTCGAACTCCCACTTGAGCTCGGTTGTGTCACCTGACCGCATCGCCGGCACCTACAACTGTTTTGGTAGAATCTGTGAGTCACGGGGACTCAGCAATCTCACACCCGCGAGATCAAGACTATTTAAGCTTATAGGAAGGACAGAGGTGTGAGGTGGAGCTGCAGCAAGCGACTAGCATATATGGTGGCTACATTCGCAAAAGAGAGCGAGAAGAGAAGCAAGGCACGGTCGTGAAGCTAGTAGCGATCAAGAAGTGATCCTGAAACTACTTACGTCAAACATAACTCCAACACCGTGTTCACTTCCCGGACTCCGCCGAGAAGAGACCGTCACGGTTACACACGCGGTTGATGTGTTTTAATGAAGGTCAACTTCGGGTTTTCTACAACCGGACATTAACAAATTACCATCTGCCTCATAACCGTGGGCACGGCTTTCGAAAGATAATACCCTGCAGGGGTGTCCCAACTTAGCCCATTATAAGCTCTCACGGTCAACGAAGGATATTCCTTCTACCGAAGACCCGATCAGTCTCGAATCCCGGACTACAAGACATTTCGACAAAGAGAAACAAGACCAGCAAAGCCACCCGATTGTGCCGACAAATCCCGATAGGAGCTGCACATATCTCGCTCTCGTGGCACATCCGGATGAGTAGTCCGTATAACTAAAACCAGGCCTCAAGTTTCCCCAAGGTGGCGCCGCAAAGGGTTTAGTTCGGCCAGCACTCAAGGAGCACCGGTCCGGGGTTAAATAAAGATGACCCTCGGGCTCGCTAAAACCCGGGGAAAAAGGCTTAGGTGGCAAATGGTAAAACCAATGTTGGGCCTTGCCGAGGAGTCTTATTCAAAGCGAACTGTCAAGGGGTCCCATAAATCACCCAACCGTAAGGAACGCTAAATCAAGGAACATAACACCGTATGACGGAAACTAGGCGGCAAGAGTGGAACAAAACACCAGGCATAAGGCCGAGTCTTCCACCCTTTACCTAGTATATAGATGCATTAATTAAACAATATATATATTGTGATATCCCCAACAAGTAAACATGTTCCAACAAGGAACAACATCCCCTTTGGAACGGTTTTCTGATCATATTCGAATCAGAATCCTTTGAAGTTTGTCTATTTTTCATAACACATTTGCAATCACAACTGTTTGACTGTTTTGAGATCATTTTCTGAAATCGTTTATGGGGTGATTTTTATCCCACCGGCTTAATTTTGATTAAATACAGTTGTTAACGCATAACAAACATCATATGTGTCAAGTTTCAGGATTAAAAAGTTTACCCTCATTGTTCGGGTCACATAAGCCGGCAAGGTCATCAAAGGATCACAAGGCAACTAAAGAAGAAGATCAATATAAACTGGAAGAATATAACAGCGGCGGCTTACAAAAGTGTTGAAGCACCTCAAATGTGCGCGATGACAAAAATTAAGTGTTTTACTACCCTATTACATGACTCCCTGAGTCTGGATAATGAAGCATTGTTTCCCATAAGACATAAATATGAGACGCCCGACGGATCACTTGTTTTGTTGACCTGAAGCTTCTGGGTCATCCCTTTCCGCTCCTCCGTCTTTTGCCCTGTCCTGGAAGGTTGATGATGACCATTCAATGCCACTCAAAGCTTCAAATTCAGCTTCATCATCAATTAACTTGGCCGGATCGACTTTAGGGGCGAAGGTATGCTTACGAATTGGAGGGATCAGGCTGACTGCATCATAGTGTGGCGTGGGGATTATCTCATTCTGGCTGTCGTAGCCCGGCTGGTACTTGGTAAGATCTGTGTCATTCCCAATCAGAGTGGCCACATGACGTATTTCCCTCACGCAGGCGGAGAAATCCTTCTGGTCAAAGAAGGAGCCATCCTCCTTCAGGCTTGGATATCCAAGGGCGATGTCGGCCGGGTCTAGTACTGGTAGCCACGCCTTGGCCCGGCTCAATGCGGCTATGGCTCCGGCTCTTGCAGACGCCCGCCTTAGCTCTTGGACCCGTTGAGGTAGGACAGCGAGCCGCCTTAGCACGTCTGCCAGGAGATGGGGAACCTCATTTGACAAAGCCACAACGGCTAAAGCACGTTGTGACCCGGTGTAGAGTTGTTCCACCAGGGTATAAACCGCCTTTAACTTGATCAACATGCTCTGGTTAAGATTCGAGCTCCTGGGGCCTGCATTAACAAACATCAGGTGAGCTAGAGGTGACAATTGAAATACTAGTCGAAAACAGATTTGCAGTATTTAACACTCACAGAAATAGCTTACCAAAGATTGCTGAGACCATCTGAGATACATGGCGCTTTAAGCCGGATAGCTCGGCAGTAGCTTCTGCAAGCGACGCCTCCGCTTTCTCTGCCCGGGTGATCAAGGAGACCTTTTCATCAGCCCATGCCTTCTTGTCTGCTTCAAAGCTCTTCTTCAATTTTTCTTGTTCAGAAACGCTGAACTCAAATTTGGAATCTGCTTTTTGAGTTTCAACCTCCTGAGCTTCCAGCCGGTTCTTCAAGTCAGAGATCTCCGCTTCAAATTGACTCATGGCTGCCTGTATCAGCGCCGGGTTACAATCAGAAATATCATAATGCAACATTAAGTCCCAAGCATTTTTGCAAAGCAAAGATACTTGACACTTGGGGGCTAAAGTATGCTGAAGAGCTTTATTGCGGCGGTTCATGGAATTAAGTCCCAAGCATTTTGCAAGCAAAGATAATTGGCACTTGGGGGCTAATGCATATTGCAGTTCAAATATTTTATTACAGCATGATAAGGACCGGTTCAAACATCTTGTTTTAAGCCGGCCTTCGGGTGCTATAGGATAAGCCGGATTACTGGCAAACATTACTGTTAATATTAAGTCTACAGCATATTTTCCTCATAAGCAATAGACTTGGGGGCTGGTATAGTAAGGAGGAATAACGAATAGCAACAAGAGTTATACCTCAAATTTTTGGTGTATTTGTTTCACCATATCAACTTCAAGGTCACGACTGCTGTGCACTTGACTTATATAGCCAGAGAAAATTTCTCCAATACTCAGATGAGTATAATCAGTGACGTCCAGCTTGGCTTTTCGTTGTTCCAAAAGTTCTTCCTTGGCAGAGCACTTGGCAAGTATAGTGGGTCTTCCCGGTTCAACAAACTGAGTCTTAAGGATCTCGACTTCCGGGTCATCTGTTTTGGCCGGGCTAGGAATCTCCTGGTTATCAGAGCCGTCAAGAGCTTGTTTGGCAGGCGGATCAGAAGTTGATGCTGGAATATCATGGGCCGGTTCAGGCGGCGGCTCATGTGGAGGTGTCGAGTAGTTGTTCGAGCTCCGGTCACTACGACCGGCTCTTTGGCGGCTTATTTTCTTCGCCTTTTGCTGGCTTCACTTGTACGCTGTGTGCGAATCAAGGGTTAGTACAAAACATGAGTAAGATAAGCATAAAGATAAATAAGTTGACATTACCTCGAGCAGTTTTGAAAGCCGCATGTTGGATTGCATGGATTCGCGGAGGAAGGTGAAGTGTCCTGATAGTTTGAGTCAGATGAATTGAGGGGTTGACGAATGAAACCCGCCAAAGGTAAAAAGAACGAAATCGAATAACCTCACCCCGCGCTTCCTTGTTACATCAGGTAAGCCGGAGGAGAGTTCTGTGTCTTTGCTTGTCCGGGTCTGCCTCCGGCTCTCATGAGTCTGTCGCTTCAAAAGAAATTGAGGATCTTGGTAAGCTAAAGGATGTGAAAATCTTACTTTCCGGGTCACTCTTCGGACTTTCTGGCTCGGAGTCAGAGGAAATTATATTTACCACTTCCTCAACTGCTTGGCTGTTTCTCGTGTCCTCCTGAAGGAAGTTAATGTCCATAAGATGATGGTAAAGGAATCAGGGAAGTTAAGGATTAACTCTTCTTCATCATCAGTGGTGTCATCCAGTTTGCGCAAATCTGAAGCACTTGGCTTCTTCTTATTTTGGTTTCCTGCCTTGGTGGTTTTCTTGGCCGCTCTTGCCTGCTTGGCCGCTCTTGCCTGTTTGGCAGCCTCATGATCATATTTGACCTTCCAGAAATTGTCATTTGCCTGTGAATAATGAGAAAAGGTTATGAGTAAAAGCAAGGCATTCCACAATAAGAGTATAAATTTTTAGGTTGATGACTTACTGCAGGAGCCAGGTTATTCTTGCAGAATGGAAGTAAGCTGAAGGTGTTACTGACCACTGAGCCCTCTTTCAACAGAGATTGGGTCATGGCTTCAACCATGTCATCAGGTAAGTCATCAGGACAATGACGCAGCGGGTCATCCTTTTTGCCTGAATAGGTGCACATCAAGCCAGGGCGGCGGCTTAACGGAATCACCCGCCAGGAGATCCAGACTCGGACCAAATCTGTCTAAGCCGTTCCCCAAAAGAGCCTTGATTTTATTTATGGTGGGGGCAAGCTGCAGACGTTCAACAACAGATATCTTGTCCGGCAGTGGGTGGTTGGATTCGAGGCGCAAAGCGCGAAAACCGAGCAGCGGGTTCTCATCAGCCGGAGAAGCATCCTGGCAATAGAACCACGTCTGATTCCAATCCTTAGATGGCTTGGCAGTTCAGCGTATGAGAAAAGGCAGTCCCTCCGTCGCTGAATGGAGATACCACCAAGTTCCAAGCTGGGCCTGTTGGTGTCAAAATCGGCGGATCTCGGGTAGGGGGTCCCGATCTGTGCGTCAAGGCTGATGGTAACAGGAAGCAAGTGACACAGATGTTTACCCAGGTTCGGGCCCTCTCGATGGAGGTAAAACCCTACTTCCTGCTTGATTAATATTGATGATATGGGTAGTACAAGAGTGGATCTACCACGAGATCGTAGAGGCTAAACCCTAAGAGCTAGCCTATGATGGTATGATTGTAATTGTGATCGGCCTTCTAAGGACCAACCTCTCCGGTTTATATAGACACCGGAGAGGGCTAGGGTTTACATGGAGTCGGTTACAAGGAAGGAAATATAATCTCCGGATCGCCAAGCTTGCCTTCCACGCCAAGGAAAGTCCCATCCGGACACGGGCCGAAGTCTTGAGTCTTGCATCTTCATTCTTCAATAGTCCGGACGTTGTACACAGTCCGGCTGCTCGATACCCCTAATCCAGACTCCTCAGAGCCTCGAACCAGGCTTCAATGACGATGACTCCGACGCGCAGTCTTGTCTTCGGCATTGCAGGGTGGGTTCCTCCTCCGAATACTCCAAGGTAATTGTCGAACACTTAAACCGTGTCCGGATCCACAAGATGATCTTCGCATGCCACCATAGAGAGAATGATGTTTCAAAAATGCAATCCTCTAACAAATTTTTAAGCAACGCGACGTGTCATTATGGTCGGGTCATTATTCGAACCGTTCTTTCCACAGCCAGCCACAGCACATATTGCGAGGCGGTTTCCTTGACACGTCTTGTCAAAGCATAGATCGTGCCCCCTTATCACGGGATTCTCATCAATACGGGTACGGGTAATCCCACCACATTATCAATCGTGGCGCTTGGGAAGCAAGCGATTCCCAACGGGCAAGTGGGGAGGCGCACCGCTTTCGTCGCCTCTATAAAGGGATAAGATTTCCTCATTTTTACCCACGCTCTCTTCCTTCTTTGCCCATTCTCGCCCCCTCGAGCTCCAGCGCCCAAGCCCAAGTCTCCCCCGCACAGCTAAACATGTCCGGAGCAGGAGGCAAGATGGTGGCTTCCACCGTCAAGGAGAAGCACATCACAAATCTTCGGGCGGCCGGATACTTGGCCGCATACATAGCGCACCGGCTACCGGATGCTGGGCAGGTCATTCCGACCCTGGGACCCCACGAGAGAGTCGTGTTCGTCGCCCACATCGCCCGTGGACTGGGATTTCCACTCCATCCCTTCGTCCGCGGGCTCATGTTCTACTATGGGCTAGATTTCCATGATCTAGCCCCAAATTTCGTCCTCAACATCTTGGCGTTCATCGTCGTTTGCGAGGCCTTCCTCCGGATCCGGCCTCATATCGTCCTCAACAATTAGATGACGTCTAACTTGTTTTTGCAGCAATTGTCATGTGACGTGATATGGCCAAGTTGTGATGAATGATGATATATTGTGATGTATGAGATCATGTTCTTGTAATAGGAATCACGACTTGCATGTCGATGAGTATGACAACCGGCAGGAGCCATAGGAGTTGTCTTTATTTTGTATGACCTGCGTGTCATTGAAGTACGCCATGTAACTCACTTTACTTTATTGCTAAACGCGTTAGCCATAGAAGTAGAAGTAGTCGCTGGCGTGACAACTTCATGAAGACACGATGATGGAGATCATGGTGTCATGCCGGTGACAGGATGATCATGGAGCCCCAAGATGAAGATCAAGGAGCTATATGATATTGGCCATATCATGTCCCTACTTTATAATTGCATGTGATGTTTATTATGATTATACATCTTGTTTACTTAGAACGACGGTAGTAAATAAGATGATCCCTTAGAACAATTTCAAGAAGTGTTCTCCCTAATCGTGCACCGCTGCTACAGTTCATCGCTTCTAAGCACCACGTGTTAATCGGGTGTGATGGATTCTTACGTCACATACAACGGGTGTAAGACAGATTTACACACGCAGAAACACTTAGGGTTAACTTGACGAGCCTAGCATGTATAGACATGGCCTCGAACACGGAGACCGAAGGTCGAACACGAGTCGTATGGAAGATACGATCAACATGAGAATGTTCACCGACGCAGACTAGTCCGTCTCACGTGTTGATCGGACACGGCCTAGTCGACTCGGATCGTAACACTTAGATGACTAGAGGGATGTCTAATCTAAGTGGGAGTTCATTAATAATTTGATTAGATGAACTTTATTATCATGAACAATAGTCTAAAATCTTTTACATGATATGTCTTGTAGATCAAATGGCCAACGCCATGTCAACTTGAACTTCAACGCTGCTCCTAGAGAAAACCAAGCTGAAAGATGACGGCAGCAACTATACGGACTGGGTCCGAACCCGAGGATCATCCTCATAGCTGCCAGAAACAATACGTCCTAGAAGGACCGTTAGGTGACGCCCCGTCCCGCAGAACCAATACATTATGAATGCTTGGCAGTCTCGTCGCGATGATTACTCCCTCGTTCAAGGCGGCATGCTTTACAGCTTAGAACCGGGCTCCAAAAGCGTTTTGAGCATCACGGAGCATATGAGATGTTCAAGAGCTGAAACTGGTTTTTCAAGCTCACGCCTCGGTCGAGAGATATGACATCTCCGACAAGTTCTATAGTTGTAAGATGGAGGAAAACAGTTCTGTCAAGTGAGCACATTCTCAAGATGTCCGCTTGCACAACCGTATGACCCAGCTGAATATTAACCTCCCCGATGAGGCGGTCATTGACAGAATCCTCCATCGCTCCCACCAAGCTACAAGAGCTTTGTGATGAACTACAACATGCGGGGATGGTAAAGACCATTCCTGAAGTGTTCTCTATGCTCAAGTCACCGAGGTTGAAATCAAGAAAGAACATCAAGTGTTGATGGTCAATAAGACCACTAAGTTCAAGAAGGGCAAGGGTAAGAAGAACTTCAAGAAGGACGGCAAGGAGATTGCCGCGCCTGTAAGCAAGTTGCCGGAAGAAGTCAAAGAATGGACCCAAACCCGAGACCGAGTGCTTTTATTGCAAGGAGGGTCACCGAAGCGGAACTGCCCCAAGTACTTAGCGGATAAGAAGGCCGCAACACCAAAGGTATATTTGATATACATGTAATTGATGTGTACCTTACCAGAATCGTAGTAACTCCTGGGTATTTGATACCGTGCCGCTGCTCATATTTGTAACTCACAGCAGGAGCTGCGGAATAAGCGGAGATCTGGCGAAGGACGAGGTGACGATGCGCGCCGGAATGGTTCCAGAGTCGATGTGATCGCCGTCGGCACGCTACCTCTTCATTTACCCACGGATTAGTCATGAACCTTAATAATTGTTATTTGGTGCCAAGTTTGAGCATGAATATTGTATCCGGATCTCGCTTAATGCGAGATGGCTACTCATTTAAATCCGAGAATAATGGTTGTTCTATTTATATGAGAGATATGTTTTATGGTCATGCTCCGCTGGTCAATGGTTTATTCTTAATGAATCTCGAGCGTAGTATTACACATGTTCATAGCGTGAATACCAAAAGATGTAAAGTTGATAACGATAGTCCCACATACTTGTGGCACTCGCCGCCTTGGTCACATTGGTGTCAAGCGCATGAAGAAGCTCCATGTCGATGGACTTTTGGAGTCTCTTGATTATGAATCATTTGACACATGCGAACCATGCCTCATGGGCAAGATGACCAAGACTCCATTCTCTCGAACAATGGAGCGAGCAACCAACTTGTTGGACATCATACATACCGATGTGTGCGGTCCAATGAGCGTTGAGGCTCATGGAGGGTATCGTTATGTTCTCACTCTCACGATGACTTGAGTAGATATGGGTATGTCTACTTGATGAAACACAAGTCCGAGACCTTTGAAAAGTTCAAGGAATTTCAGAATGAAGTAGAGAATCAACGTGACCGAAAGATAAAATTCTTACGATCGGATCGTGGAGGAGAATATTTAAGTCACGAATTTGGTACACACTTAAGAAAATGTGGAATCGTTTCACAACTAACGCCACCGAACACCTCAGCCTAACAAAGGTGTCCGAACGTCGAATCGCACTCTATTGGATATGGTGCGGTCTATGATGTCTCTTACCGATTTACCGCTATCATTTTGGGGATACGCCTAGAGACAGCTACATTCACTTTAAATAGGGCACCGCCTAAACCGCTGAGACGACACCGTATGAATTATGGTTTGGGAAGAAACCTAAGCTGTCGCTTTCTAAAAGTTTGGGGATGCGATGCTTATGTCAAGAAACTTCAACCCGAAAAGCTCGAACCCAAGTCGGAAAAATGCGTCTTCATAGGATACCCTAAGGAAACCTTTGGGTATACCTTCTACCTTAGATCCGAAGGCAAGATCTTTGTTGCCAAGAACGGAACCTTTCGGAAAAGAGTTTCTCTCGAAAGGAGTAAGTGGGAGGAAAGTAGAACTCGATGAAGTACTACCTCTTGAACAGGATAGTAGTGCAGCTCAGAAAATGTTCCTGTGATGCCTACACCAACCAAGAGGAAATTCATGATGATGATCAAGGTACTTCAGATCAAGTTGCTACCGAACTTCAGGTCCACTAGGACACGCCCGCACTGCAGTGGTACGGCAACCCTGTCCCGGAAATCATGTTGTTAGACAACGGTGAACCTTCAACTATGAAGAAGCAATGGCGGCCCAGATTCCAACAAATGGCTAGAAGCCATGAAGTCCGAGATAGAATCCATGTATGAAAACAAAGTGTGGACTTTGACCGACTTGCCCAATGATCGGCGAGCGATAGAAAACAAATGGATCTTTAAGAAGAAGACGGACGCGATGGTAATGTCACCATCTATAAAGCTCGACTTGTCGCTAAGGGTTATCGGCAAGTTCAAGGGATTGACTACGATGAGACTTTCTCTCCGTAGCGAAGCTTAAGTCCGTCCGAATCATGTTAGCAATTGCCGCATACTATGATTATGAGATATGGCAGATGGACGCCAAAACAGCGCTCCTTAACGGCTATCTTAAGGAAGAGTTGTATATGATACAGCCGGAAGGTTTTGTCGATCCTAAGAATGTCGACAAAGTATGCAAGCTCCAATGATCCATTTATGGGCTGGTGCAAGCATCTCGAGTTGGAACATTCGCTTTGATGAGATGATCAAAGCATTTGGGTTTATGCAGACTTATGGAGAAGCCTCGTTTACAAGAAAGTGAGTGGGAGCTCAGAGCATTTCTCATATTATATGTAGATGACATACTTCGATGGGAAATGATATAGAATTCTTGGACAGCATTAAGGCCTACTTGAATAAGTGTTTTCAATGAAGGACCTTGGAGAAGTTGCTTATATATTAGGCATCAAGATCTATAGAGATAGATCGAGACGCCTCATAGGTCTTTCACAAAGCACATATCTTGATAAGATTTTGAAGAAGTTCAAAATGGATCAGTCCAAGAAAGGGTTCTTGCCTCAGATTGCAAGGTGTGAGATTGAGCTCAGTCACAATGTTGGAAATATGCCCTAGAGGCAATAATAAAAGCATTATTATTATATTTCCTTGTTCATGATAATTGTCTTTATTCATGCTATAACTGTATTATCCGGAAATCGTAATACACGTGTGAATACATAGACTACAATACGCCCCTAGTAAGCCTCTAGTTGACTAGCTCGTTGGTCAACAGATAGTCATGGTTTCCTGACTATGGACATCGGATGTCATTGATAACGGATCACGCCATTAGGAGAATGACGGATGGACAAGACCCAATCCTAAGCATAGCACAAGATCGTAGTTCGCTTTGCTAGAGCTTTTCCAATGTCAAGTATCTCTTCCTTAGACCATGAGATCGCAATTCCCGGATACCGTAGGAGTGCTTTGGTGTATCAAACGTCACAACGAATCGGGTGACTATAAAGGTGCACTACAGGTATCTCCGAAAGTGACCATTGGGTTGACACGGATCGAGATCGGATTTGTCACTCCGTGACACGGAGAGGTATCACCGGGCCCACTCGGTAATGCATCATCATAATGAGCTCAAAGTGATCAAGTGTCCGTCACGGATCATGCATTGCGGTACGAGTAAAGTGACTTGCCGGTAACGAGACTAAACGAGGTATTGGGATACCGACGATCGAAGTCTCGCAAGTAACATACCGTCCGACAAAGGGAATAGAATACGGGTTGCTTGAACCCTTGACATCGTGGTTCATCCGATGACAACATCGAGGAGCATGTGGGAGCCAACATGGGTATCCAGATCCCGCTGTTGGTTATTGACTTGAGGTAGTCTCGGTCATGTTCAGATGTCTCCAACCCGTAGGGTCTACACACTTAAGGTTCGTGACGCTTAGGGTTAATAGGAAGACAAGTATGTGATTACCGAATGTTGTTCGAGTCCCGATGAGATCCCGGACGTCACGAGGAGTTCCGGAATGGTCCGGAGGTAAAGATTTATATATGGAAAGTGGTTAAACGGACTCGAAAGTTTCGGGGTATACTGTAATGTACCGGGCCACCGGAGAGTTCCGAGGTCCACCGGAGGGGCCACCTCCGGGGGCCACATGGGCTAAGTGGAGAGGAGCCAGCCCCTGGTGGCTGGGCGCCCCCCCACCTAGGCCCATGCGGCTAGGGTTTGGGAGGGGAAACCCTAAAGGGGCGCCTTGGCTTGGGGGCAAGCCACCCTTCCTCCTCTCCTTGGCCGCCGCCCCTAGGGTTTCCCTAGAGGGCCGCCCCTTGCCCTCTCCTCCTATAAATAGAGGGGTGGGGGAGGCTGCCAACACCATTGAAGGCGCAGCCCTCCCTCCCCAACACCTCTCTTTCTCCACGCGAAGCTTGGCGGCCCTGCCGAGAACTTCCAGACCAACCGCACCACGCCGTCAGGCTGCCATTGAGTTGTCTTCTCAACCTCTCCTTCATCCTTGCTGGATCAAGACGGAGGAGACGCCATCGTCCCCGCACGTGTGTTGAACACGGAGGTGCTGTCCTTTCAGCACTTTGGTCATCGGTGATCGGAATCACGCTGGGAACGCCTTCATCATCACCACTCCTCGAACGCCTGCATCGATCTACAAGTGGTATGTAGATGCAAACTCTCTCTTGACTCGTTGCTTAGATGAACTCATAGATAGATCTTGGTGAAACCGTAGGAAAATTTTAATTTTCTGCAACGCTCCCCAACAAAGGGCATCATGAGCTAGGTCTATGCGTAGTTCTCTTTGCACGAGTAGAACACAATTTTGTTGTGGGCGTGGATCTTGTCAACTTACTTGCCGCTACTAGTCGCTTTCTTGCTTCCGCGGTATTGTGGGATGAAGCGCCCGACCAACCTTACACGCATTTTACGTGAGACCGGTTCCACCGACTAACATGCACTAGTTGCATAAGGTGGCTGGCGGGTGTCCGCTCTCCTACTTTAGTTGGAGCGGATTCGATGAACAGGGTCCTTATGAAGGGTAAATAGAAGTTGACAAGATCACGCCAGGTTATTCGAGGTAAGAAAACGTTTTGCTAGAACCCAATTGCAGCCACGTAAAAGATGCAACAACAATTAGAGGACGCCTAACTTGTTTTTGCAGCAATTGTCATGTGACGGATATGGCCAAGTTGTGATGAATGATGATATATTGTGATGTATGAGATCATGTTCTTGTAATAGGAATCACGACTTGCATGTCGATGAGTATGACAACCGCAGGAGCCATAGGAGTTGTCTTTATTTTGTATGACCTCATGTGTCATTGAAGAACGCCATGTAACTTACTTTACTTTATTGCTAAACGCTTAGCCATAGAAGTAGAAGTAGTCGCTGGCGGACAACTTCATGAAGACACGATGATGGAGATCATGATGATGGAGATCATGGTGTCATGCCGGTGACAGGATGATCATGGAGCCCCGAAGATGAAGATCAAGGAGCTATATGATATTGGCCATATCATGTCACTACTTTATAATTGCATGTGATGTTTATTATGATTATACATCTTGTTTACTTAGAACGACGGTAGTAAATAAGATGATCCCTTAGAACAATTTCAAGAAGTGTTCTCCCTAACTGTGCACGCTGCTACAGTTCGTCGCTTCTAAGCACCACGTGTTAATCGGGTGTGATGGATTCTTACGCTCACATACAACGGTGTAAGACAGATTTACACACGCAGAAACACTTAGGGTTAACTTGACGAGCCTAGCATGTACAGACATGGCCTCGAACACGGAGACCGAAGGTCGAACACGAGTCGATGGAAGATACGATCAACATGAGAATGTTCACCGACGCAGACTAGTCCGTCTCACGTGTTGATCGGACACGCCTAGTCGACTCGGATCGTAACACTTAGATGACTAGAGGGATGTCTAATCTAAGTGGGAGTTCATTAATAATTTGATTAGATGAACTTTATTATCATGAACAATAGTCTAAAATCTTTTACATGATATGTCTTGTAGATCAAATGGCCAACGCCATGTCAACTTGAACTTCAACGCTGCCCTAGAGAAAACCAAGTTGAAAGATGACGGCAGAACTATACGGATCGGGTCCGAACCCGAGGATCATCCTCATAGCTGCCAGAAACAATACGTCCTAGAAGGACCGCTAGGTGACGCCTCCGTCCTGCAGAACCAAGACATTATGAATGCTTGGCAGTCTCGTGTCGATGATTACTCCCTCGCTCAAGGCGGCATGCTTTACAGCTTAGAACCGGGCTCCAAAAGCGCTTTGAGCATCACGGAGCATATGAGATGTTCAAGAGCTGAAACTGGTTTTTCAAGCTCACGCCTGGTCGAGAGATATGACATCTCCGACAAGTTCTATAGTTGTAAGATGGAGGAAAACAGTTCTGTCAAGGAGCACATTCTCAAGATGTCCGGGTTGCACAACCGTATGACCCAAATGAATATTAACCTCCCCGATGAGGCGGTCATTGACAGAATCCTCCAGCCGCCCACCAAGCTACAAGAGCTTTGTGATGAACTACAACATGCAGGGATGGTAAAGACCATTCCTGAAGTGTTCTCTATGCTCAAGTCACCGAGGTTGAAATCAAGAAAGAACATCAAGTGTTGATGGTCAATAAGACCACTAAGTTCAAGAAGGGCAAGGGTAAGAAGAACTTCAAGAAGGACGGCAAGGAGATTGCCGCGCCTGCAAGCAAGTTGCCGGAAGAAGTCAAAGAATGGACCCAAACCCGAGACTGAGTGCTTTTATTGCAAGGAGGGGTCACCGAAGCGGAACTGCCCCAAATACTTAGCGGATAAGAAGGCCGCAACACCAAAGGTATATTTGATATACATGTAATTGATGTGTACCTTACCAAGAATCGTAGTAACTCCCGGTATTTGATACCGTGCCGCTGTTCATATTTGTAACTCACAGCAGAGCTGCGGAATAAGCGGAGATCGGCGGCGACGAGGTGACGATGCGCGCCGGAATGGTTCCAGAGTCGATGTGATCGCCGCCGCACGCTACCTCTTCATTTACCCACGGATTAGTTATGAACCTTAATAATTGTTATTTGGTGCCAAGTTTGAGCATGAATATTGTATCCGGATCTCGCTTAATGCGAGATGGCTACTCATTTAAACCGAGAATAATGGTTGTTCTATTTATATGAGAGATATGTTTTATGGTCATGTCTCCGATGGTCAATGGTTTATTCTTAATGAATCTCGAACGTAGTATTACACATGTTCATAGCGTGAATACCAAAAGATGTAAAGTTGATAACGATAGTCCCACATACTTGTGGCACTGCCGCCTTTGGTCACATTGGTGTCAAGCGCATGAAGAAGCTCCATGCTGATGGACTTTTGGAGTCTCTTGATTATGAATCATTTGACACATGCGAACCATGCCTCATGGGCAAGATGACCAAGACTCCATTCTCTCGAACAATGGAGCGAGCAACCAACTTGTTGGAAATCATACATACCGATGTGTGCGGTCCAATGAGCGTTGAGGCTCATGGAGGATATCGTTATGTTCTCACTCTCACAGATGACTTGAGTAGATATGGGTATGTCTACTTGATGAAACACAAGTCCGAGACCTTTGAAAAGTTCAAGGAATTTCAGAATGAAGTAGAGAATCAACGTGACCGAAAGATAAAATTCTTACGATCGGATCGTGGAGGAGAATATTTAAGTCACGAATTTGGTACACACTTAAGAAAATGTGGAATCGTTTCACAACTAACGCCACCGAACACCTCAACAGAACGGTGTGTCCGAACGTCGAATCGCACTCTATTGGATATGGTGCGTCTATGATGTCTCTTACCGATTTACCGCTATCATTTTGGGGATACGCCTAGAGACAGCTACATTCACTTTAAATAGGGCACCGCCTAAACCGCTGAGACGACACCGTATGAATTATGGTTTGGGAAGAAACCTAAGTCGTCGCTTCTAAAAGTTTGGGGATGCGATGCTTATGTCAAGAAACTTCAACCTGAAAAGCTCGAACCCAAGTCGAAAAATGCGTCTTCATAGGATACCCTAAGGAAACCTTTGGGTATACCTTCTACCTTAGATCCGAAGGCAAGATCTTTGTTGCCAAGAACGGAACCTTTCGAAAAAGAGTTTCTCTCGAAAGAAGTAAGTGGAGGAAAGTAGAACTCGATGAAGTACTACCTCTTGAACAGATAGTAGTGCAGCTCAGAAAATGTTCCTGTGATGCCTACACCAACCAAGAGGAAATTCATGATGATGATCAAGGTACTTCGGATCAAGTTGCTACTGAACTCAGAGGTCCACTAGGACACGCCCGCACTGCAGTGGTACGGCAACCCTGTCCCGGAAATCATGTTGTTAGACAACGTGAACCTTCGAACTATGAAGAAGCAATGGCGGCCCAGATTCCAACAAATGGCTAGAAGCCATGAAGTCCGAGATAGAATCCATGTATGAAAACAAAGTGTGGACTTTGACCGACTTGTTCGATGATCGGCGAGCGATAGAAAACAAATGGATCTTTAAGAAGAAGACGGACGCGATGGTAATGTCACCATCTATAAAGCTCGACTTGTCGCTAAGGGTTATCGGCAAGTTCAAGGGATTGACTACGATGAGACTTTCTCTCCCGTAGCGAAGCTTAAGTCCGTCTCAATCATGTTAGCAATTGCCGATACTATGATTATGAGATATGGCGATGGACGCCAAAACAGCTGCCCTTAACGGCTATCTTAAGGAAGAGCTGTATATGATACAGCCGAAGGTTTTGTCGATCCTAAGAATGTCGATAAAGTATGCAAGCTCCAACGATCCATTTATGGGCTGGTGCAAGCATCTCGAGTTAGAACATTCGCTTGATGAGATGATCAAAGCGCTTAGTTTATGCGACTTATGGAGAAGCCTGCTACAAGAAAGTGAGTGGGAGCTCAGAGCATTTCTCATATTATATGTAGATGACATACTTTGATGGGAAATGATATAGAATTCTTGGACAGCATTAAGGCCTACTTGAATAAGTGTTTTCAATGAAGGACCTTGGAGAAGTTGCTATATATTAGGCATCAAGATCTATAGAGATAGATCGAGACGCCTCATAGGTCTTTCACAAAGCACATACCTTGATAAGATTTTGAAGAAGTTCAAATGGATCAGTCCAAGAAAGGGTTCTTGCCTCAGATTGTAAGGTGTGAGATTGAGCTCAGCTCAATGCCCACCACGGCAAAAGATAAAGAAGAGATGAGTGTCATCCCTATGCCTCAGCCATAGGATCTATTATGTATGCCATGCTGTGTACCGACTGATGTAAACCTTGCCGTAAGTTTGGTAGGAAGGTACCAAAGTAATCCCGCAAGGAACACCGGACAGCGGTCAAGAATATCCTGAAGTACCGAAAAGGACAAAGGACATGTTTCGTTTATGGAGGTGACGAAGAGCTCGTCAGAAGGGTTACGCCGACGCTTAGCTTCGACACGATCCGATGACTCTAAGTCACAAACCGGATACGTATATGTTGAATGGTGGAGCAAGAAGCTGGTGCAGCTGCAAGCAGAGCGCCGTGGCGGATCTACATGTGAAGCGGAGTACATGGCAGCCTCGGAGGCAGCGATGAAGCAATTTGGGTGAAGGAGTTCATCACCGACCTAGGAGTCATACCCAATGCGTCGGGCCGATCAAACTCTTCTCGTGACAACACCGAGCTATTGCACTTGCCAAGGAGCCCAGGTTTCACAAGAAGACCAGCACATCAAGTTGCCGCTCAACTCCATCCGTGAAAATGTTCAGATGGAGACATAGAAATTTGTAAAGTGCATACGGATCTGAATGTCGCAGATCCGCTGACTAAACCTCTTCCATGGGCAAAACATGATCAACACCGTAACTCTATGGGTGTTCGATTCATCACAATGTAAACTAGATTATTGACTCTAGTGCAAGTGGGAGACTGTTGGAAATATGCCCTAGAGGCAATAATAAAAGCATTATTATTATATTTCCTTGTTCATGATAATTGTCTTTATTCATGCTATAATCAGTATTATCCGGAAATCGTAATACACGGTGAATACATAGACTACAATACGCCCCTAGTAAGCCTCTAGTTGACTAGCTCGTTGGTCAACAGATAGTCATGGTTTCTCGACTATGGACATCGGATGTCATTGATAACGGATCACGCCATTAGGAGAATGACGTGATGGACAAGACCCAATCCTAAGCATAGCACAAGATCGTAGTTCGCTTTGCTAGAGCTTTTCCAATGTCAAGTATCTCTTCCTTAGACCATGAGATCGCAATTCCGGATACCGAGGAGTGCTTTGGTGTATCAAACGTCACAACGAATCGGGTGACTATAAAGGTGCACTACAGTATCTCCGAAAGTGACCATTGGGTTGACACGGATCGAGATCGGATTTGTCACCCGACACGGAGAGGTATCACGGGCCCACTCGGTAATGCATCATCATAATGAGCTCAAAGTGATCAAGTGTCCGGTCACGGATCATGCATTGCGGTACGAGTAAAGTGACTTGCCGGTAACGAGACTAAACGAGGTATTGGGATACCGACGATCGAAGTCTCGCAAGTAACATACCGTCCGACAAAGGGAATAGAATACGGGTTGCTTGAACCCTTGACATCGTGGTTCATCCGATGACAACATCGAGGAGCATGTGGGAGCCAACATGGGTATCCAGATCCCGCTGTTGGTTATTGACTTGAGGTAGTCTCGGTCATGTTCAGATGTCTCCAACCCGTAGGGTCTACACACTTAAGGTTCGTGACGCTTAGGGTTAATAGGAAGACAAGTATGTGATTACCGAATGTTGTTCGAGTCCCTGATGAGATCCCTGACGTCACGAGGAGTTCCGGAATGGTCCGGAGGTAAAGATTTATATATGGAAAGTGGTTAAACGGACTCGAAAGTTTCGGGGTATACTGTAATGTACCGGGCCACCGGAGAGTTCCGAGGTCCACCGGAGGGGCCACCTCCCGGGGGCCACATGGGCTAAGTGGAGAGGGAGCCAGCCCCGGTGGCTGGGCGCCCCCCACCTAGGCCCATGCGGCTAGGGTTTGGGAGGGGAAACCCTAAAGGGGCGCCTCTTGGCTTGGGGGCAAGCCACCCTCCCTCCTCCCCTGGCCGCCCCCCCTAGGGTTTCCCTAGAGGGCCGCCCCCTGCCCTCTCCTCCTATAAATAGAGGGGTGGGGGAGGCTGCCAACACCATTGAAGGCGCAGCCCTCCCTCCCCAACACCTCTCTTTCTCCACGCGAAGCTTGGCGGCCCTGCCGAGAACTACCAGACTAACCGCACCACGCCGTCAGGCTGCCATTGGAGTTGTCTTCTCAACCTCTCCTTCATCCTTGCTGGATCAAGACGGAGGAGACGCCATCGTCCCGCACGCAGTGTTGAACACGGAGGTGCTGTCCTTTCAGCACTTTGGTCATCGGTGATCGGAATCACGCTGGGAACGCTTTCATCATCACCACTCCTCGAACGCCTGCATCTCGATCTACAAGTGGTATGTAGATGCAAACTCTCTCTTGACTCGCTGCTTAGATGAACTCATAGATAGATCTTGGTGAAACCGTAGGAAAATTTTAATTTTCTGCAACGCTCCCCAACAACGAGACAGATTCCTCCCCGCAGAGGCGGGGGAATCAAGAAGAAATTCCACCTCCCCGCACTAGGGGGGAGAAGAAGAAGAGAAAAGCCGCCCGGGGGGAGGTCGGTGTCAAACCGGCGGATCTCGGTAGGGGGTCCCGAATCGTGCGCCTAGGCGGATGGTAACAGGAGACAAGGGACACGATGTTTTTACCCAGGTTCGGGCCCTCTCGATGGAGTTAAAACCTACTCCTGCTTGATTAATATTGATGATATGGGTAGTACAAGAGTGATCTACCACGAGATCGTAGAGGCTAAACCCTAGAAGCTAGCCTATGGTATGATTGGTGTTCGCCCCACGGACTAAAACCGTCCGTTTATATAGACACCGGATAGGGTTAGGGTTACACAGAGTCGGTTACAATGGTAGGAGATCTACATATCCGTGTCGCCAAGCTTGCCTTCCATGCCAAGGAAAGTCCCATCCGACACGGGACGAAGTCTTCAATCTTGTATCTTCATAGTCCGTGAGTTCGCCAACGGTGATAGTTCGCTATCCGGACACCCCCCTAATCCACGACTCCTCAAGAGTCCCTAACCAGGCTTCAATGGCGACGAGTCCGTGCGAGATTGTCTTCGCATTACGAGGCGGGTTCTTCTCCAAATTCCATATACTTGTCTAATAGTGTCCGGCTTCTCGATAAATGCTGCGCCCTTGGCTTCCACGCCCAATAATGGCCATCTTCCACGTGTTTGAATGAATGCGGTGCCGCCGTATATTTTTACACTTATCCCCTAGCTGCGCAAATGAGCTGTCTATAAAGGGACGAGGATCTAGATCCGAGCCACACCATCCTCCCTTCATGAAGCTTTCATCGAGCGCCTCGACAAAAATCCATTCCATCATGGACAATGACGCTGCTCCTCCTCTCGCCTCCCAGCCCTCACTCGAAATTGGGAGCGATGCTCAGTCCCAAGATAGCAAGCTAGTGACACTCCAAACCAAGGGATTCCTTCCCTGCCTTCATGGTTCCGGTTCGAGCGACTCGCCACCTATAAGGGCGGAAAGCAAGCGGAGAGTGTCCCCGATCCCTCCAAAGGAGAGCAGGTATGCTTTATCTCTTATCTAGTAAGAGGACTCGAATTTCCAATTCATCCATTTCTCCGGGGGCTCTTGGAGTTCTACGGCCTCCAGTTGCACCGCCTTACGCCTGCCTCCATTTTGCACATCGCGGGCTTCGTGGCCCTTTGCGAACTGTTCTTGGGCGGGGAGGCTCATTTTGCGCTGTGGAAGAGATTATTCTGCCTTGTACCCCGTTCTCTTGAGGGGTCAATATATCAAGTGGGTGGAGCCGAGCTATGGCGCATCGGCGGGACCAGATATCTATCCGGAACCCCGAAGAAGACGTCCGAAGACTGGCCTTCGGAATGGCTTTATATAGAAGACGTCCCGCTGCCGGATCCTGTTCGGATCAGTCTCCCGGAGTTCAGCAATGCTCCTTTGAAGAAATGCCTGAGTTGGCGCTCATGAGCTCCCAGAGGGAAGACGACAGGACGCCCTTTACCCGATGAGCCAATAAGATTGTTAGCTCATTCCGGACTAATCATGATCGTGTCATGGCCACATGTATTATGAGGGTGTGCAGCCGCCCAAAGATAGGGGCCACCCCATGTGGATTTCAATAGGAGGACGACGCCACCCGCCATGGCCAGAAGGCGCCGAGATCGGTCACCGATCTGGTGAAGACCTTGTCCGCTGCATAAGGGAGAAGAGGAAGATTTTCTCCGCGGCTACCCATTAAACGGATTTTCTATGAACAACCTCGGTTGCAAGCGTACATTTCTTTTCGCACATCCGATCCGTATTCCCACGGTTAGGTATCTCATTTTGTGATTTTGACGCAGAACCGCGCCAGCCGTAAAAGTCATAAACAGCCCGCTTCCACAACCCGAGGATCCGGAAAGGCTCTCGATCCGCCTCCCAAGAGGATCAGACATATTGGTGGAGCTAATTGATGGGCTATTTCACCAACTCGAGCATCGATAATGCCTTGCTGCCATTACGGCCGACATTCTCCGGAATACTCCCAGCCTCACAGTAATCGTGACCGAGGTCCCAATACTCGATAATGACCCATCCGCGGCTTATTTTTTATCACCGATACCACCGGTGTTTCGCAGGGTGCCTTCGAGGCAGGAGGCCGAGCTCACGCGGCTAGCCAACAAGGGGCAGCACGGCCCGCAGGCTAAAAAGAAGTGTGGTCCGGATCAAACGCCGCCGCAACGGTATGGCGCGGTCACCATATTCCCAGGATTGATTCCTCGAAGGCGATTAACGCTGGTGCTATTTTCAGGAAAAAGAGCGCCGCCGGACTGTGGTCCGGAGAGGTTAGCGATCGAGCCTCCGCCGCCGCTCCAAAGCCGGGTCCAAGCGGAGGCGAAAGCACGAGGCGCAAGGCCGATGCTCCTCCGATGAGGATGCCGACAGATTGTCCGCCACCAACTCCGAGGTGGAGAGCGCCATGAATCACAAAGGCCGCGGACAGTTCTTCGTGGACGATGTTTCTCCCAAGAGGCATTGAATGCCTTCAATTGGAGATGCGCACTGCGTGCAGCCAAGATGGTCTAGCCAGAGCACGGAGCAGTATGTAAAGGACATACGGGTGAGGAAATTTGACGGTTATATATGCCAGTAGCCTCCGAGACTTAAAATAGTTAGAATAACTGATTTAAGGATCATCTGTTATGCAGGAACTTATAAAAAGGAATACCTGACTGTCCCAAGAGCTTGAAGAATGCAAGGCCCAACTTGAGGCTGCACTAGCCGCTACAGGGGGAGCCACAGAGACCCCCTCTGGTAATATATGCTTCAAAAGATAAATAGTTTGTGAAGTGCGCGTGTGTAAATCTGACAAGAATATTGCAGATGGCGCCAGATTAGATCCGACAAGCAACAGCTCTTGCACCGTTGAAGGCCGCTGTAATGTGCTTACAAGGGTGAGGCAAGAGAAAAATAATCTCCAAGATGCCAACACCCAGCTGGGTGAGGAACTAAAGGATGTTCGTGCCCAGCTGTCTGACTCCGTGAAGGAGAATCAGCGACTTCATCGCGGCATTTATAGTAAGTGCTTGAGCGAACTTTGAAAAAGAGTTCGGCGAGGAAGTCGACTAACAGAGTGATGTCTGTAGGTATGCTCACGGGTCGTCCTGCAGAGGAAATGTCTGGTTCTACGGGTGACCTTCTTCCCGAAGTTATTGCAACCGCATCGAACGAGTTCGGCAGGTGATGAAAGGCGCTGCCAGGCCTTGTGGCTATCTATCTCCCCGCTCAAGGCCTTGGAGAGCTTGTAGAGAAGCTTCAGGAGCATGGCTCGCCTCGACTATGGAAGATATAGGCTCTGTCGCCAAGGCGCCAGGAGGCCTGGGCCATGGTGAAGACGCTGCACACGGTAAGGACCCAAACCACATGGCCGAGGTCGGACTCAGGGGGCCCGACGGAAGGAGATCCTGTGAGTTTAGTGTACGCCAAGTAGAGTTGGTCATAAAGTATTCCCAGCAGGATCAGAATTAGACAGCCTACTAGATGGCATTGAAGAGGAATAAAATCAGTCAATTTGACTATGTAATTTAAAATGACATGTAAAATGCCTTCTAGCCGGATTGTAGATCGCTTGTCGAAGCGGACCTTTTCGCTTCAACCTCGGAACCAATAGTCCGGAGGTGTCCGAATACCTCGCGTTATGTAAAACCGGGCATGCGGAGACCGGCATAGGGGTCATAACTGCTTATCGACAAGTGCCCAACTAGTTATGTTATATTACATGGTTAGTAAGAAACATCTTCCGTGGAGAATAGTTCCGTTAGGGGTTCCTTTCTCGAGGCATGCCCTAAAGTGCATGTCCGGACCAAGTAAAAAGGTAAAAGCATCTGGGGCAGATAGATGAAAAATAAAAATCGCCTTTTAGTTCGGGCCGATCAATATTCCTTTAAGAAATCTAGCTTTCGCTTCACCCACCTGAGGTACACGTCCGTCTGACCCAGCGGTAATAATCGCAGAGGTGCTCCTTTACCACCTAGCCGAACAATCGGGAACGAGGGGTAAGCACAGAGCCAGCAACCCAGCTTGGCTAAAACTTAAGTCATATCGATGCATATAATGGTGAAAAAAGGTACATGTGGAAGTGTGACATGTGTTGGGCATAAAGCCCAGATAAATAAGCTTTTGTTAAAGAAGCCCCTGTATAATGAGCGCGGATAGCGCCAAGTGTGTAAAAGTGAACACGCGCAAACGAGCCTTTGACGGCTTCGGAAAAAGGGAGGAGAAGGAGAGAAATAAAAGACAGCTTAAAGTATATAATATAGACGGAGGAAGGAGACGAACTCGAATCCGACGCTAGGCGAGAATCTTCGTAGACAGGCTGCGCTCCATGGGTTCGCTCGAGTCGGTTATCCGATGCGCTTTCAGACGGTACGCCCGCCGGTCGACTTGGTCGATGATGAAGGGACCTTCCATTTGGGCTTGAGTTTGTCCTTTTCTTGTCCGCAGCGAGAACTAGTTCGCCAACATTGTAAGCTTTGGCCCGCATTTCCGCTTTGATATCTTCGAGCTCGCTGTTGATAGAATGCGGAACGAGCTTTTGCCACGCCACGCCCTCCTCCAAGGCGCCAGCTGTCCCGCCGATCGAGCTCGGCTTCTTTCTTCGTATATGCGCACGCCGAGGTGAGTCATGAATTATGTCGCAGGGCAAAACTGCATCTCTGCGCTGTGATACCATAAAAATGGTGTGAATCCGTAGCGCGATTCGGCGTGGTCCGTGATCCCCAGTAGTACGGAGTCGAGCTCCTCTACCCAAAGGCGTGTTAGATTCCTTGAGGGACCACACTAGCCCGGTTTAATGCCGCCATGATTAGACCGCTTGCTCGCCGACTTGACCGTTAGTTTGGGGGTGATAGACTGGCGTAGTCGAGCTTGATACCCATGTTTTTGCACCGAGTTTGACCTCCTCGCCATGAAGTTCGTGGCGCTATCGCGATGATGCTATGGGGACGCCAGAACGTGTATTACCCCTGCCCTCAAAACGTGTATTACCCCGATATGAAGTCTATCATCGTCCGGATTCGCCATCTTTACAGTGCTTGGCCTCTATCCATTTGGTGAATTTATCCACCATGACCAATAGGTGTTTTTGCTTGTGGGTTCCTCCTTTAAGGGTCCAACCATGTCAAGCCCCTGCATCCAAGGGCCAGTGATGGGTATAGTTTTGAGGGCGGGTGGCATGTGGCTTCGATTAGCAAAGAGCGGCAACCGACGATCGTTGGACTAAGTCCCGAGATCCGCCCGGGCCGCCGCCAATAAAATCCTGTACGGAAAACCTTGCCTACAAGGGACCGGGCTGCGGCATGGTGCCCACCGAGTCCGCATGAATTTCAGCCAGAGATTCCGCCTTCCTCTTCGGAGATACACCTTGAGGGACTCCGTTGTGCTTTTCTTATAAAGCTCTCCTCATGGACTATATAGGCTTTAGACCGCCGACTATGCAGCGGGCCTCGCTTTTGGTCTCTCGGAAGTTCCTGCCTAGTTAGGTAGGCTAGGAATGGTTCTGTCCATGGGGCAATGACTGCCATTATTGCGGGGCTGATGGTGTTATTTCGCATGGAACCACCAACTATGTCGGAATGTTCGTGTGGGGCAGTGTGGTTGGGTCCCGTTGTTATTTCCGACTCTCCTCCCATAATACGGATGGCTTGAAAAGCCTCTCTAGGAAGATGTTGGGGACGGCATCGCTTATGCGCCAATGCGCTAACACGTCCGCTGCCTGGTTGTTATCCCGGCTATATGGTGAAATTCAGCCCCTCAAACCGAGCTGACATTTTAGGACGGCATTGCGATAAGCTGCCATTTTCGGATCCTTGGCATCAAAGTCCCCATTTATTTGGGATATCGCGAGGATCGAATCCCCACGCACCTCTAGGCATTGAATGCCCATGGAGACCGCCATCCGGAGACCACGAGGAGGTCCTCAGATTCGCCGCGTTGTTGGAGTCCGTGTACATTATTTGAAGTACGATTGGATCAGATTCCGGTTGGGGACGCTGAACGACGCCAGCCCCCAGTGCCGCCAACATTTTGGAGCCGCAAGGCGTATGATCTAGTTGAATATGCGCCGCATTTTAGGGAGTTCGCTTCACCATTCGCGACGAAGTCAGCTAAAACTTGCGACTTAATAGCTCGCCGTGGCTTGTAGGTTATGTCAAACGGAGGAGCTCAATGGCCCATTTAGCATTCCGCCCGCTGCGTCATGGTTTTTATAATGTCATTAAGAGGTACTTCGAGGCTACCGTTATCGAACACTCTTGAAAGTAGTGTCGCAGCTTCCGGATGCCATGAACACCGCAGATGCTATCTTTTGATAATGCGGGTACCGTGACTTGCATGGAGTTAGGAAAATGGACACATAGTAAACTGGTTTTTGGAGAGGGAACTTGTGTCCGTCTGCTTTCGCTCGACAACGAGCACCGCGCTTACAACTTGATGGGTTGCTGCGATGTATAATAGCATTGGTTCGCCCATGTTGGGCGCGCCAGACCGGATATGTTGCCAATATGGCTTTGATTTCTTTGAGTCCGTCAGGCGGCATCCGGCCCACTCGGTGTTCGGCACCGGAGGAGGCGATAAAGGGTAATGCCTTTTCTCCTAAGCGGAGATAAAGCGCCTTAGAGCCGCCACGCATCCAAATCAATTTTGTATTTGTTTGAGGTCTTTGGGGATATCCAATTGTGACAGAGGTCGGATCTTGATTGGGTTTGCTTCAATTCCTCTACCGGATACAATGAAGCCCAAGAGCTTTCCAGCTGGTACGCCGAAAACGCATTTTTTCGGGTTGAGCTTGATGTCATATGTTCGGAGATTATCGAATGTGAGCCTCAAGTTGTCGACTAGGGTTTTGACATGCTTGGATTTGATGACCACATCGTCTACGTATGCCTCCACTATTTTGCCGATCTGGTTTGCCAGACATGTCTGAATCATGCGCTGATATGTTGCACCGGCGCTTTTGAGCCCAAAGGGCATTGTGTTGAAGCGTAATGGGCCGATGGAGTGATGAATGCCGCTATGGCTTGGTCTGGCTCTGCCATCTTAATTTGGTGGTAGCCGGAGTATGTGTCGAGGAAACACAATGAATCGTGTCCTCGCGGTTGCGCCGATAATTTGACCGACGCGGGAGGGGAAGGGATCCTTGGGCAAGCCTTGTTAAGGTCCTTAAAATCGGCACATAGGCGCCAGGATTTGTCCTTCTTGGTACCATTACCAGGTTTGCTAGCCAGTCCGGATGTTTAATGTCTCTCGATGAATCCGCCTCCAATAGTTTGGCTAGCTCCTCACATGGCCTATCTCTTGGGTTCGAGAAACGCCAAGAGCTTATTTGACTCGCTTGAATCCTTTTTAGGATATTTAGGCTGTGCTCGCCAGCCGGGCGCTGGATTCCCGGCATGTCCGAGGGTGCTGCAAAATGTCCCAATTTTCGCAGAGGAATTTTCGAATGCGCGGCCCACATCGGTTTAATTGTGCCCCGATGGAGGCCGCTTTTGTAGGGTCCGCTGGATGGACTTGAATTTGACTATTTCGCCTCGCCGGTTTAAAAGAGGTGGACTTGGATCTTTATCGAGTATCACATCGCCCCTGTTCACCGTGGAGCGCAGCGCAGTGAGTTCCTCCGCCGCTAGGGTTTTGATAGTGCCTCAAGGGCAAGTGCGGTTGTTTTATTTTCGCTGAGCGCTATGTTCGGGTCACTAGCGAGAGTGATAATTTCGCTGGTCCGGCATTTTGAGCTTCATGTACCCGTAATGGGGTATAGCCTAAAAATTGTGAATGCCTCTCGCCCTAATAGAGCGTGGTATCCGCATCGAACGGGCCACTTGGAATGTGACCTCGACCTATAATTGTCCGGCCGTGTAACACCACATCTAGTGTGATCTTTCCCAGACAAATATGCTTCCCGATCGGGATTATTCTCTAAAGGTTGTGCTGCTTTGCTCAATGCCGCCTAGTCTATTTCCATTTTTCAAGGCTTTCTCAGATGAGGTTTAATCCATCGCCGCCCATGAGTACCTTTGGTAAGGCGAAGCCGCCCACTATTGGACCGAGGACCAATGCGGCCGGTGCTCGGCTGTTCGAATTTAGGTTCGCCATCGGCGCTTAAAGGTAATAGCCGTGTTACCCATGGATTTATTGTTGCTATCCGTAGACTTCGCAAGGCATGGAGTGTTCGCTTCGATATTATTTGATGCGAAAGTCTTGAAGACTGTTAATAACATACTAGTATTGTTGGTTGGTGCTCGAGCTAAGAGCTCTTCGCCACTTTTGGCCACCGCCGCAAAAGATCCAACATGCTCTAAGGCTATGAGTTGGAGTGGCGCCAATTTTGCAGGGTCCATTGAGCCATCCCTCCAAAGACGGTTCTATGCCCTTTGGGGGTTTTTGCTTTTGGTATGTAACCTGTGCCCCCGTGATGATGCACCTTTTATTTCGGACTAGGGTCGATTCGGGCCGGATTATCCCAAAATTTGATTTCAGTTTTCCAGCGCTTCCATCGCACAAGATTTTCAGATTATGGACGCCAAGTCAGCTAAGCGTAATTTCACGACGACTTATGGCGCTTAGGATTCCTTTGTCCGCAATTATTGCGAAGAATGAGATTGCGCCCTTCTCGCGGCAATCCTTTATCATGTCCATAACCGGAGGAATCTGCCCAATGATGATGTACTGCTTTCACCGGCTCTTGCCGGTTTGGGATAGATCGCTATGTTTGGGTGGGCGGTGGAATTAAATTCAACCCCGCCTGATCTAAGATCTGGGGCCAAGAAGTTTCCAACTTGGAAGCTCGGGTTCTGGAGGTTGTCCAATGAATCGCCCGCTGCCCGACTTTAAGTTCAGTGGCTTGAGGGCGCCCTCCTCCGTGGGAATCCGCATGGAGGGATCAGAATCCGACATAGCTAGTCCTTAAGGTAGGAGAAGAGTCGCCAGATTGTTCCTCTACCACAGCAACGCAGGGTAGCCCGAGAGTTGATCTCTCAGATCGGTTTTAGGCCCAATCTGATCGTAGAATCAGAGCGACTCCTGTGGCGTGATGCGATTCAAGAGCTTGTTGAAGGAAGAGAGCTCCATCGGTCTAACTGCTCGGGCGAAGTTCCGAAGTTAACGGAATATTGCTTTCGGCGACCCGAGAAGTCATTGTCGCTGCGGTGGCTGAACAGCAATATAAGAAAACCGCTTAGCCGGAGAGTTTGGCCAGGCCAAAGCTCCTTTAGCAACGGTGCCGCCCTTAAAGACGGATGAGGCATCCTTCCGACAGCGACGCACATGAGGAACTCTCAAGAGAGCACCAATGTCGTGTCAAACCGGCGGATCTCGGTAGGGGGTCCCAACTGCGCGCCTAGGCGGATGGTAACAGGAGACAAGGGACACGATGTTTTTACCCAGGTTTGGGCCCTCTCGATGGAGGTAAAACCCTACTCCTGCTTGATTAATATTGATGATATGGGTAGTACAAGAGTGGATCTACCACGAGATCGTGAGAGGCTAAACCCTAGAAGCTAGCCTATGGTATGATTGCTGTTCGCCCCACGGACTAAAACCTCCGGCTTTATATAGACACCGGATAGGGTTAGGGTTACATGAGTCGGTTACGATGGTAGGAGATCTACATATCCAGACGCCAAGCTTGCCTTCCATGCCAAGGAAAGTCCCATCCGGACACGGACGAAGTCTTCAATCTTGTATCTTCATAGTCCAGAGTCCGCCAACGGTGATAGTTCGCTATCCGGACACCCCTAATCCAGACTCCTCGTGGAGGCTGGGACGCCCAAGAAGGGGAAAACATCCTTCCGGACTACTTCCACCACGGCCGCCACAGCCGATGAGGGGTGGCTGCCTGTGGGGAAGCTCGCGCGATCGTAAGTGTCCGCCCTCTATCGTGATTTTCACTTCACAATTGTTTAATAACACCGAACATTGATGCAGTCCGGCCCGAACTCATCCGGAGGCATCGTCTTCGGATGGGTCTCTGAGCGCTTCAGAGATGAACTCGCTCCCGACGGCCACCACCCCTCAGCCTGCGGGTGACACAGAGGTGTTGTCCCGAAGGTTCCCCGAACAGGGGTAGGCCACCCTGGAGACGCCCCAAGGCGGACTTCCAGATGTCGGACATGCGGGGTTCAAAATCCCCATGGATCGCGTCGATGGGAGCCGCGACATGGCGGATCGTCGACTAAACATCGCCCGGAACCTCCGACGTTCCGGACTTAGGCGGCAGCCCTCGTTAGGGAGGATGAGCCGCCTGCGTCGAGGACTTCCGCCGCATCAACGGCGCCGATAGTTCGGTGGAAGCGCCGAGGCGCTTCCATTGAAGAAGAGCACCGCATTTTATGAGTGTGGTGATTCAAAGGTTATGTCCGCCAAAAGCGATTAACCGAAGCTCCGCATGCCTTCCGATGTGCTTTGAGGCAAGTAATAAAATGTATGAAATTACCACCGATAGGTAGTAGCCCTCGATACTCGTTGGTGTTCGAAAGAAAAGCCAAACGGAGGGTCAATTACAATCCGCATGAGTCTAAAAAAGCGCTATGGAATAAGCAGCCGTGTTGCTTGCCGCCGCTGTCCAGACCGCCAAGTGGCCGAACTGAAGCGGGATCTAGAGCAGGCGCAGGGAGAGCTCGGCCTCACGAAGAGGCAACTCGAGGAGAATGAAGGTAAGTAATTCCCCGTTCGTATGTGTTTAAATACAAGCAAATTACAATCTAACGCCAAAGGCCAGGGTTGTAGTAACAGGGCCGCCGAAGTGGCGCCCCTGAAGAAGCGGTTGTCCGAGGTCAAGACAAAGCGCCTCGAATGCAAGGAGCGAGAAGCAAAGTGCTAGAGGGTGAGGTACAGCAGAGCTCCTGTGACCTCGCAAAAGTTCGAGTCCATGGAGCATGATCTCAAGGCTAAAGAGGCCGAGCCAGGAAGGCCCTTGAGAGTATAAAGACACCAAGGTCGGGCTTTAGAACGCACAGCTGGAAATCCAGGAGGCCAAAAGATAGCAGCGGGTAAGAAATTTTATGAAAAGCAAACATGTGGAGGAGGTGTTTTTACATACTCAATTCGAGCTCTCAGGGCATTCGCAGATCTGCCACGCGGGCGATCCGAGGCCGTGGAGTTCTACCGCGCCTGTGGAGGGGAGCTCAACGGAGAAGCTGTTCTCGTCCCATTATGTCAGGCCGAACACCTAACGCCTCGAGTGACCAATCAAGCAGTTGGTCGAACTCCACAGGCGGCCGGTTGCCATGAAAGATTTCATAGTCCGGATGTGGCCCGTGAGCTCCTCGCCCACTAGCTCCTTCGCCAGATTGCCGGATGGCGGATGCCTGTCCGCCGCTTGAGGTGACTGCCGATCCGCTTGCATTGAGGGTGCTCGCCGGGCCTTTGCCCGGCCAAGGTGCATTGGGGAAAGCTGGATGCGGAGAAGTTGGTCAAGGACGGGTCACGAGGGCAAGGCGACGCTATCCCGAGATGTACTATGATGGCGTGATGAAGGGTGCTCAGATTATCGCCGGCGAGTGTACCAAGGACGCCATTTCAGAATAAATTCACTTGTCACGCTTGTAATTTAAAGATTTGTTATTGGCGCTTATGTAGCGCTTTGTTATTTAAAATATTACCTTCGTGCGGCTGTTTATAAAATTCTGAAAGTAGGCCACCGTCGGCTTCTCCCCACGTAATCTGCATCGGGTGTTCGTGGAAAACCTGCATACACTTTATCCAAATGTTTGGTCCTTTAAGGAGGTGTCCGACGCAGCTAACAAGGCAATCGGACTATGCGGCTTTATAACTTTCACTTAGCCATAGAAGTCTACAATTTTAAATTTCCGCCAAGCCCTAGAACTGAAGGTCAATCGGGCGCTATACACGCCTAGATCGGACGGCCGATTTATCGCCTAAAGCGGAAAATCTTTAAGGATTTTAAAACCTTCTCGAACAGCGCACCAACCTCGCCACATCATGCCGTCAGTTTTCGCTTTCATCGAGGTGCTCGTCCCACGAACCGATACAATCGCAGAGTTCTCCCCTGCTACCTTAGCCGATATAACGGAACGTAAGGCACCAAAACAAGGGAGCCGGGCTATCCCAACTGTAGACCCAAGACATGATTCGAGCTGATGCATATAGTGCTATAAGTTCGGGTGCCGTGACCGTTGAAAGTGTTCGCACTTTAGTTGTTATATTACGGGCGCCATGAGCAGCCCTCGCAAACCGCCGCACTAAGGTGTACGGATGCAATATCAAATAAACATTTATGAGAGAAAAATGCTCAAATAGGAATAATAAGCTGATGCTATATATAATCTCCCATTGACGAAAAATACGCTTAAGCGCACATTTACAATGGATGCTAAGGAGATAAAATAGGACTGCTTTGACATGTCCTATCCAGTAAGCAGCTGTGTTCAAATAGACAAAGCAGGTATAATGATCGTGAAATAGATTCCACTGGTATTTCTTCCGCCCACAACGCCCGCTGCCTCCTTGGATGTCTCTCCCTATAGGTCCGCCAATTCGCTCTTTTGAGGATGTTGCGCCAATGCGTGTCCTCGAAGGTAAGAGGGAAAGAGTATGAAAGTATTTATGTTACCCGCACTATTGACTGAGTTGTTGATGCGCCCCCTATGCCCATGGTATTTTAAGCGCGTAATTATGTGCGCGCGGCACAAATGTTGCTTTGATGGGGCTTAAGCAGGCCGACTCGCTAGTGGCGCCTTGGCGCGCTCGGCGATCCTGCTATGGGTGCTCGACTCGCCGATCGTGCTCGGGTTGTTGTTGCCGGATTGGTTTGTCGGAGAAGGTCAGATTGTACTTCCGCCGCAAGGGCTGCGTATGTTCTTCGTCAGAGAGAGCGTCCATATTCCTGCTCACCGTGATGACCCCGTGGTCCCGGCATCTTGAGCTTGAGGTATGCGAGTGTGGTACCGCATTGAATCTAGCGAATGCGGTTCGTCCGAGCAAAGGCATGGTAACCATCATGAAAGGGACGATATCAAGATTAACTCTTCGCCTGTGGTTATCCGGAGATCTCAAGACCACTTCTGTTATAGAGCCCGCATAGCGGGCCTCTACCCAGTGAATTACACCTTTAAAGGTGGGTTTAGTGGGCTTGATCCTTGAAGGGTCAATGCCCATTTTGCGACCGTGTCCCGACAAAGCAGGTTCAGTTGCCGCCGCCGCCGGCCCATAAGGATGCGCGTGAGGTGGAATCCACAATGATTGGGTCTAGGACCAATGCAGCTGAGCCGCCATGACGGATGCTAGTAGGATGATCCCTACGATCAAGGTGATTGGACAAGCTAACCATGGGTTGAATTTGGGGCGATCGCTCCATCGCATAGACGCCCCTTAGTGCCCGCCTGCTCCCGCTTTGGGGATGTGCATGGCGAGATCATGTTGACTGCTTTCACCGGGGAAATTTCTTCGTCCCCTGTTCGGACGCCGGGCTCCTCGTCATCGCCGCCGAAGCCCTTGTCCTTGTCTTCGGCGCTTATTTTGCCGCCCGTTTGAATACCCAGCAATCTCTATTGTGTGGTTGGCTGGTTTGTCCGTGGTGCCATGAATTTGGCACGAGCGCCCAAAGATGCGGTCCGCATCGATGGTCCTCGATTATTTTTTTGAACGCCTTTCTTCCGCTGACCGGCTTGGATCCACCGATTCCGCGCTGACTGCCGTGTCTTTGGTGCCGCCGCCGTTGTTCCATCGCTATGTCTCGTACACCGTGGCTTGACGTTGTTGTCGCGCCATCCGAATTGCCGATCGTGGGCGAGTGCTGCCGCGAGCCAACTAACTGTCCTCGCCCGCCGCAAAAGCGGTCATTAGTGTTGTGAGAGCTGCCATGGAATTAGGTTTTTCCTGGCCGAGGTGTCGAGCGAGCCACTCGTCATGGATATTATGCTTAAAAGCCGCCAGGGCTTCGCGTCCCGACAATGACTATTTGGTTCTTTTAGTTAGGAACCGAGTCCAGAATTTCCTGGCTGACTCTCCGGCTGTTGAGTAATGTGGCTCAAGTCATCGGGCGCCAAAGCCGCATATACATGCCCCGAAGTTGTCGAGGAATGCGCTCTTGCAGGTTTTCCCATCTGCCAATGGAATTTGCCGCAGGCTGTTTAGCCGCGTCGGGCTGGTCCTTTGAGCTTAAGGGAAGATACTTGATGGCGTAGATCGCCTCCAAGGGCCATGTGGATGTGGAGAAGAAAATCTTCAATCCATACCGCGGGTCTGCTGCCATCGTATGATTCTGATGTTTACGGGTTTGAGTCCTTCGGGAATTCATGATCCATTACTTCGCCGCGAAGGTAGGGGGTGCGCGCGCCTGCGTCGGGCTATATTGCTACGCAGGTCGAATTGCTCGGTGGCTATGTTCGCCCGACCAACTTGTTGAAGGTGTATCCGCGTGACGGTCCTCGCCGCGTCGAGGCGCTACCGCGATCCATAGATCGATCTTGGCTGTCCCGCTTTGTTGCCCCGGCCGAGTATGTTGGCGTGGGGGTATTGGCTGGTATGCGGACTGATATGCCGCTTTATCCCAGCCACGAGGTGGCCGGTCAGCAGACAGCTCGAGTCCGTATTCCTCGCTGCCGTGACTTCGTCCATCTGTCTCGTGAGCAGGTCTTGATCAGCTTGGAGTTGTTGCCGCTTTTTCGTGCTCTCGCAGCGGTTATAAGCCGGGCGCCAGCGCCTCGCTCTATGGGATCTCAGCACGCCAACTCAGACGCCGAGGCTAATCTCGCTTCGAGGGGGGCATGTAGCTGTCCTCCTCCGGTATTCGCCCATCGCCTGTTTCTTCCGGGCTGACCTACTCATCCTCCTGCTCGCCTGCCAAGGCGGGCTGATCAGTGGTTGTATTCTTCTTCGCACCATTCGGATTCCTTTCGTCTCCTGGGCCGGTATTGCTGTGGCGGGGCTTGGAGTGGCGCCGACGACGCCCATTCTTTGCTTTTTTCCTTGAGCTTTTATCCTCCGTTGCCTCATTGCCATTTGTTTCCTTCGGGGTGTCCATCATATATATATATATATATATATATATATATATATATATATGTCATAAGAAGAGGTGGTTTCCACCGCCCAGTGAGGGGTGGTTTATGTTCTTCTCCTGCATCGTCGTCCATACCGCCGATGTCTTCGGAGTCAAAATTCAGTACCTTGGTTAAATCATCAACCATGGCAATGAAGTGGGTGGTGGGTGGGCAAAGAATTCCCTTGTCGCCTACCTCCCACTTGAGCCGGACATAGTTCAGTGAAGAGCCTCCTAACAAAGAGAGAGAGATTTTAATGAGTTCAAAGATGTCGCCAAAGGGCGAAGTGCCGAAGATATCCGCAACGGTGAACTCCATTATCGAGCCCATCCTCGACCGACGGGCAAGGGAGTGTGCGGATCGAACCAACGTCCGGATATTTATCCGGGTTCGGAGTCACAGCCACCGCAGAGGTGAGACCTGTGTTCGCCCCACCGCCGATGAATGTGTGTCATGTGGGCGGGTCCATCCTCCGCCCCAGGCAGCGCAGCCTACTCCGGATCTAGGTCCGGGATACTACGGATGATACCCGAGCTTCGCCTCGACGGCAGTGTCTAAGCCGTGTTCGCCGTGGATCGTCCGGCCTCGCATAGGCCCAAATCTGTCAAGATAAAGTCCCGCTAATGTCCGCCAGATAGTTCAGGTTTTCGGACCGACCGTGGCCAGGGGCTTAGCTATCGATTCGCTCTAGATGGCTAAGCGAAGTTGTTCAAGAAAAGCGGCCACCGGACACGAAGATCTGTCCGGGAGGAAAGTCTCACCGGAAAGCGCCTGATGATGATTGAAGGAGCCATCGAGTCTGACAATGATTTACACGGAGGAACTCTCAATGAAAGCACCAATGTCGGTGTCAAACCGCGGATCTCGGTAGGGGGTCCCGACGAAAGGCCAATGCCGATGGTAACAGGAAGCAAGGACATAGATGTTTACCCAGGTTCGGCCCTCTCGATGGAGGTAAAACCCTACTTCCTGCTTGATTAATATTTATGATATGGGTAGTACAAGAGTAGATCTACCACAAGATCGTAGAGGCTAAACCCTAAGAGCTAGCCTATGATGGTATGATTGTAATTGTGATCGGCCTTCTAAGGACCAACCTCTCCGGTTTATATAGACACCAGAGAGGGCTAGGGTTTACATGGAGTGGGTTACAAGGAAGGAAATAAGATCTCCGGATCGCCAAGCTTGCCTTCCACACCAAGGAAAGTCCCATCCGGACACGGGCCGAAGTCTTGAGTCTTGCATCTTCACGCTTCAATAGTCCGGACGTTGTACACAATCCGCCGTCCGATACTCCCTAATCCAGACTCCTCGGGCCCAAGTAGCATGCTCATTCTGGCGGTTTAAGTAAAAAAACTCTCTGAAAAGTAATAGGTCGAGTTCTTCTCCACACCTCGCAAAAGACTTGGAAGTTGCAAATGTTTGACACGGAGTTGGGCCCGATATCTTGAGGTCTGAGGTCAAAAAAGTGCAAAACATCCTTGAAGAATTTTGAGCCAGGTGGAGAAAAGCCCCGACTCATATGATTAGTAAAAACGATCACTTCCCCCTCCTTGGGTTGAGGTTTTTCCTCTGCCGGGTTAGGAGCACGATAGGACATTGTCGGTGTCAAAACCGGCGGATCTCGGGTAGGGGGTCCCGATCTGCAAGGCCAAGGTCGATGGTAACAAGAAGTAAGGACACGATGTTTACCTGTGTTCGTGCCCTCTCGATGGAGGTAAAACCCTACTTCCTGCTTGATTAATATTGATGATATGGTAGTACAAGAGTAGATCTACCACGAGATCGTAGAGGCTAAACCCTAGGAGCTTGCCTATGATGGTATGAATGTAATTGTGATCGGCCTTCTAGGACCAACCTCTCCGCTTATATAGGCTCCGAGAGGGCTAGGGTTTATATGGAGTCGGTTGCAAGGAAGGAAATATAATGTCCGGATCGCCAAGCTTGCCTTCCACGCCAAGGAAAGTCCCATCCGACACGGGCCGAATTCTTGAGTCTTGTATTCACGCTTCAATAGTCCGGACATTGTACACGTCCGCTGTCCGGATACCCCTAATCCAGACTCCTCAAGAGTCTCTAACCAGCTTCAATGACGGCGAGTCCGGCGCGCAGTCTTGTCTTCGCATTGCAGGCGGGTTCCTCCTCCGAATACTCCAAAGTAATTTTCTAACACTTAAACCGTGTCCGGATCCACAAGATGATCTTCAGATGCCACCGAGAGAGAATGGTGTTTCATAAATGCAATCACCGACAACTTTTTAGGCAACGCGACGTGTCACTATGGTCGTCATTATTCGAACTGCTCTTTCCACAACCAGCCATAGCGCATATTGCGAGGCGGTTTCTCGACATCGCCTTGTCAAAGCAGAGATCCTGCCCCCTTATTACGAGATTCTCATCAATACGGGTATGGGTAATCCCACCACATTATCAATCGTGGCGCTTGGGAAGCAAGCGATTCCCAACGGGCAAGTGGGGAGGTGCACCGCCTTTGTCGCCTCTATAAAGGGATAAGATTCCCTCATTTTTACCCACGCCTTCTTCCTCCTTTGCCCATCCTTGCCCCCTCGAACTCCAGCTACTAAGCTCAAGTCTCCTCCGCACAGCTAAACATGTCCGAGCAGGAGGAAGGTGGGTGGCTTCCACCGCCAAGGAGAAGCACATCACAAATCTCCAAGCGGCTTGGATACTTGGTCGCAGATATAGCGCACTGCCACCTGAACGTCGGGCAGGTCATTCCGACCCCGGACCCCACGAGAGAGTCGTGGTTCGTCGCCAGATTTCGGCCCATGGACTAGGATTTCCACTCCACCCCTTTGTCCGCGGGCTCATGTTCTACTATGGGCTAGATTTCCACGATCTAGCCCTGAATTTTGTCCTCAACATCTCGGCGTTCATCGTCGTTTGTGAGGCCTTCCTCCGAATCCGGCCTCATTTCGGCCTATGGCTGCAAACCTTCTGCGTGAAGCCGAAGGTTGTAAGCGGCAAGCAAGCGGAGTACAGAGGAGCCATGGTGGGCAAGATGCCTAACGTTACCTGGATGGACAGTTCCTTCGCGGAAACAGTAAAAGGATGGCAATCAGGGTGGTTCTACATCACCGAGCCGCGCGGCGCCAGCTGGGCGGCGGCCCCAGAGTTCCGACCTAGAACACCCATGCGGCTCACCTCCTGGGAGAAGAAGGGCCTGTCCTGGGGCGATTCCACGGAGCTGGCCGGACTCCAGACATGCATCAAAAGCATGAAGGACAAGAACATCAAGCTTGTCAACGTGATCCAGGTCATGCTTGTTCGCCGGATCCTGCCTCGCCAAAAGCGGTGGTTAACTGCGGGAGTTCGCCTTCGTCGAACACCGTGACGCCCCAGAAGTTTCACGACATGACGCACGGGCGCATGGAAAGTGTTGTTCAAGGCCTCCGGTACTCTCCTCCCACATCCAAGGACCATGGGCTTCAGGCTGCGCTGGCTCCTAGTCGTGAGTTCTTAGACTACCACCGACCCAGCTTTTCCCTAATATATTCATGGGAGTCCTCAAGTAATCATGCATACTTGCCTCGTGACTATGTGGAGACAATGGAGCAGGTTCACTGCTCGCCCGCTGCCGTAAGACCCAGCGGATGCTCTCCGACGGAGATGCCGGGTCCCAGCACCGTACAAGGTGCCGGAGAAGAAGGCCGAGAGGAAGGCCCCGGGGACCTGAAAGGGTCTCCGTCGTAAGGTTGTACCATAGGCCTCGTCCGAGGACGACGAGGCACACTCCTCCCACGAAGGGGAGGAGGAAGAAGAAGAAGCCCCATCCGAGAAGGATGAGGAGCCCGACGAAGCAGGCCGGGGGGCCGGAAAGGGCCCTCGGCGCAAGGTCGTTATACCCCTGTCGTCTGATGACGACGAAAAAGATTCCTCCCGCAGAGGCGGGGGGAATCAAGAAGAAATTCCGCCTCCCAGCACAAGGGGGGAGAAGAAGAGGAAAGCCGTCCCAGAGGGGAAAGCTAGGATGTCCAAGAAGGGGAAAACATCCCTTCCGGACTACTCCACCACGGCCGCTCACAGCGATGAGGGGTGGCTGCCCCGAGGGAAGCCCCCGGCGCGATCGTAAGTGTCCGCACTCTATCGTGGTTTTCACTTCATAATTTTTTAATAACACCAAATATTGACGCAGTCCGGCCCGGACTCATCCGGGCGGTGTCGCTTCGGATGGGTCTCCGAGTTCTTCGGAGATGAACTCGCCCCGACGGCCACCACTCTCAGCCATGGATGACACGGAGGTGCTGTCCCCAGCACCCGAACAGGGGAGGTGACTCGAGACGCCCTAAGGCGGACCTCAACGCCGGACATGTGGGGTTCAAGATTCCCGCAGATCGCGGCCGATGAGAGCCGCAACAAGACGGACTCGATCGAACACTGCCCGAACCTCCGACGTTCCGGACGAGGGTGGCAACCCTCGTTAGGGAGGGTGAGCCTGCGCTGAGGACTTCCGCCGCATCAACGCGCCGGATAGCCTCGTGGAAGCTCTTCGAGGCGCCCATGGAAGAAGAGCACCGCATTTATGAGTGCGGATATTCAAAAGGTTCTGCCGCCAAAGCGGACTGATCAAGCCTCGCATAAGCCTCCCGACGGCTTTGAGGTATGTAAAAATGTATGAGATTATCACCGATAGGTAGTAGCCTCGACACTGCTTGGCGCTGCTCGAAGGAAAGCCAAACGGAGGGTCAATTATAATCCACGGAGTCTAATAATAAGCATTGTTGTGAATAAGCAGGCTGTGCTGCTTGTCTGGTGCCGCCTGCATCGCCGAGGTTGCCGAACTAAAGTGGACTCGAGCAAAGATGGAGAGCTCAGCTCACGAAGAGGCAGCGAGAGGAGAATGAAGGTAAGTGATTCCTCGCTTGTATGTGTATTTAAAGATAAGAAAATGTCAATCTAACGCCAAAGGCCATGATCAGGTAACAGGGCCACTGCTGAAGTGGCATCCCCAAGGAAGCGCTGTCCGAGGTCGAAAACAAAGCGGCTTTTGGAATGCAAGGAGCGCGAAAAGCAAAGTGCTAGAGGGCGAGGTAGCAGAGAGCTCCAAGACTCGCAAGAAGTTCGAGTCCATGGAGCATGATCTCAAGGCGAAAGAGGGCGAAACAGAAGGCCCTTGAGAGTGTAAGAGATGCCAAGGCCGAGGCCGAGAAGGCAGAGCGGAAATCCAGGAGGCCAAAAAGATAGCAAGGTAAGAAGTTCTTTATGCAAAGCAAACATGTGGAGGAGGCGCTTTTACTTACTCGGATTCGAGCTCTCCAGGCATTTGCAGATCTGCCACGCAGCGATCCGACGCCGGAGTTCTACCGCGCCTGTGAGGGGAGCTCAACGAAGAATCTATTCTGGGCCCAGATGTCGGGGCCGAACACCTAACGCTCGAAAGTGACCAATCAAGCAGCTTGGTCAAACTCCACAGGGCGGTCAAGTGGCTATGAAAGATTTCATAGTCCGGATGTGGCCCGTGAGCTCCTCGCCTACTAGCTACTTTGGCCTGATTGCCGGATGGTGGATGCCCGTCTGCGGGCTTGAGGTGACTGCCGATCCGTTTGCATTAAAGGTGCTCACGCCGCCCTTGCCAACGCCAAGGTGCATTGGGGCAAGCTGGATGCGAGAAGCTGGTCAAGGACGGTCACGGAGGGCAAGGCGATCGCCATCCCGAAATGTACTATGATGGTGCTCGCTCACGATGAGTGTACCAAGGACGCCATATCTGAATGAATTCACTTCGTCATGTTTGTAATTAAAGACTTAGTTACTTGCGCTTATGTAGCGCTTTTGTTATTTAAAATATTACCTTCAGGCGGCTGTTTATAAAATCTCGAAGTAGGCCACTGTCGGCTTCCGCCTCCGTGACTAGCACTGGGTGTTCGTGGAAAACTAGGACACTTTTACCCAAATGTTTGGTCCTTAAGGAGGTGTCCGCAAGCTAACCGTGCAATCGGACTATGCGGCTTTATAACTTTCACTTAGCCATAGAAGTCTACAATTTTAAATTTCGTGAAGCCCCTAGAACTGAAGATCAATCGGGCGCTTATACACGCCAGATCGGACGGGCCGATTTATCACCTAAAGCGAAAATCTTTATGATTTTAGAACCTCTCAACAGCAACCAGTTTCTCGCATATCGTGCTGGCAGTTTTCGCTTTCATCGAGGTGCTCGTCCTAAGAACCGACACAAAATCGCAGTAGTTCTCCTCGCGCTACCTTAGCCGATATAATGTAACGTAAGGCACGAAAACAAGGGAACCGGCTATCCTAACTCAGAGACCCAAGACACTATTCGAGCTGATGCATATAGTGCTATAAGTTCGGGTGCCGTGATCTGTTGAAAGTGTTCGACTTCAGCTATATAGCGGGCGCCATAAGAAGTCCTCGCAAACCGCCGATCAAGGTGTAATGATGCAATATCAAATAAACATTTATAAGAGAAAATGCTCAAATAAGAATAATAAGCTGACGCTATGTATAATCTCACATTGACGAAAAATACATTTAAGCCGTGATATTTACAATGGATGCGTAAGGTAGATAAAATAGGACTATTTGACATGTCCTATCCAGTAAGCAGGCCTGTGTTCGGATAGATATAGCAGGTATAATGATCGAAATATACTCCACCAATGTGTTTCTTCTCAGCACAACGCCTGCTGCCTCCGCATGTCTCTTCCCTATAAGTCCGATAATTCGCTTTTGAGGATGCTGGCGCCAACGCGTGTCCCAAAGGTAAGAGGGAAAGAGTATCAAAGTATTTGGCGGTTACCCGCACTATCGACCGAGTCGTTGATGCGCCCGCCATGCCCATGGTATTTTAAGCGCGTAATTGTGCACGTGGCACTAACGCTACTTTTATGGGGCTTAAGCAGAGGCCGACTACTAGTCGCGCTTCTTGACGGCTCGATGATCTTGTTATGGGTGCTCCGACTCGCACTTTAGTTGCCATATTACGGGGCGCCATGAGCAGCCCCTGGCAAACCGGCCGCACCAAGGTGTACGGACGCAATATCAAATAAACATTTATGAGAGAAAAAAATGCTCAAATAGGAATAATAAGCTGAAGCTATATATAATCTCCCATTGACGAAAAATACGTTTAAGCGTACATTTACAATGGATGCGTTAAGCAGAGATAAAATAGGACTATTTGACATGTCCTATCCAGGCAGGCTGTGTTCGATAGACAAAGAAGGTACAATGATCATAAATAGATTCCACCTGGTATTTCCTTATGTCCACAACGTCTGCTGTCCTCCTTGGATGTCTCCCCTATAGGTCCGCACCGCTTTTGAGGATGTCATACGCCAACGCTGTCCCGAAAGGTAAGAGGAAAGAGTATGAAAGTATTTTATGTAACCCGCACTATTGACCGAAGTTGTTGATGCGCCCGCCTTGGCATGCGCATGGTATTTTGTGCGTAATTGTGTGCGTAGGCACAAATGCTGCTTTGATGGGGCTTAAGCGGAGGCCGATCGCTAGTGGTGCTCGGCGCGCTCGATGATCCTCTTGCGGGTGCTCGACTCGCCGATCGTGGCTCGGGTTGTTGTCGCCGGATTGGTTTGTCGGAGAAGGTCAGATTGTACTTCCGCCGCAAGGGCTGCGATGTTCTTCGCTCGTAGGGAGCGATCCATGTTTCCGCTTCACCGCTATGACCCCGCTGGTCCTCGCATCTTGAGCTTGAGATATGCGAGTGGTACGCATTGAATATGGCGTAATGTAGTTCGTCGAGCAAAGGTATGGTAACCACCGCGAAAGGGACGATATCGAAGATTAACTCTTCGCCCAAAGTTATCCGGAGATCCAAGACCACTTCCACGTTATAGAGCCCGTGACAGCGGGCCTCTACTCCGGAATTACACCTTTAAAGGTGGTTTTAGTGGGCTTGATCCTTGAAGGGTCAATGCCCATTTTGCACACCGCGGTCCTCCGATAAAGCAGGTTCAAAGGCCGCCAGCCGCCCATAAGGACGCCGCGTGAGGTGGAATCACCAATAATTGTCTAAGACCAATGCGGCCGAGCCGCCGTGGACGGATGCTACTAGGGTGATCCCTACGATCAAAGGTGATCGGCAAGCCACTAAGGGTTGAATTTGGGGCGACTCGCTCCATCGCATAGACGCCCCTTTAGTGCCCGCTTACGCTCCCCGCTGGGGATGTGCGTGATCATGTTGACTGCTTTCACCGGGGATTTCTTCGTCTCTGCAGTTCGGACGTCTGGCCTCGCCATCGCCAGCCAGCAGCCCCTTGTCCTTGTCTTCGTGTTTATCTTGCGGCTTGTTTGAATACCCAGCAATCTCTATTGGTGTGGTTGGATGGTTTGTCCGGTGCTGGCGAATTTGGCACGAGCGCCCAAAGATGCGGTCTAGACCGACGGTCCCGAATTATTTCTTTTGAACGGCTTCTTCCGCTGGTCGGGCTTGATCCATCAATCCGCGTTGATCGGCCGGTCTTCGGCTGTCACCGTTGTTCCGCCGCTTATGTTTGTTACGCTACCGGGTTTGCCGTTATTGTCGCGCATCCGAATTGCCGACTGCGGCGTAGTGTCATGCTGCGGCCAACCAACCGCCCTCGCCAGGCAAAAGCGGGTCATTAGTGTTGTGAGAGCTGCCATGGCTTGGGTTTTTCCGGCCGAGGTGTCGAGCCAGCCACTCGCCACGGATATTATGCTTAAAAGCCGCCAGGCTTCGTCCCTGACAATGACTATTTGGTTCTTTTAGTGAGGAACCGAGTCCGAATTTCCGGCTGACTTCCCGCTGTTGAGTAATGTGGCTCAGTCATCAGCGCCTGTGGTCGCACATATGTGCCTCGAAGTTGTCATGGAATGCATCTTCCAGTGTTTTCCCAACTCGCCAATGGAATTTGGCTGGCAGGTGCTGTTTAACCAAAGGCCGAGCTGGTCCTTTGAGCTTAAGGAGAGATACTTGATGGCGTAGATCATCTCTCAAGGGCCATGTGGATGTGGAGAAGAAAATCTTCGATCCATACCTGGGTCTCATAGTGCCATCGCATGATTCATGTTTACGGTTTGAAGCCTTCGGGAATTCATGATCCATTACTTCGCCGCTGAAGGTAGGGGGTGCGGGCGCCTGCGGTCGGGCTATGTGGCTACGCAGGTCAATTGATCCGGTGGCTATATTCAGCCCGCCGACTTGTTGAAGGCGTGTCCGACGCGAGGCCTCGTCGTCAGGTCGAGGTGCGCTCGCGATCCGTAGATCGATCTTGGCTGTCCTGATTTGTTGCCCCGGCCGTAGTATGATGGCGGGGGTGTTGGCTGGTATGACTTGTATGCCGCTTTATCCCGCCACGTGGTGGCCGGTCAGCCGCGGTGGTGCTCGAGTCCATATTCCTCGGCTGCCGTGACTTCACCATCCGTCTGTGAGCAGGTCTTGATCAGCTTGGAGTTGTTGCCGCTCTTTTTCAGGCTCTTGCAAGGCTATGTCGACGCTGAAGTGTTCCTGCTCACGGGATCCTCAGCACGCCAACTCGCTGCCGCCGAGGCTAATCTCGCCTCGAGGGGGGCATGTAGCCGCCCTCCTCCCGTATTCGGCCCGCCACCTATTCATCTGGCTGACCTGCTCATCCTCCCTGCTCGCCCGCTCAAGGTGGGCTGATCGATTGTATTCTTCTTCGCACCATTCGGATTGTTTTCGCCTCCGGGCCGGTTGTTGGTGGCGGGCTTAGAGTGGCGCCTCGACGATGCCCATTCTTTGCTTTTTTCCTTGAGGTTTATCCTCCGCTGCCTCATCGCCATTTTTTTCCTTCTTCGAGTGTTCACTATATATATATATATATATATATATATATATATATATATATATATATATATATATATATATATATATATATATATATATATATATATATATATATATATATATATATATATATATATATATATATATATATATATATATATATATCATAAGAAGAGAGGGTTGTCCACCGCCCCATGAGCGGTGGTTCATGTTCTTCTCGTGCATCGTCAGTCTATACGGTCGATGTCTTTGGATTCAAGTTCAAGACTCTGCTAAGTCATCGATCGTGGCAATAAAGTGGGTGGTGGTGGGCAACAAATTCCTTCATCGCCCGCCTCCCACTTGCTGGACATAGTTCGCTAAGAGCCTCGACAAAGAGAGAGACTTAGTGAGTCCAGATATCGCCAAAGGGCGGTGCCGAAGATATCCGCAGCGTGAACTCCATTATCGGAGCTCATCCTGGCCCGACAAGGGCTCGGAGCGTATGGATCGAACTAACGTCCGGACACGAATCCGGGATTCGGAGTCACATGCCACCGCAGGGTAAGGCCCGTGTTCGGCTCCACCACCGGCGAGTGTGCGACCGGGGCGGGTCCATCCCTCCGCCCTAGGGTAATGCAGTCTGTCCGGATCTAGGTCCGGGACAAGTATGGGATGATGCCCTCAGTCATTCGACAGTAGGTCTAAGCCGTTTCGCCGTGGATCGTTTCGGTGCTCCCGCATAGGCCCAAATCCATTGAAGATCAAGTCTCCGCGGATGTCCGGCTGTAGTTCAGGTTTCCAACCTGACTTGGTGGCTGGGCGTAGGCAAATCGCTTCCAGATGGCTATGCGAAGTTGGCTCAAGCAGCGGGTTACCAACATCGAAGATCTGTTCAAGCGGGAAAGTCTCACCCTGCAGCATCGCTGATGATGATTGAAGTGCCATCGAGCCCGACCATGACGCACACAGAGGAACTCTCAATGAAAGCATCAATGTCGGTGTCAAACGGGCGATCTCGTAGGGGGTCCCGATCCGTAAGGCCAAGGCTGATGGTAACAAGAAGTAAGGGACACAGATGTTTACCCAGCTTCGGCCCTCTCGGCGGAGTTAAAACCATACTTCCTGCTTGATTAATATTGATGATATGGGTAGTACAAGAGTAGATCTACCACGAGATCGTAGAGGCTAAACCCTAGGAGCTAGCCTATGATGGTATGAATGTAACTGTGGATCGGCCTTCTAGTGATTCAATCTCTCCGTTTATATAGGCAACCGAGAGGGCTAGGTTTATATGGAGTCGGTTGCAAGGAAGGAAATATAATGTCCGATCGCCAAGCTTGCCTTCCACGCCAAGGAAAGTCCCATCCGGACACGGGCCAAAGTCTTGAGTCTTGTATCTTCATCGCTTTCAATAGTCCTGGACGTTGTAATAGTCCGCTGTCCAGATACCCCCTAATCCAGTGACTCCCCTGACATGACTTTTTTTTGGCAGATAGCCGCCTTCATGAAGTCAGCCAAGGTGCTTTCAAGTGACAATAGATTTGACCCAAATGGCAGTCATGTGTGCTTTAGAGCCTTGGGTGCCATTATGCGATGGAAGCCTATGACAAAATAAAATTTCCTACTAATTTAACCCGGAGGAGAATATTTTAAAAATCTCTCCAAGATGATGCCTTTATGACGGGGCCTAATGACATATGGCTAATTATATCTGGTTATTTAAGCCGCCATGGGAATCAGAAACAATTAAGTTATTTTAAACCGCAAAGAGTAGGCAAGGCTGTCAATCAGTGCTGTCCTTTTAAACCGGCCATACGGATTGTCATGGTTAAACGGATCTAACAGATGCAGATTTTTGACTAAGTATGGAACAAACATGTTTCGCAGGTTGCAGCTATTATTTTGGATCAAACGGTCGTTGAGGGAGTCCTGGATTAGGGGGTATCCGGACAGCCGGATTGTGTACAACGTCCGGACTATTGAAGCGTGAAGATACAAGACTCAAGACTTCGGCCCGTGTCCGGATGGGACTCTCCTTTATGCGGAGGGCAAGCTTACGATCCGGATATTATGTTTCTTTCTGTAAACCGACTCCATGTAAACCCTAGCCCTCTCCGTGTCTATATAAACCGGAGAGGTTAGTCCTTAGAAGGCCGATCACAATTACAATCATACCATCATAGGCTAGCTCTTAGGTTTTAGCCTCTACCATCTCGTGGTAGATCTACTCTTGTATTACCCATATCATCAATATTAATCAAGCAGAAGT
>CM038681.1:459028201-459296766 GCA_021605205.1 Aegilops longissima
TTGCGAGTCTTGCGCTCGGTTTCTTCAAGAATAGCAACGGGGTGCTCATGATAAGAGAGATCTTCTTGGAGATCAATTTCTTCGAAGTTGATAGTGCGCTCAGGAGTCTTGAAGCACTTGCGAAGCTGTGACACGTGAAACACATCGTGCACATTTGCGTAGTTGGAGGGAAGCTCAAGTTGATAGGCGAGATCGCCTCTTTTGCCAATGATCTTGAAAGGACCCACGTATCTAGGGGCAAGCTTCCCTTTGATATCGAAGCGATGAGTGCCTTTCATTGGAGAGACGCGGAGGTAGACATGGTCTCCGATTTCAAAAGCCACATCACGGTGCTTGTCATCATAATAGCTCTTCTGGCGCGATTGCGCGGCTTTGAGATTTTCACGAATGACTTTGCACATTTCTTCGGCTTCTCTGATCAAGTCGTTGCCAAGAAGTTGGCGTTCACCTGTCTCGGACCAATTGAGAGGAGTACGGCACTTTCTGCCATAGAGAATTTCGAATGGGGCCTTGCCGAACTCGCTTGGAAGCTGTTGTTGTAGGACAACTTCGGCATATGGAAGACAATCTTCCCATTTCATACGAAGGAAATGACACAAGCCACGAGCATGTCTTCAAGGATTTGATTGACTCGCTCGACTTGGCCACTTGTTTGAGGATGGAAAGCTGTCTGAAACGAATGTTGGTGCCCATGGCCTTCGAAAAGAATCCCAAAACTTGGAGGTAAAGATGCTGCCACGGTGCAGAAGAGATCACTTGTGGAATGCCGTGCAAGGAGACAATCACGGAGGTGTATAGCTCGCCAACCGAGCTGCTGTGATAGATTCCTTGATAGGAAGAAAATGAGCCACTTTAGTAAGCTTGTCAATGACAATGAAGATAGCATCATTTCCACGCTTGGACTTTGGAAATCCAGTCAACGAAGTCCATTTCGATATGATCAAACTTCCATTCTGGAATAGCAAGAGGTTGGAGGAGACCAGCTGGTCATTGGTGTTCTGCTTTCACTCTTCTGCAGACATCACATTCATTCACGAATTGAGCAATTTCTCGCTTCATTCGAGTCCACCAATACGACTGCCTGAGGTCATGGTACATCTTTGTACTTCCAGGATGAATGGATAGAAGGGAATTGTGTGCCTTGTTCATAATGACTTTACGTAGATCACCCTTAGGAACCACAATCCGGTCCTCGAAGAAAAGAGTATATTTGTCATCAATGTGGAAACACTTGTACTTGGAAATGCCCTTGTCGATACCACGTTTCACCTTTTTCACCATGGTATCCAGGAGTTGAGCCTCACGAATTTGATCTTCCAAAGTAGGAGAGACTATGAGGTTGGCAAGAAAGCCTTGAGGAACAACTTGAAGATTCAGCTTGCGGAAAGCTTCACAAAGGTCCGGTTGGAAGGGCTTGAGAATTAAACTGTTGCAATAAGCCTTCCTGCTCAAAGCATCTGCAATCACATTGGCCTTGCCCGGAGTATATTCAATACTTGGGTCATACTCTTGAATCATTTCGACCCATCGAGTTTGCCTGAGGTTGAGGTTGGGTTGAGTGAAGATATACTTGAGACTCTTGTTATCGGTGAATATGTCAACTTTCCTTCCCAACAAGAGATGTCTCCATGTTATTAATGCATGGACAACTGCCGCCAACTCAAGATCGTGAGTGGGGTAGTACTTTTCGTTGGGCTTCAGCTGACGAGAGGTATAGGCCACAACTCTCTTCTCTTGCTTTAACACAGCACCGAGACCTTGAAGAGAAGCATCACAGAAAACTTCGAATGGCTTGGATTCATCAGGAGGAGTCAAGACAGGAGCTGTGACGAGTTTCTCTTTGAGGGTGTTGAAAGCAACGTCACACTCAGGAGACCAGACATACTTCACATGCTTCTGGAGGAGGTTGGAAAGAGGCTTTGCAATCTTAGAGAAGTTCTCAACGAATCTTCGGCAATAGCTTGCAAGACCAAGGAAACTGCGAAGCTGCTTGACATTCTGAGGAGGTTCCCAATTCACAACTGCAGACACCTTCTCGGGGTTAACAGCGATGCCCTTGGCGGAGATGACATGACCAAGGTAAAGCACTTCATCAAGCCAAAATTCACATTTGGAAAACTTCGCATAGAATTGATGTTCTCTGAGCTTGTCGAGCACCAATCGCAAATGTTTGGCATGATCCTTCTTATTCTTGGAGAAGACCAAAATATCATCAAGATAGACCAAGACGAATTCATTGGTGTAGGGGTTGAAGATGAAGTTCATCATTCGAGAGAATGTTGGAGAAGCATTGACAAGGCGAAAGACATGACAAGATATTCATAAGAACCAAAGCTTGTTCGAATCTTTGTCTTGGGAATATCTTGTTCACGAATCTGAATTTGATGATAACCCATCGAAGGTCAAGCTTGGAGAACATTTTAGCACCTTTGAGTTGCTCGAAAAGCTCATTGATGTTGGGAAGTGGATACTTGTTCTTGATTGTCTTCTTATTCAATGGGCGGTAATCGGCGCAAAGTCGGTCCGTGCCATCCTTCTTCGGACAAAAGAACACCACAACCCCAAGGAGATGAACTCGGTGCGATCAAACCCAGACGCTCTTGTTCATCGAGCTGCTTCTTCAATTCCTTCAGCTCATTAGGTCCAAGCTTGTATGGGCGCTTGCAAGCGGGTTCGTGCGGGCTCAAGATCGATAACGAACTCAAGCGGCGGTGAGGAGGCATTCTGGAAGCTCTTACGGAAAGACATCTTGGTACTCACAAGCGATCGAATCGAGAGATAGCATCAATTCGCCCTTCTCATTGAGAGAAAACAACCGAATGGTTTCATCACGAGCGGCATAGATGATCACATCGTCGGAAGAGTGAGTCAATTGAATTTCCACAGCAGCACAATCAAGCTGAGCTTTGTCTGAAAGCCAATCCATCCAAGAATAAGATCAATATCCGAGTCACCAAGGACAATTGGTTTAGCCAGAAATCTATAATCGCCCATCTTGATAAAAACATCCGGAACCAAGGAGCTTGCATGCATGAATTTACCCGGAGAGACAACCGATAGCGGTTTAGGCAAATCTTGAAAAACTAACTCATGCTTAGATGCAAAAGGTCTTGAAATGAAAGAATGCGATGCACCAGTATCAAATAAGACTTTTGCGGGAATATCATTAGCGAGAGATTACCCATTATCACGTCGATGAGATTCCTCCGCTTGAGCTGCATTCATCATATTCACCTTGGCATGCTTTGGATTATGCTTGACCACTTGCATTGCTGGAAGATTTCACGGGGAGGAGGCGGAAGGCGCCTTTGGTTGAAGCACTTGTTAGCATAGTGACCTTTTGCTGACATTTGTTGCAAGTCACCTCGAGAGTGGACGGTGATAAGGAGCATTTGACCTTGGAGCTTGAGAATTAGACTTGTTACGATAGCTTTGGGTTGGGTGGGTGGGAAGATCCACGACCACCTGAGTTCTTCTGGCGATAAGGCTGACGAAAAAGGAGGAGGAAGGTAGAACTTCTGCTTAGCTGCCACTTGAGAGGAAGAAGAAGACTGAATCGCATCCTGATTCTCTTCTTAGAAGCCTCACATTTGAGCTGGGCAGCTTCTTGCTTGATGCCATGTTGTAGAATTCATCATACTTTTATGGCTCAAAAAGCACGAGAGCTAATTGCAGATCTTCTCTGAGACCACCTCTGAATTGATAGATCATACTCTTTTCATCAGGGACGTCTTGCTTAGCGAAGCGAGTGAGTTTCTGGAACTGGATATTGTATTGATACACAGACATGTTGCCTTGCTTGAGATTGCGGAACTCCTCACGCTTGCTCTCAACAACACTTTTCGGAATGTGGTGAGCTCTGAAGTCTCGGCGGAACTCATCCCAGGTAATGACACGACCTCCTCTGGAATCTTTGTATTGTTGATACCACTCAGCAGCTTGGTCCTTGAGTTGAAACGAAGCAAACTTGACAAAGTCCTTAGGTCTGACATTGCTACATTCAAAATGTTTGCAGATGTCCACAAGCCAATCGTCGGCGTCTGTGGCCTCGACACAGAAGCTGAAAGACTTCGGCTGATTAGCGAGGAACTGATTGAGGGTAGCAAAGTGCGGCTGGTTGTTGCCTTGGCCTTGATTTCTTTGATTGCCTTGCCCTTGGGTGCGCTCTTGCAAGAGTTGCAAAATCATCGAGCATTGGCATTGGTGGCTGCCATGATAGCTTGCCATGCCTCCGGAGGCGGAGGTGGAGGTGGAGGTTCGATGACTCCCATCATTGCGATCCGGATTCGAGGCGCGTTGGTGGAGCCATCTGAAGAGGGTGACATCCGTTAGCACTTTGATGAGACAGATAGACAAGTTGAATCAACGGACAGAAATTGCAACATATAGTCTTCACAATAAACATTCGAACAAGGATGAATGAATGAATTCCAAAGTTAACATCACACGTCCATTAAGGTGAGAAGCCACTTGATTAAGGGTTGATGAAAAAAAAACAACAAGGTACGACTGGAACAAATAAGTGGTAAGGATTACCCAATCACAAACCAAATATCTGCGGGAAGAAATGCTAAGAGCTACTTGAATACCACCTATAAACTCCCGAAACTTTCTGGTTATGCAATCTGGTGTTGGGGATACAGGGACACAAAATATATCACCCAAACTAACAATACCTAGATCCAATTGTATCCATCCGTCAACACATAACCAAGAAACCTTCGAAATCGTGTACCTCGACCTTGAAAAGCATCCGTTATACGAGTCATGGCAATACTCGAGCTCGCCCGATCTTTGGGTTATCGGGTTATCTCACCAACAACTGTACAAAAGAGATTTTCGATGTCGGCAAAGCTCGGTATTCGAATCTGCAGCGATAAAATTGTGGCGACAACACCTCGGAGCTCAACTCCCGGGACACCGCCACAACCCTAAATATCGGGAGGCACCAAGAACAATGTTCTCGTCACAAAACCATCGAGCGATTCCAAGATACCAGCGTGATCCTAAATTTTTTAGTGAAATTTGAGGAGAGGAGAGTCAAAACTTCTCGTCGGGAGACCTCACGAGGCTGACAGAAGGGACTGGGAGTAAAAAGAATCCTACTCTCCGATATATATATATATATATATATATATATATATATATATATATATATATATATATATATATATATATATATATATATATATATATATATATATGATCTAAGACTCAAAACATTTTGTTCTAGACTCAACAACGCATGACAAACAATCAAGCGGGGGCTCCTAAGTGGGGATGGCTCGATTACCAACATAGCGCCCTCGATGCGGCTATATCTCCCACGTGTCGAAGCACGACTTAGAGGCATAACCGCATTGAAAGCAATGTCGCAAGTGAGGTAATCTTCACACAACCCATGTAATACATAAGGAAAGAGATACATAGTTGGCTTACAATGCCACTTCACACAATACATAAATAAACATCCATCATCCAGATTACACTCAAGGTCCGACTACGGAACCAAAATAAAAGAAGACTACCCCAAATGCTACAGGATCCCGATCGTCCCAACTGAGCTCCACTCTGATCATCGGGAAAAGACACATAGTAACGACCACGTTCCTCGTCGAACTCCACTTGAGCTCGGTTGCGTCACACCTTGGCATCGTCGGCTGCAACTGTTTTGGTAGAATCTTTGAGTCACGGGGACTCAGCAATCTCACACCCGTGAGATCAAGACTATTTAAGCTTATAGGAAGGACAGAGTTGTGAGGTCGAGCTGCAGCAAGCGACTAGCATATACGGTGGCTACATACGCAAAAGAGAGAGAGAAGAGAAGCAAGGCGCGATCGTGAAGCTAGTAGCGATCAAGAAGTGATCCTGAACTACTTACGTCAAACATAACTCCAACACCGTGTTCACTTCCGGACTCCGCGAGAAGAGACCATCACGGTTACACACGCTGTTGATGTATTTTAATTAAGGTCAACTTCGGTTTTCTACAACCGGACATTAACAAATTCCCATCGCCTAATAACATGGGCACGGCTTTGAAAGATAATACCTGCGGGGTGTCCCAACAAGCCCATTATAAGCTCTCACGGTCAGCGAAGGATATTCCTTCTACGGGAAGACCCGATCGATCTCGGAATCCCGGGCTACAAGACATTTCGACAGCAATAAAACAAGACTAGCAAAGCTGCCCGATTGTCTTGACAAATCCCGATAGGAGCTGCACATATCTCGTTCTCGAGGCACATCCGGATAGGTCAGCCTACGAGTAAAACCAGCCCTCGAGTTGCCCGTGGTGGCCCCTTGATCTGCCGGTTGGGGCCAGCACTCGAAGGAGCACTGGTCGGGGGTTAAATAAAGATGACCCTCGGGCTCGCGAAAACCGGGGAAAAAGGCTTAGGTGGCAAATGGTAAAACCAATGTTGGGCCTTCTTTGGAGGAGTCTTATTCAAAGCGAACTGTCAAGGGGTCCCATAAATCACCCAACCGTAAGGAACGCGAAATCAAGGAACATAACACCGTATGACGGAAACTAGGGTGGCAAGTGGAACAAAACACCGGGCATAAGGCCGAGCCTTCCACCCTTTACCAAGTATATAGATGCATTAATTATAGCAGATATATTGTGATATCCCCAACAAGTAAACATGTTCCAACAAGGAACAACATCTCATGTTCAACAAGGAACAAACTTCATCTTCACCGCAACTAGCAGCGCTATAAGAGGGCTGAGCAAAGCGGTAACATAGCCAATCAACGGTTTGCTAGGAAAGGATGGTTAGAGGTTTGACATGGCAATATGGGAGGCATGATAAGCAAGTGATAGGCATCATAGCATAGGCATAGCAAAAGAGCGAGCATCTAGCAAGCAAAGATAGAAGTGATTTCGAGGGTATGGTCATCTTGCCTGCAAAGTTCTCAGAGTTGTCGAAAGCTTGATCCTCGTAAGCGTTCTCAACAGGTTCCTCGTTCACGTACTCGTCTCCTGGCTCTACCCAAAGCAAGAACACAAACAAAGGAACCACAATAAATCACGGTGCAATGCACAAGCAACATGATGCAAAACATGGCATGATATGCGAGATGTGAGATGCAATGCATATCGTGCTCGGAAGGAAAATGATGAACCAGGCATCAACTTGGCAAACCAAGTATGCCACTGGAAAGGTGAGATGATTTCGGTTGAAATCGATATAAAGATCACCGGAATCGGATGCACGGTTTGCAAACGACAAGCAAAACAAGAATGGCACAAATCTGCCATTAACAGCATGATGCCACTTAGCAAGCAATAAGAAATTAAGCTACTGCATCCAAACGTACCATCAAAGCATATGGCAGTGATCTACTCAAGATGCTTGACAAAAGATGAACACTGAGCTACGGCTAAATCACATCATTACAGGTCCAAACAAGCATGGCAAAAGTGCAAAATATATCAGCTTCACAGACTTAGTGAAAATACTAACATGGCAGAAACAACATCAGGAAGCAATATTCAGAGCAAGCAAACTACATGCTACAGGAACTTATAATAGCAAAACAAGTCATGGCGTGAATCTACTCAAAGCATAGAACAAAAGTCCCTTACTGACCATGAGCCAAAAGGGATCAGAAAATGTAATAGCACCCACGTCAATATAGCAAGTTTCGTTAACAGATTCAGCAAACAGGGCATGACATTGAGAGAATTATGTAGGCATCTTCGCGAGCTCGATGCACTCACTACAGAGCATTAAAAGGTAAACTAAGCATACATCCATCAAGAAGACATGGCATAGAAGCTATACATGGCAAGGACAACATCATATCATACACGGATCAACTACAACAACCTTGGCAAAATTGAATAACATGTAAACAATCTGCCAGGAAACATTTTATAGCAAAAGTAGAGCTCGATTGACTCAAGCTATGGCACTCCATAATTGCAAACAAGGGCATGGATTGATAGAGCATAACCATATATTCAAAACATCCTTACTGAAGTATCTCAAAATAAGCATGGATCTCTCGGTAGCATCAAGTTAACATGGCATACAAATATCGAGAAAAGCAGGGCTGAAATCAGCAACATCATGAAGCCTAGTTTGCATGCTTGTGCTAGTCACCACAGAGATCACAAAAATACATGGCATACACCCCTGTAAAGATGGCATGGCATATTACAAAACACATGTAGGACTCAAGTTCATAGGATGCACACATCAATCATGGCAAAAATGATAAAAGTGCATGTTCTGATAAGAATCTGAAACTAACATCACATAGCCCTCTTCTAACAACATTTCGGGCGTCAAGATGATCTCAAATGAAAATGATGCAATGTGATGAAATGATCTACTCATCGAGACTAACATTTCGTTATGCTACACGTCCAAAACGGAGCCACGGGTGCAGAGTTATGGCATGATGCTAATGCAACAAAATAATGACAGATCAATGACTTAGAGGAAAACTCGGGGGAGGAGAAGAAAGTCAACCCTAGATCCGATCGAGGCGGCCGGTGACCTCTAGCCGAGCTGGTCTTGGGAGGGCCGGAGGCGAGGTCGGGACGCAGCGCGGGCGGCCTTGCCGTGGGGGCGGGCGGCCAGGCATGGCCTGGCCGGCGCCAGAGCGAGGTTGCAAGGCGGCTGGCGTGGCGGCCCGCGTGGGCGGCGCGGCTGAGCGCGGCAGCGGCGGCGGTGCAGTGGCAGCCGGCTGGCCGCGCTGCTGTGTGCGGGGCAGGGACGGCTCGCGGGCGGGCGGCGGCGGCGCGATGGGCGCGCATACGTGGCGCGGCCATGTGATTGGCAGATGGCGGCGGGCGGACGCGTCCGGCCCGATCCGGACGTGTCCGTCGGCGGAGGAGGGATTTCTTCTAGGGTTAGGGGTGGAATGATCCGGGATTTCGGGGGAGGGGGTATTTTTATAGGTAGAAGGAGCTAGGAAGCTCCAAATGGAGTGTAGTTTTCACCCACACGATCGTGATCCGACGACGGAGAGCATGGAAGTGACTTAGATGGGTTATTGGGCTATTTTGAAGGGGTGTTGGGCTGCAACTTAAAAGAGGCCTTTGCGGTTATGCGGTTAACCGTTGGAGTACCAAACGAGCTCCAAATGACCCGAAACTTGACAGGTGGTCTACCGGTGGTGTACCAAGGCCACTTGACAAGGCTCGGTCTATTCCGAGAAAGTTTAGTACCCGCTCACGGAAAAATGTAAAGGGGACGCTGGGGAACATAGGAGTGCGGATTGGAAAAGCGGACAGCGGGAAAATGCTCGGATGCATGAGGCGAACACGTATCACGAATGCGATGCACATGATGACATGATATGAAATGCATGACATGGACAAAATGCAAAAATGAAGAAAAACCCAACCACGGAGGGAATATCATATCACAATGCCGAAAATGGCAAGAGTTGGAGTTACAAATATGGAAAGTTACATCCGGGGTGTTACAGTGCTGCCCCAAAGGCGACGATCGGGATGAAGATGATGGCAGGCGCGTGGTCAGCGGCGTTCGTGGCTCGCCAAGCTTCGGCGGAGCTCCTTCGGACAGCAGCTCCTCCAGCGGTGGCCGCGACCAGCCTCCGCGCCGTCGCGCTCGCCTTGAGGAAGGCAGCGGGTCAGTCCACCGTCACGCCTCGGTGAAGCGCGAGGAGGAGTCCGACTGAACTCTGGAGGCAGTACGAGCCCTCGCCGTGAGTTGGTGCGGAGCAAGCCATGCCTATTTTGCTTTTCTCCCTTCCCTGCGCAAAGAGAAAGTAGCGTAGGGCCCCGTGGGGATGTGTTGGACTGTTGCTGTTAATTATCATGTTGTTTCCGCTATTTCTGTGCTGGGTTTTGGCGCCGTATGCCCTTGTGCAAGAATTACTTAGCTCGGGGGAACTTGCCACAGTCTTCGCTTCCCGGGGCTGAGGCCTTGCTGTGTGCTTCATGTCCTGCAAGGATTAGTCAGGAGTGGTAACTTCCGGTCTCGGTCGTGAAGGCGACCGACTCAGGTCCTGTGTTCTTGTCGCGATGCCCGTGGGGCCCGGACTGGGAGGGGTGCTCCCGTAGTGGACTTGGATAGGAAAACCTCACTCGACTGGGGCACAAAACACTCGCGAGGGCGCCCACGCAGCCCCCTCGCGAGACTTGTGCGTGAGAAAACGAGGCAAGTAGGCGAAAAAGACAGAGAGTCACAAGTCAAGGACGGCAACAATTCCAATAAAACTTCAAATAGGGACGAACAAGTCAACTGCAGAAAGAAAATGAAAAAGCCGCGTCTAGCACCTAATCTAGTCTTCGACGTCTTCTCACCAGCGCGGAGCTAAGTGCTGCCACTGGACGTGGGCGGGAGCCCCCGAGGCCCGAGGGCGGCTCTCCGGAGACTCCGGGGCGTGTACAGCCCCAACTCATTATTACGTGAGAGTGTCACGGGCGGCAAGCTTCATAGGCATTGGCCTTCTTCACAGGCTCCAGGCCTTTCTCATGGAAATGAGCTTCACACGCATTGGCCTTCTTCACAGGCACAGGGCCTTTTTTGGTTCGTCTAGCTTCACAGGAGTCGGGCCTTCTTTACAGGCTCCGGGCCTTTCTCATGGAAATGAGCTTCACAGGCATTGGCCTTCTTCACAGGCACCGAGCCTTTTTTGGTTCATCTAGCTTCACAGGCGCCGGGCCTTCTTTACAGGCTTTGGGCCTTTCTTCAAGGGTAGAACTTCCGAAGGTGCTCGATGTTCCACGCGTTCGGGATGGGCACCCCCTCCTGAGTCTCCAAGCGTGCGGCGCCAGGCCTAGAGACATGAACAACCTTGAACGGGCCCTCCCACAAGGGCGAGAGCTTGTGCAGCCCCTCCCGGGAGTGCACCCGTCTGAGCACAAGGTCACCTACCTCGAGGGTCCTGGGGCGGATGTTGCTGCAATGGTACCGCCGTAGTGCTTGCTGGTATCTCGCAGCCCGAAGCGCAGCCTCTCGACGGTGTTCCTCCCCAAGCACGAGGTCCACCCCCCGCATGGCGTCCTGCTGTGCTTCGCCGAAAGCCAGGACCCGCGCGGAGCGATGCCTGACCTCGTGAGGAAGGACCGCCTCAGCACCATAGACGAGGAAGAACGGGGTTTCGCCAGTCGACTTGGTAGCGGTAGTACGGATGAACCATAGCACAGACTGAAGTTCATCGTGCCAGCCCCTGCCGCAGGCCTCCAGCTTCTTCTTGAAGGTTCGAGTTTTGAGGCATTTCAGGACCTCCGCGTTGGCGCGCTCAGGTTGGCCGTTGCTCCGAGGGTGTGCCACCGAAGCGTAGCATATCTGCGTTCCAAGATTAGCACAATATGTTTTGAAGAGATTGCTGGTGAACTGCGAACCGTTGTCGGTGATGATGCGATTGGGTACCCCCAAACCGGCTCATGAGGCCCCTGATGAACTTGACTGCTGAGCCAGCCGGGATGGTGCGGACAGCTTCCACTTCTGCCCACTTGGTGAATTTGTTGATGGCGACGTAAAGGTAGTGGTAGCCCCCTGGCGCCCAAGGAAACGGGCCAAGGATGTCCAGTCCCCAAACAGCGAACAGCCACAAGAGGGGAATGGTCTGAAGGCCCTGAGCTGGCTGGTGAATCTGCTTGGCGTGGAATTGACAGGCTTCACAAGCCTTCACCAGCTCGATTGCGTCGTTGAGTGTTGTTGGCCAATAGAAACCGCTACGAAACTCCTTGCCGACGAGTGTGCGCGAAGACGAGTGGTGCCCGTAGTCTCCGCTGTGAATGCCTACCAGTAGCTCTTTATCTTGCTCCCTGGAGATGCAACGTAGAGTAACGTCATTCGGCCGCTTCCGGTAGAGCTCTCCGTCTTCGATGCAGTAGGCCGTGGCCTGCCGCGCCACGCATTCCGCGTCCTCCTCCTTTTCCGGCAGGGTCCCTTGCACCAAGTAATCCTTGAACTCCGCGGTCAAACACCCCTCCTGAGGCTCCATCGCCAGGAGCAGGCGTGCTCCTGAGGTCAGGCCACAGGCCGGGGCTCCCGAGGCAAGCGGTTGAGGGAGCTCCTCCCGAGGCTGTGCTGTGCTTGATAATGATGGAGCCACTAAAGGTTTAAAGAGTCGTTCTTCGAAGACTCCAGGCTCCTGGGGCAACCGCCCGGACGCCCTTTTGGCGATGTCATCAGCCTCTTGATTGGTGTCGCGAGGCACATGCTGCAACTCCAGCCCCTAAAACTGTTTCTCCATCCTGCGGACCTCCGCAAGATATGCTTCCATGTGTTCATCCTTCAGCTCGTATACCTTGTTGGAGAAGTTGACGAGGAGTTGTGAATCGCCCTTAATGGTGAGGTGCTTTACCCCCAAGGCGACTGCGGCTTTCAAGCCAGCTATCAGGCCCTCGTATTATGCTATGTTGTTAGAGACCTTTTCTCCATGCTCGAAGCAAAGTTGGACGGCATAGTAGAGCTTGTCCTGAGTAGGAGATATGAGCACTGCGCCAGCCCCCGCGCCTTGTCGGGAGAACGCCCCGTCGAAGTACATGACCCAGCCGTCCGGTGCTTCGCTTCCCGGGGAAAGCGACCAGTCCTCGCCCGCTTTGAGCCCGGCAGCTCGGGACAAAACGCTGAAGCTTACATCGATGACATTGTGTTGAAGTCTCGGGAGGCAAAAACCTTGATACAGGACCTGGAAGAAACCTTCGCGAGCCTTCGTGAAGTGAATCTGCAGCTCAATCCGGAGAAGTGCATATTTGGAGTCCCCTCGGGCAAGCTCTTGGGCTTCGTCGTGTCTCACAGGGGCATCGAGGCTAACCCAGAGAAGGTCAAGGCAGTCGAAGACATGAGTCCACCGAAGACCCTCAGAGAAATGCAGAAGCTCACCGGGCGTGTAACCGCGCTGGGACGCTTCATCTCCAAGCTGGGGGAGCGGGCACTGCCCTTCTTTAAGCTGAAGAAGAAGAACGGCCCGTTCGAATGGACTGAAGAGGCCGACAAAGCATTCCAAGACCTCAAGAAGTACCTTACCAGCCCTCCGGTGATGGTAGCTCAGCGCCCTTGGTAGCCCTTGGTGCTTTACATTGTAGCCACCCCCTACTCCGCCAGGCAGCCCTGGTGGCGGTTAGAGAGGAGCGCCGGGCCAAGGCCGTGCCAGCCGTCGCCCCGGCCGAAGCAGAACAAAGCCAAGAAAGCCTCACGAAGACCACGGCCGCAGCAGATAAGGATCAGCATCAGCAAGGGGATGCACCCGGAGTAGAGCAAGCCGTGCCAGGCGACCAAGCGCTGGGGCCTCCGTCGTCTCAGGAAGCGCCTCAACCTCCGAAAGACGCGGGCTGCGCCAGCACCCTCAGCCTCGTCGAGCACCCTGTGTACTTCATCATCATGGTGCTACGGGACGCGAGGGCGCGGTACCCCATGCCCCAAAAGCTCCTCCTCGCGCTATTAGTGGCCTCACGCAAGCTGCGGCACTACTTCCAAGGCCATCCCACCAAGGTCGTCTCAGCATACCCGTTGGAAAGGGTACTCAGGAGCCCCAACTCAGCTGGAAGAGTTGCTGAATGGAACATCATGTTGCAAGCATTTCAGCTGGAGTTCAGCATGACCAGAGTCATCAAAGGAGCCGCGCTTGCAGATTTCATGGCAGAAAAAAACAGAAACTTTATAGTTGTTTGATCTTTCGTGGTAGAACCTATAGGATCTTCTTGGGTGATAGTTGTTTGATATTGCTGAAAAAAATAGAAACTTTTGCGTTCACGAAAACAATTCTTATTTTTTGCCAGAGCGTGATAAAATACCAATTATTTGGCAGAAGATTAATATAAAAATTTCTGAGGGCTTGTATTTTTCAGAATTTTTGGAGTTCCAGAAGTTTTCGAAAATGTCAGATTGCTACAGACTGTTCTGTTTTGACAGATTCTCTTTTCTTTGTGTTGTGTGCTTATTTTGATTGCTCTATGGTTTTATTTGATGAGTTTTTGCCATATAAAAGTTGGAATACAGTAGATATAATACAAAAACAATATATGAATTGGTTTGATACAGTACTTATAGTAGTGGTTTGCTTTCTTATACTAATAGATCTCACGAAGGTTTTGTTGAGTTTTGTGTGGTTGAAGTTTTCAAGTTTTGGGTTATCTTACGATGGATGAAGGAAGGATGGAAGAGCCTAAGCTTGGGGATGCCCCGGCATCCCAAGCTATTGTCCAAAAAAGAGCAACCAACTAAGCTTGGGGATTCCCCCAAGTGGCATCCCCGCTTTCTTCCAACGATCATCGGTATTTTACTCGAAACTATATTTTTATTCATCACATGATGTGTGTTTTGCTTGGAGCGTCTTGTATGATATGAGTCTTTGCTTTTTTTATTTTGTGTTTTAAGTCATCAATCCCTTCTGGACACACCTATTTGGGAGAGCCAAAATTATGTCATGACTTGTTAAAATTTCTCTCTATGCTTCACTTAAATTTTTATGAGCAATGGACTTGCTCTAGTGCTTCACTTATATCTTTTTGAGCATGGTGTGCTTAGTATTTTTGAAGAAATGCTCTCTTGCTTCACTTAGATTTATTTGAGAGTTAGTAAAATTTTCAAGAAATTCTCTCTTGCTTTACTTCAATTATTTTGAGAGAAAGAAGAAAAATTATGCTCATGATCTTCACTTATATTTGTTTGAGCTTATGAAAAGAAACACATGAAAATTAGTCCCAAAGTGATAGATGTCCAAGAAGGATATAATAAAAACTATCATGAAGATCATTGGACAAAATAAACTTGATTCTTAGTAATATTTTTGAGTTATGATGATGTGATATGTTAGTTATGTTGATGGGTAATTATGCTTTAGTAAGGATATTGGTGTTAAGGTTTGTGATTCCCTATGCAAGTACGAAAGTCAATAGTCATGCAATGAAATTATATCCTACTTGTGGTGCATTATTCGGTGTTATTTATGCTTAATGCTTGCTTATGAGATTATCCGTGTCTTGGTTGGTCGCTTCTCAATCTTTTGCTAGCCTTCATTTTGCACCAAGTATGATCTCTACTTGTGCATCCAAAATCCCTTAAACCAGTTATGCCACATGAGTCCACTATATCTACCTATATGCGGTATTCTTTTGCCGTTCTAAGAAAATTTGCATGTGTCATCTCTAATTTTCAAAATAAAATTATCTTTTGTGTGTTTGTTTCGCTCGTGGAGCAGTGAGGGGTGGCTAATATTTCCCATGCTAGATGTGTTATTCTCACGATGAGTGTTTACTCACTTGTCATTGCACGAGAGCAAGGCAAAGATATTAGGGATGCCCAGTCCCGAAATGCAAAAATGAATTTACTTTAAGTTGTCAAATAATAAATTCCTTGGAAAGTGTTGGTATGGAGGGCACCCATGGATACGGTTAGCCATGGAAAGTGAAAGTATGGTGGAAAAAGGAATAAACTTTATTTCTTGTTTGGAAACCGCCTATGATATATCTAGCATGAAAAGTGTTGGGAACTCTAAGTCGTTTTCGTTGGTGGGATGGATACACCTCCCAAAATGTTTTCATCTCTGAGTTTTTCGCTTTGAGCTCTGGCACCTCTACAAATCCCTACTTCCCTCTGCGAAGGGGCTTTCTTTTACTTTATGCAATTTTTATTTTTGAGTCTCCGTCTTCTCTTATAAAAGCACCAACTAGGAGGCAATATGATCGTACTTAAGTATTGCGTGTATCTAATATTCGAGTGTGTTTCATGAATGGATCAATGTTTGAGCATGATGGGCTAGGGATAACTTATTTTAGCGTTGATATTTTGAAAGACATGGTTGCTTGTTGATATGCTTGAGTATCTAAATTATTATGTCAAAACTAGACTATTGCTTTGAACAATATAAAAGTCCAAATGTCCAGGCTATAAAAAAAGAATATGATATGACATGTTAGGCAGCATTCCACATCAAACATTCTATTTTTATCACTTACCTACTCGAGGACGAGCAGGAGTTAATCTTGGGGATGCTGATACGTCTCCAACGTATCTATAATTTTTTATTGTTCCATGCTGTTATATTATCAATCTTGGATGTTTTATAATCATTTTATAGTCATTTTATATCATTTTTTGGTACTAACCTACTGACATAGTGCCAAGTGTCAGTTGCTGTTTTTTCCATGTTTTTTACATCGCAGAAAATCAATACCAGACGGAGTCCAAATGCCACGAAACTCCACGGAGAATTTTTATGGGCTAGAAGGAACACAACGGGCCCTGGTTGTGCCTCAGGGTTGCCCCGAGGGGGCACAACCCACCAGGGTGCGCCAAGAGGCCCAGGCGTGCCCTGGTGGGCTGTGCCCACCTCGGGTGCCCCCCGGACCGCCTCTTTGCTCTATAAATACCCTAATATTCTAGAAACCCTAAGAACATCGACGAAATATCCATCCAGCTGCCGCAGAGTCTAGAACCACAATATCCAATCTAGACACCATCTCGGATGGAGTTCACCACCTCCATTTGTGCATGTGCGATGACGCGTGAGTAGTTCTTTGTAGACCTTCGGGTCCGTAGTTAGTAGCTAGATGGATCTCTCTCTCTCTCTCTCTCTCTCTCTCTCTCTCTCTCTCTCTCTCTCTCTCTCTCTCTGAATTCTCAATACAATGGCTCTTGGAGATCCATATGATGTAACTCTTTTGCGGTGTGTTTGTTGGGATCGATGAACTTTGAGTTTATGATCAGATCTATCTTTTTATATCCATGAATGTTATTTGAATTTCTTTGATCTCTTATGCATGATTGCTTATAGCCTCGTATTTCTTCTCCGATATTTGGGTTTTGTTTGGCCAACTTGATATATTTATCTTACAATGGGAAGAGGTGCTTTGTAGTGGGTTCGATCTTACGGTGCTTGATCCCAGTGACATAAAGGGAAACGACACATATGTATCATTGCTACTAAGGATAAAACGATGGGGTCTATCTCTACATAGATAGATCTTGTCTACATCATGTCATCGTTCTTATTGCATTACTCCGTTTCTGCATGAACTTAATACACTAGATGCATGCTGGATAGCGGTCGATGTGTGGAGTAATAGTAGTAGATTCAGGAAGGAGTCGGTCTATTAATCTTGGAAGTGATGCCTATATAAGGATCATTGCCTGGATAACGTCATAATTATTCAAAGTTCTGTCAATTTCCCAACAGTAATTTGTTCACCCATCGTTTGCTATTTTTCTCGAGAGAAGCCACTAGTGAAATCTACGGCCCCGGGTCTTTCTTCTCATATATTTGCCTTTGCGATCTACTTTTCTCTTGCATTTATTTTCAGATCTATTAAACTAAAAACACAAAAATACCTTGTTACGTTTTATTCCTATTTATTTTATTTGCAATCTATCTATCAAATTACTACAAAAGTATCTCACGTCCATTTGCCTATCTTGAGGCGCCGTAACCCGGAAGGGATTGACAACCCCCTTAACACGTCGGGTTTGCGAGGATTTGTTATCTGTGTGCAGGGGCTTTTTACGTTGTGCTTCTTGGTTCTCCTACTAGTTCGATAACCTTGGTTTCATATCTGAGGGAAATACCTACTGCCGTTGTGCTGCATCATCCCTTCCTGTTTGGGGAAATACCGACGTAGCTTCAAGCGACATCAGCCTTCTACGGGCCGTAGAAACAATGGGCCATCTACGGGCCGTATCATCAATGGGCCTTCTACCCGTATGATCGATTGGCCAAACATGGGCCAATAACAAACCGCATTATTGGTCGTAAACGGGCTAGAGTAGGAATCGTCCGATCATGGGCCGACCATAACGGGCCCTCGTTAATCGGCCGTATTTGATGATGCTATGAAAATGGCCCAATGGATTAACGGGCCACAAATGGGTCGACTGTAACCACAGGCTGAATTTGGCCCATAAGCAGAAAAGGACAGTAACGGGCCATAAGTAACCGAATGCTGGAAATGAGTCCAAGAAAAAATGGGCCCTAAGAAGGCCAAAAGATAACATGGGCGGGAAACGGCCCAATGGAATAATGGGTCGTTAATGGGTATAAAGTGATACACTGTTCATTACGGGCCAGTTTCACCACGGGCCGTTAATGGGCCAAGAGTTACAGAGGGCCTCATATGGGCCAAAAGACGTCATGGGCCATACATGGGTCGGAAGTTAAAATGGGCTGGAATCATATTGGACGGCCCAGATGACACTACTGTGCCTAATTTCAGATAAGCCGTAACGGGCCCTGGGTTAGCGGGTTGTAAATGGGCTATATGCGAATAGGCCATTAACAGGCTTTCCGTGGGCTGGCCCGCTACCTTTTGACCAAGTCAAACGGGCCGGCCTTTTCACAGGAATGGGCCTCTGTTGGCACGTGTCGACGTATCATAGGCACCTTCGGTCAATTGAGGGGATGACATCTGTCCCAACAGTGAGCCGACACGTTTTCCTCCAGCCAATGATGATTACACGTGGAAAATCCCCATTTGTCGGGGCTATTAACGGGTTATCGGATCCAAACCGGAACCCGATAGCTTAACGCGACCCGTTACGGTGGATGCCATGTGTCGGTCACACTTGACGAAAGCACTTCTATGACGCGCGATTTATCGTCATGGAAGTGGACACTTCCGTGATGATAATTTTGGTAATGTCATGGAACACTTCTACGACAGCACAGGTATGATTATCTTGATTCTGTCATAAAATCGTCATGGATGTACATGCATGACAGAAAACGTGACCTACTGTGACAAACACGTATCATCACGGAAATGTTTTTTTTTTGCACTGTAAGCCTGAAACTGAGTGCTTCTACTTCAAAAGTAATGGTCACTGGAAGCAGAACTTCCCCAAATACTTGGCGGATAAGCAGGATGGCAAAGTGAGCAAAGGTATATTTGATATACATGTTATTGATGTGTACTTTACTAGTGTTCATAGTAACCCCAGGGTATTTGATACCGGTTCAGTTGCTAAGATTAGTAACTCAAAACAGGAGTTGCAAAATGAACAAATACTAGTTAAGGGCAAGGTGACGATGTGTGTTGGAAGTGATTCCAAGGGTGATAAGATCACCATCGCATACTCCCTCTACCTTCGGGATTAGTGTTGGACCTAAATAAATGGTATTTGCTGTTTACGTTGAGCATGAATATGATTGGATCATGTTTATTGTGATACGGTTATTCATTTAAGTCGGAGAATAATTGTTATTCATTTATGAACAAAGACTACTTGATGAGGTAATTGTACCTTCTCTCGAATTGGAAAGTAGCACATCACAAAAAACCGTTCCCATGATGCCTACACCAACTAGAGAGGAAGCTAATGATGATGATCATGAAACTTCAGATCAAGTTACTACTGGACTCTGTAGGTCAACCAGAACACATTCCGCACCAGAGTGGTACGGTAATCCTGTCCTGGAAGTCATGTTATTAGACCATTGCAAACCTACGAACTACGAAGAAGCTGTGATGAGCCCAGATTTTGATAGATGGCTTGAGGCCATGAAATTAGAGATAGGATCCATATATAAGAACAAAGTGTGGACTTGCCCGATGATCGGCAAGCCATTGAGAATAAATGGATCTTCAAGAGGAAGACGGACGTTGACAGTATTATTACTATCTACAAAGCTCAAATTGTCACAAAAGGTTTTCGACAAGTTCAAGGTGTTGACTACGATGAGATTTTCTCACTCGTATCGATGCTTAAGTCTGTCCGAATCATGTTAGCAATTCCCGCATTTTATGAAATTTGGCAAATGGATGTCAAAACTTGTTGGGAAACGTAGCATGCAATTTCAAAAAAATTCCTATGCTCACGCAAGATCTATCTAGGAGATGCATAGCAACGAGAGGGGGAGAGTGTGCCCACGTACCCTCGTAGATCGAATGCGGAAGCATTTGACAACGCGGTTGATGTAGTCGAACTTCTTCTCGTTCCGACCGATCAAGCACTGAAGGTACGACACCTCCAAGTTCTTCACACATTCAGATCGATGACGTCCCTCGAACTCTTGATCCAGCAAAGTGTCGAGGGAGAGTTCCATTAGTACGACAGCGTGGTGACGGTGATGGTGAAGTGATCCGCGCAGGGCTTCGCCTAAGCACTACGTGAATATGACCGAAGGCGTAAACCATGGAGGGGGCGCCGCACACGGCTAGGAATCAGTGTTGTGTGTTCTAGCGGTGCCCCATATATATATATATATATATATATATATATATATATATATATATATATATATATATATATATATATATATATATATATATATATATATATATAGGTTGGAGGGAGGAGAGGCAGCCAAGGGGGCGACCCAAGTAGGAGGAATCCTACTTGGAGGGAAGGAAGGAGGAGGGAGGAGAGAAGGAATGGGGAGGCCGAATCCCTCCACTTGATTTCTCTCTTTTCCTGTTTCCTTCCCCCTTATTTCGGCCTACATGGGGCGCACCAGCCCCCTAGCAGCTGGTCTGTCCCCTTCTTAGCCCATTAGGCCCATGTAGTTGCCGGGGGGATGCCCGGAACCCCTTCCGGTGACCCGATATGTACCCGTTACCCCCAGAACACTTAAGGTGTCCGAATATCATGGTCCTATATATGAATCTTTATCTCTCGACCATTTCAAGACTCCTCGTCATGTCCGTGATCTCATACAGGACTCTGAACAACATTCGGTCACCAAATCACATAGCTCATATAATAAAAAATCGTCATCGAACGTTAAGCGTGTGGACCCTACGGGTTCGAGAACTATGTAGACATGACCAAGACACCTCTCCGGTCAATAACCAACAGTGGACCTGGATGCTCATATTGGTTCCTACATATTCTACGAAGATCTTTATCGGTCGTACCGCAATGACAATATACGTAATTCCCTTTGTCATCGGTATATTACTTGCCTGAGATTCGATCGCCGGTATCTTCATACCTAGTTCAATCTCGTTACCGGCAAGTCTCTTTACTCATTTCGTAATACATCATCCCACAACTAACTCATTAGTCACATTGCTTGCAAGTCTTATTATGATGTGCATTACCGAGAGGGCCCACAGATACCTCTCCGATACTCAGAGTGACAAATCCTAATCTCAATCTATGCCAACCCAACAAACACCTTCGGAGATACCTATAGAGCATATTTATAATCACCCAGTTACGTTGTGACATTTGATAGCTCACAAGGTATTCCTCTGGTATCCGGGAGTTGCATAATCTCATAGTCAAAGGAATATGTATATGACATGAAGAATGCAATAGCAATAAAACTTAACGATCATTATGCTAAGCTACCGGATGGGTCTTGTCCATCACATCATTATCCTAATTATGTGATCTCGTTCATCAAATGACAACACATGTCTATGGTTAGGAAACTTAACCATCTTTGATTAACGAGTTAGTCTAGTAGAGGCTTACTAGGGACAACGTGTTTTGTCTACATATCCACACATGTATCAAGTTTCCAGTTAATACAATTCTAGCATGAATAATAAGAATTTATCATGATATAAGTAAATATAAATAACAACTTTATTATTGCCTCTAGGGCATATTTCCTTCAGTCTCCCACTTGCACTAGCGTCAATAATCTAGTTCACATCGTCATGTGATTTGACACCAATAGTTCACATCTTTTTGTGATTAGTTCACATCACCATGTGACTAACACCCAAAGGGTTTACTAGAGTCAATAATCTATTTCACATAGCTATGTGATTAACACCCAAAGAGTGCTAAGGTGTGATCATGTTTTGCTTGTGAGAGAAGTTTAGTCAACGGGTCTGCCACATTCAGAGTCGTATGTATTTTGCAAATTTTCTATGTCTACAATGCTCTGCATGGAGCTACTCTAGCTAATTGCTCCCACTTTCAATATGTATCCAGATTGAGACTCAGAGTCATCCGGATTGGTGTGAAAGCTTGCATCGACTTAACTCTTTACGACGAACTCTTTATCACCTCCATAACCGAGAAATATTTCCTTAGTCCTCTTAGGTAACCAAGGATAACTTTGACCGTTGTCCAGTGATCCACTCCTGGATCACTATTGTACCCCCTTGCCAAACTCATGGTAATGTACACAATAGTTCTGGTATACAACATATCATACTTTATAGAACCTATGGCTGAGGCATAGAGAATGACTTTCATTCTCTTTCTATTTTCTGCCGTGGTCGTATTTTGAGTCTTACTCAACTTTACACCTTGCAATACAGGCAAGAATTCTTTCTTTGACTGTTCCATTTTGAACTACTTCAAAATCTTGTCAAGATATGTACTCATTGAAAAATCTTATCAAGCATCTTGATCTATCTCTATAGATCTTGATGCCCAATATGTAAGCAGCTTCACCGAGGTCTTTCTTTGAAAAACTCCTTTCAAACACTCCTTTATGCTTTCCAGAAAATTATATATCATTTCCGATCAACAATATGTCATTCACATATACTTATCAGACTTAAGCATCGATACGAGTGAGAAAAACTCATCATAGTCAACACCTTGAACTTGTCAAACAACTTTTTGCGACAATTTGAGCTTTGTAGATAGTAACACTACCATCAGCGTCCGTCTTCCTCTTAAAGATCCATTTATTCTCAATGGCTTGCCGATCATCGGGCAAGTCCACCAAAGTCCACACTTTGTTCTTATATATGGATCCTATCTCAGATTTCATGGCCTCAAGCCATTTATTGAAATCTGGGCTCATCATCGCTTCCTCATAGTTCGTAGGTTTGTCATGGTCTAGTAACATGACTTCTAGGATAGGATTACCGTACCACTCTGGTGCGGAATGTGCTCTTGTTAATCTACGAGGTTTGGTAGTAACTTGATCTGAAATTTCATGATCATTATCATTAGCTTCCTCTCTAGTTGGTGTAGGCATCACGGGAACGATTTTCTGTGATGAGCAACTTTCCAATTCGAGAGAAGGTACAATTACCTCATCAAGTTCTACTTTCCTCCCACACACTTCTTTCGAGAGAATCTCCTTCTCTAGAAAGGATCCATTCTTGGCAACAGTTTCTTTTGGGTACCCTATGAAGACGCACTTCTCCGATTTGGGTTCGAGCTTATCAGGCTAAAGCTTTTTCACATAAGCATCGCAACCCCAAACTTTAAGGAACGACAGCTTAGGTTTCTTGCCAAACCATAGTTCATACGGTCTCTAACGCATAACCCCAAAACGATAGTGGTAAATCGATAAGAGACATCATAGATCCCATCATATCTAATAAATTACGGTTATGATGTTCGGACATACCATTACGTTGTGGTGTCCCAGGTGGCGTGGGTAGTGAAACTATTCCACATTGTTTTAAATGAAAGCCAAACTCGTAACTCAAATATTTGCCTCCGCGACCAGATCATAGAAACTTTATTTTCTTGTTACGATGATTCTCCACTTGACTCTGAAATTCTTTGAACTTTTCAAATGTTTCAGACTTATGTTTCATTAAGTAGATATAGCCATCTCTACTCAAATCATCTGTGAAGGTCAGAAAATAATGATACCCGCCGCAAGCCTCAACACTCATCGGACCGCATACATCGGTATGTATTATTTCCAATAAGTCAGTGGCTCGCTCCATTGTTCTGGAGAATAGAGTTTGAGTCATCTTTCCCATGAGGCATGGTCCACAAGCATCAAATGATTCATAATCAAGTGATTCCAAAAGTCCATCCGCATGGAGTTTCTTCATGCGCTTTACACCAATATGACCTAAATGGCAGTGCCACAAATATGTTGCACTATCATTATCAACTTTGCATCTTTTGGCATCAATATTATGAATATGTGTATCACCACGATCGAGATTCAACAAACCATTCACATTGGGTGTATGACCATAGAAGGTTTTATTCATATAAACAGAACAACAATCATTCTCTAACAATGAATAACCGTATTGCAATAAACATGATCTAATCATATTAATGCTCAACGCAAACACCAAATAACATTTATTTAGGTTAAATTCTAATCCGGAAGGTAGACAGAGTGTGCGATGGTGATCGTATCAACCTTGGAATTACTTCCAACACACATGGTCACCTCGTCTTTAACTAGTCTCTATTTATTTTGCAACTCATGTTTCGAGTTACTACTCTTAGCACCTGAACCAGTATCAAATACCGAGGGGTTGCTATAAACACTAGTAAAGTACACATCAATAACATGTATATCGAATATACCTTTGTTCACTTTGCCATCCTTCTTATCCACTAAGTATCTAGGGCAATTCCACTTCCAGTGACCATTTCCTTTGCAGTAGAAGCACTCAGTTTCAGGCTTGGGTCTAGCTTTGGGCTTCTTCATGGGAGTGGCAACTTTCTTGCCATTCTTTTAGAAGTTTCACTTTCTTTCCCTTGCCCTTTTTCTTGAAACTAGTGGTCTTGTTAACCATCAACACTTTATGCTATTTCTTGATTTTTACCTTCGTTGATTTCATCATCACGAAGAACTTGGGAATCGTTTTTGTCATCCCTTGCATATTATATTTCATCACAAAGTTCTAGTAACTTTGTGATAGTGACTAGAGAACTGTGTCAATCACTATCTTATCTGGAAGATTAACTCCCACTTGATTCAAGCGATTGTAGTACCCAGACATTTCTGAGCACATGCTCACTAGTTGAGTTATTCTCATCCATCTTGTAGGCAAAGTACTTGTCAGAGGTCTCATACCTCTTAACACGGGCATGAGTCTGAAATATCATTTTCAGCTTGTTGGAACATCTCATATGCTCCATGGCGTTCAAATTTTTTTTGAAGACCTGGTTCTAAGACGTAAATCATGGTGCACTAAACTATCAAGTAGTCATCATACCGATCTTCTAAAATGTTCATAACGTCTGCATCTGCTCCTGCAACAGGTTCGTCACCTAGTGGTGCATCGAGGACATAAGTCTTCTGTGCAGCAATGAAGATAATCCTCAGATCATAGACCCAGTACGCATCATTGCTACTATCATCTTTCAACTTATTTTCTCTAGGAACATATCAAAAATAAAATAGGGGAGCTATACGCGAGCTATTGATCTACAACATAGATATGCAAATACTATCAGGACTAAGTTCATGATAAATTAAGTTCAATTAATCATATTACTTAAGAACTCCCACTTGGATAGACATCCCTCGAGTCATCTAAATGATTAGATGATCCAAATCAACTAAACCATGTCCGATCGTCACGTGAGATGGAGTAGTCTTCAATGGTGAATATCTCTATGTTGATCCTATCTACTATATGATTCACGTTCGACCTTTCGGTCTCCAGTGTTCCGAGGCCATGTGTGTACATGCTAGGCTCGTCAAGTTTAACCCGAGTATTCCACATGTGCAGAACTGTCTTGCACCCGTTATATGTGCACGTAGAGCTTATCACACCCGATCATCATGTGGTGTCTCAGCATGATGAACTATCGCAACGGTGCATACTCAGGGAGAACACTTATACCTTGAAATTTTAGTAAGGGATCATCTTATAATGTGATACGTCTCTGTCGTATCTACTTTTCCAAACACTTTTGCCCTTGTTTTGGACTCTAACTTGCATGATTTGAATGAAACTAACCCGGACTGACGCTGTTTTCAGCAGAATTGCCATGGTGTTACTTATGTGCAGAAACATAAGTTCTCGGAATGACCTGAAACTCCACGGAACATTTGGTTGAAAATAATAAAAAATCCTTGCCAAACATGAAGACCAGGGGGCCCCACACCCCGTCCACGAGGGTGGGGCGCCCCAGTGCGCCCCTACCTCGTGGGCCCCCTGGAGCTCCTCCGACGCCAACTCTAACTCTATATATTTGCTTTCGAGGAGAAAAAAATCAAGGAGAAAAAATCATCGTGTTTTACGATACGGATCCGCCGCCAAGCCCTAAAACCTCTCGGGAGGGCTGATCTGGAGTCCGTTCGGGGCTCCAGAGAGGGGGATTCGTTGCCGTATTCATCATCAACCATCCTCCATCACCAATTTCATGATGCTCACCGTCGTGCATGAGTAATTCCATCGTAGGTTTGCTGGACGGTGATGGGTTGGATGAGATCTATCATGTAATCGAGTTAGTTTTGTTAGGGTTTGATCCCTAGTATCCACTATGTTCTGAGATTGATGTTGCTATGACTTTGCTATGCTTAATGCTTGTCACTAGGGCCCGAGTGCCATGATTTCATATCTGAACCCATTATGTTTTCATGAATATATGTGTGTTCTTGATCCTATCTTGCAAGTCTATAGTCACCTACTATGTGTTATGATCCGGCAACCCCGAAGTGACAATAATAGGGGCCACTCCCGGTGATGACCATAGTTTGAGGAGTTCATGTATTCACTATGTGCTAATGCTTTGTTCCGGTTCTCTATTAAAAGGAGGCCTTAATATCCCTTAGTTTCCATTAGGACCCTGTTGCCACGGGAGGGCAGGACAAAAGATGTCATGCAAGTTCTTTTCCATAAGCACGTATGACTATATTCGGAATACATGCCTACATTACATTGATGAATTGGAGCTAGTTCTATGTCACCCTATGTTATGACTGTTACATGATGAACCGCATCCGGCATAATTATCCATCACCGATCCAATGCCTACGAGCTTTTCCTATATTGGTTCTCGCTTATTTACGTTCTCGTTGCTACTGTTCTAATCACTACAAAATACCAAAAACATTACTTTTTGCTTCCGTTACTTTTGTTATCGTTACCACTACTATCATATTACTTTGCTACTAAATACCTTGTTGCAGATATTAAGTTATCCAGGTGTGGCTGAATTGACAACTCAGTTGCTAATACTTGAGAATATTCTTTGGCTCCCCTTGTGTCGAATCAATAAATTTGGGTTGAATACTCTACCCTCGAAAGCTGTTGCGATCCCCTACACTTGTGGGTTATCAAGACTAATTTTTGGCGCCGTTGCTGGGGAGCATAGCTCTATTCTTTGAGTCACTTGGGATTTATATCTGCTGGACACTATGAAGAACTTGAAAGACGCTAAGACAACAATTTATTCCTCAACTACGAGGGGAGTTAAGGAACTGCCATCTAGCTCTGCACTTGATTCACCTTCTGTTTTGAGTAAACTTGCGACACCTAAACCTGCTTCTGCTATTCGTTCTGATATGTCACATGTTATTGATGATGCCACTTCTGCTATGCATGATACTTATGGTGAAACTACTTCTATGCTTGATACTACTGTGCCCCTTAGTGAATTTCTTGATGAACAAATTGCTAGGGCTAGAGAGAAAGAAATTATTGAAACTGATTATATTGATGAAAGTGATGATGAAGATAGGCCTTTTATTCCTGAGGGTTATGTTTTTGATATGGAAGCTTCTGCAGCTATCTTAGCTTTCAAAGATAGATATGAGCTCTAGAGGTTATTAGTTGAATGGAATAAGCAATCCCTTAAAGATAGAATGAAACCTGACCCTGCTTTTGCTACTTCACCTATTTGTGTTGCCGATAAGGATTATAAATTCTCTGTTGATCCAGATATAATTACTTTGGTTGAATATGATCCTTTTCATGGTTATGAATCTGAAACTGTTGTGGCATACCTTACTAAATTAAATGATATAGCCACCCCGTTCACTAATGATGAGAGATCTCGCTACTTTTATATCCTTAAAATATTTCTGTTCTCATTAAAGGGTGATGCTAAGATATGGTTTAATTCTCTTGATCCTGGTTGTGTGCATAGTCCCCAGGATATGATTTATTACTTCTCTGCTAAATATTTCCCTGCTCATAAGAAACAAGCTGCTTTGAGGGAAATATACAACTTTGTGCAAATTGAAGAAGAGAGTCTCCCACAAGTTTGGGAGAGGCTTCTCAAGTTACTTAATGCTTTGCCAGATCATCCTCTTAAGAAAAATGAAATACTTGATATCTTTTATAATGGACTAACCGATGCTTCCAGAGATTACCTGGATAGTTGTGCTGGTTATGTTTTCACGGAAAGAACACCGGATGAAGCTGAAATTCTATTGAATAATATGTTGACAAATGAAAATAATTGGACACTCCCGGAGCCAGCTCCTGAGCCTATTCCTAAACCAACTCCGAAGAAGAGAGGTGTTCTCTTTCTCAGTCCTGAAGATATGCAAGAGGCAAAGAAATCTATGAAAGAAAAAGGTATTAAAGCTGATGATGTTAAGAATTTACCTCCTATTGAAGAAATTATGGTCTTAATTCACCGCCTGTTGAAGAAACATATGATCTTAATCCATTACCTATTGAAGAACCTCGAGTTCTTGATAACCCGACACAGGTAGTAAAGGTAAATTCTCTCTATAGATTCGATGAAGGTGATATTACTCACTATAAGTCTGCTAGACAATGCTTAGAAGAGTTTGATAACTTTATCGTCAAACAAGAAAATTTTAATGCTTACTTTGGTAGACAATTCAAACAAAACACTTATATGATTAAACACTTGGGTGATTATATGGCTAATGTTAGAGGTGAACTTAAACTTGTTAGCAAACATGCTTCTATGGTTACCACTCAAGTAGAACAAGTACTTAAAGCTCAGAATGATTTGCTCCATGAAATGAATAGTAAGAAAAATGATTATGTTGTTAGAGTGGCTACTAGAACTGCTAGAATGACTCAGGAACCTTTGTATCCTGAAGGCCACCCTAAGAGAATTGAGCAAGATTCTCAGAGAAATAATATTGATGTACCTAGTTCTTCTAAAAGGAAGAAAAAGGAAAATGATAGGACTTTGCAAACTTCTAGTGAACCTATTGCTGAACCACCTGAGATCCCAATGATATCTCTATCTTCGATGCTGAAACACAATCGGCTAATGAACATGAACCTAGTGAAAATGTTAATGATGATGTTCATGATGATGCTCAACCTAGTAATGATAATGATGTAGAAGTTGAACCTGTTGTTGATCTTGATAACCCACAATCAAAGAATCAACGTTATGATAAGAGAGATAATGTTGCTAGGAAACATGGTAAAGAAAGAGAACCATGGGTTCAGAAACCCATGCCTTTTCCTCCCAAACCATCCAAGAAAAAGGATGATGAGGATTTTGAGCGCTTTGCTGAAATGATTAGACCTATCTTTTTGCGTATGCGATTGACTGATATGCTCAAAATGAATCCTTATGGTAAGTATATGAAGGATATTGTCACTAATAAAAGAAAGATACCGGAAGCTGAAATTTCCACCATGCTTGCTAATTATAATTTTAAGGGTGGAATACCGAAGAAACTTGGAGATCCAGGAGTACCTACTATACCATGCTCCATTAAAAGAAATTATGTTAAAACTGCTTTATGTGATCTTGGAGCCGGTGTTAGTGTTATGCCTCTCTCTTTATACTGTAGACTTGATTTGAATAAGTTGACACCTACTAAAATATCTTTGCAAATGGCTGATAAATCAACTGCTATACACATCCGGTATTTGTGAGGATGTGCTGTTGTGGTTGCAAACGTTACTATTTTAACGGACTTTGTTATTCTTGATATTCCCGAGGACGATAGTATGTCTATTATTCTTGGAAGACCCTTTTTGAATACTGCAGGGGCTGTTATTGATTGCAACAAAGGCAATGTCACTTTTCATGTTAATGGTAATGAGCATACTGTACACTTTCCGAGGAAACAACCTCAAGTTCATAGTATCAACTCTATTGGAAAAATTCCATCGAATACATTTGGAGGTTTTGAATTCCCTCTTCCTACTGTCAAGAAGAAATATGATATTATTATTATTGGGGATGTGCATATCCCCGTTGAGGTAACATAGTATTATTTGAAATTTCTCCGGTTCCATGTTATTCGGAATGAGTTTGTTAACAAGACCTGATCAACCTTGTTAGTGGATTCCTTTTGATGAGCATGAGATGGATGAAACTAGAAGGCACGACCTTCTGTACCCTCTTTATACTTTTTGTTATTTAGTTGAAATAAAGTAAAAATAGTATTTTTTTGTCTGTTTTCTTATTTATCCGTGCAATATAAAAATACCCCGAAAATAAAAGTTCTCCAAATGCCCTGAAAATGGAATATGATTTTTTCTAGAATATTTGAGGATTTATGGAACTGAAAACACAGCGGGGGGAGCTGCCACCTGAGCACGAGGGTGGAGGGCACGCCCTACCCCCCAGGGCGCGCCCCCTGCCTCGTGGGCCCATGGTGGCCCTCCTCCACTTATTCCTGCACCCACACACTCCTTCTTCCTCCCACAAACACGAATATCCAGCTCAAGCACGAGTTCTAGCTCACTTTTCTGCGATTTTCGATCTCCTTGCTCAAATCACCTCTCACAAAACTGCTTGGGGAGATTGTTCCTTGGTATGTGACTCCTCCATTGGCCCAATTAGTTTTTGCTCTAGTGCTTTATTCATTGCAAATTTGTGTTGCCTAGGTGACTATGTTCTTGAACTTGCATGTCAAATTTATATGGTTCCAAGTAGTTCTAATTCATGATATAGGCTCTAGGCACTTGTAGGAGTAGTTGCTATCAATTTTGTTGAGCTTGGTTCACTTTTGTTTGAAGTTACTAAAAATTTCAGAAATTTTTCAGAGGAAGCAATATGCTTAGGAAAATGTTCCAAGGGGGTTCTTCAAGGAATCAAGGACCCAGGCTTGCAATGCGTGATGCTGATGAGGAGCCGCCCAGGGATGCTCCAGCACGTCCTTGTGAATGGCCTTCTGAAAATTTTATGGATCGAGCGGGAATCAAGGAAGAATTTAACGCATATTTGCGTAACGCCGATCTTGTGAGCTTTGAGGCAGACAAATGCCCCAGTACCATCAACTCACTAGTTCATTTGTGAGGAGGTTTGAATTTTCATCTTCACGTAATTCTCCAACTGTCATGTTTGATCTTTATGAAAAATCTTATACTGTGGACTTAGAGGATTTTACTTCTGCTTGCAAACTTCCACAATGGGGTAGTGTTAGTGATCCCCGTAAATCTGAATTTAGAGACTTTCTTGCTGGTATAACTGTAGGGGAATCTAGAGATATAGCACAAGCTACCATAGGGAGCATTCACTTTCCTGCTATACATTATTTTGCTCTCTTCATAGGTAGGTGCATAACTGGTAAGGATGAAGCATGTCATATGTGTGTGCCTGACCTCAGTATTCTTAGGAGTGCTGTGTTAGGAGACCAATCTTATCATATGGGAACCATTGTAGCATGTAGGTTGCATCATAATAGATATAATGGAGATTTCTTTGGAGGAATTTATGCAACCCGCTTAGCTGATTTTCTTGAGGTGGACGTTCGTGAGGATGTTATGGAGTTGCCTCCTACTTATTTAGATTTTAATTCTATGGTCCACCATCAGTTTGTCGAGAGGAATGAATCACCTCTCATGTATCGACTAATCTTTGACAAACGGCGTGTTGTCCGTATTACTCTCCCTGCTCCTGCCTTCTTTGATTATCAGGCAAAAGGAAGATATGTTATTACCAGAGAGGAGGCAGATGAGTACGAGAGGATAGCGGAGGCAGCCCGACGCCACGCTGCAGCTCAGGAGGCGATAGTCGCTGCATCGCAGTACGACCCCAGCTACAACTACGGATATCCGCCAGGTCATCCCTGGCAATGAACCAACTTAGGCCAAAAGCCTAAGCTTGGGGGAGTACGTATTTCCCACAAACATTACAATTATGTTCGCACACCTATTGCTAGATGTCGGTGCTCATTCTTTTTCATTGTAATATTATGCTAGTTTATTTTCTTTTTCTTGCTTTCTTCTTGTGTGTTTGTTAAACTTTAAGAAAAACCAAAAAAAATAGTAATAGCTTCTAGTTAGTTTACCTTCTTGCTGTAGTACTAATAATTAAAAAGAAAACCCAAAAATATTTCCCGTTCTTCTTTTGCTTGTTGGGAGCTTTCCCGTGTAAATAGTTTTTATTTCTTTTCTTTTCTTTGGGGGTCGATAGGAGAAGACCATAATTAAATTGTTGAAGTGGCTCTTATATGCAATATTGTTGATTTAACCAAGAGCCCATATTGCCTTGTCTTCTCCTGTTTATTGAATGCTCGCAGATTCCAGCTTAGTCCAATGCACATGCACTGTTATTATATTCACATCGTTCGGTCGTGCAAGTGAAAGGCAATTATGATGATATAAGATGGACTGACTGAGATGAGAAAAGCTGGTATGAACTCGACCTCTCTTGTTTTTGTAAATATGATGAGTTCATCATTCCTGATTCAGCTTATTATGAATAAACATGTTTGCAATGACAATTAGAGATCATAGTTGCTTGTGCCATGCTTGATTAGCTATGAGTTATAATGGTTTACTTTGCGTGCCAACATGCTATTAAAATGGTTGTGATGTGGTATAGTGGGGTGGTATCCTCCTTTGAATGATTTAAGTGACTTGACTTGGCACATGTTCACACATGTAGTTGAAACAAATCAACATAGCCATCATGATATTTATGTTCATGGTGGATTATATCCTACTCATGCTTGCATCCAATGTTTATTAATTTTAATGCATGTTCATGACTGTTGTCTCTCTCTAGTTGGTCGCTTCCCAGTCTTTTGCTAGCCTTCACTTGTACTAAGCGGGAATACTGCTTGTGCATCCAATCCCTTAAACCCCAAAGTTATTCCAGATGAGTCCACTATACCTTCCTAATGCGGTATCTACCTGCCGTTCCAAGTAAATTTGTATGTGCCAAACTCTAAACCTTCAAATAAACATTCTATTTTGTATGCTCGAATAGCTCATGTATCAACTAGGGCTGCCCTTATCTTCCATGTTTCTCATGAGGAGTGGACTCCGCTCCTCATTCACGAGAAAATGGCTGGTCTCCGGGATGCCCAGTCCCATGCTTTATGCAAACTAAATCAAAATAATTGCAAACAAAACTCCCCCTGGGACTGTTGCTAGTTGGAGACACTCGTTGTTTCGAGCAAGTCATGGATTGATGCTTGTTGGTGGAGGGGGAGTATAAACTTTCCCATTCTGTTTGGGAACCGCCTATAATGTGTGTAGCATGGAAGATATCGCCATCTCTTAGTTGTTATGTTGACAATGAAAGTATGCCGCTCAAAATATTATTTATCTCTATTTCAAAATCGAGCTCTGGCACCTCTACAAATCCCTGCTTCCCTCTGCGAAGGGCCTATCTATTTACTTTTATGTTGAGTCATCACCCTCTTATTAAAGAGCACTAGCTGGAGAGCACAACTGTCATTTGCATTCATTACTATTAATTTATATTGGGTATGACTATGATTGGATCTCTTTTACCATGAATTACAATGTCTAGTCAGTCCTTGATCTTTAAAGGTGCTCTGCATTTATGTTTTGCGGTCTCAGAAAGGGCTACCGAGATACCATCTTGTTATATCATATTATGATTGTTTTGAGAAAGTGTTGTCATCCGAGATTTATTATTATGACTCGCTAGTTTATTATGTTATTGATATGAGTAAACATGAGACCTAGGAGTTATTGCAAATGTGGTTAGTTATGATATTTGCTGAAAACTTGAATGCTGGCGTTACATATTTACAACAACAAGAGCAAACAAAGTTTGTAAAAGTTTTTCTTTATCACTTTCAGTTTATCAACTGAATTGCTTGAGGACAAGCAAAGGTTTAAGCTTGGGGGAGTTGATACGTTCCGTCGAATCTACTTTTCCAAACACTTTTGCCCTTGTTTTGGACTCTAACTTGCATGATTTGAATGAAACTAACCCGGACTGACGTTGTTTTCAGCAGAATTGCCATGGTGTTATTTATGTGCAAAAACAAAAGTTCTCGGAATGACCTGAAACTCCACGGAACGTTTAGTTGAAAATAATAAAAAATCCTTGCCAAAGATGAAGACCAGGGGGCCCACACCCTGTCCATGAGGGTGGGCGCCCCCCCCCCCCACTAGGGCGCGCCCCCTACCTCGTGGGCCCCCTGGAGCTCCTCCGACGCCAACTCCAACTCTATATATTTGCTTTCGGGGAGAAAAAAATCAAGGAGAAGAAATCATCGCGTTTTACAATACGGAGCCGCCGCCAAGCCCTAAAACCTCTCGGGAGGGCTGATCTGGAATCCATTCGGGGCTCCGGAGAGGGGATTCGTCGCCGTCGTCATCATCAACCATCCTCCATCACCAATTTCATGATGCTCACCGCCGTGCGTGAGTAATTCCATCGTGAGGCTTGCTGGACGGTGATGGGTTGGATGAGATCTATCATGTAACCGAGTTAGTTTTGTTAGGGTTTGATCCTAGTATCCACTATGTTCGAGATTGATGTTGCTATGACTTTGCTATGCTTAATGCTTGTCACTAGGGCCCGAGTGCCATGATTTCAGATCTGAACCTATTATGTTTTCATGAATATATGTGTGTTCTTGATCCTATCTTGCAAGTCTATAGTCACCTACTACGTGTTATGATCCGCAACCCCAAGTGACAATAATCGGGACCACTCACGGTGATGACCATAGTTTGAGGAGTTCATGTATTCACTATGTGCTAATGCTTTGTTCGGTTCTCTATTAAAAGGAGGCCTTAATATCCCTTAGTTTCCATTAGGACCCGCTGCCACGGAGGGTAGGACAAAAGATGTCATGCAAGTTCTTTTCCATAAGCACGTATGACTATATTCGGAATACATGCCTACATTACATTGATGAATTGGAGCTAGTTCTATGTCACCCTATGTTATGACTGTTACATGATGAACCGCATCCGGCATAATTATCCATCACCGATCCAATGCCTACGAGCTTTTCCTATATTGGTTCTCACTTATTTACTTTCCCGTTGCTACTGTTACAATCACTACAAAATACCAAAAACATTACTTTTTGCTTCCGTTACTTTTGTTACCGTTACCACAACTATATCATATTACTTTGCTACTAAATACCTTATTGCAGAATTAAGTTATCCAGGTGTGGCTGAATTGATAACTCAGTTGCTAATACTTGAGAATATTCTTTGGCTCCCCTTGTGTCGAATCAATAAATTTGGGTTGAATACTCTACCCTCGAAAGCTGTTGCGATCCCCTACACTTGTGGGTTATCATAATGCTACCGCCATACTAAGCAAAATAAGATGCATAAAAGATGAACATCACATGCAATCAAAATATATAACATGATATGGCCATCATCATCTTGTGCCTTTCATCTCCATCTCCAAAGCACCGTCATGATCTCCATCATCACCGGCTTGACACCTTGATCTCCATCGTAGCGTCATGGTCGTCTCGCCAACTATTGCTTCTACAACTATCGCTAACGCATAGTGATAAAGTAAAGCAATTACATGGCGTTTGCATTTCATACAATAAAGCGACAACTATAAGGCTCCTGCCAGTTGCCGATAAATTTTACAAAACATGATCATCTCATACAATAACGTATATCACATCATGTCTTGACCATATCACATCACAACATGCCCTGCAAAAACAAGTTAGACGTCCTCTACTTTGTTATTCTAAGTTTTACGTGGCTTCTACGGGCTTCTAGTAAAAACCATTCTTACCTATGCATCACAACCACAACGGTGATTTATCAAGTTTGTTGTTTTAACCTTCAACAAGGACCGGCCGTAGTCAAATTTGATTCAACTAAAGTTGGAGAAACAGACACCCGCTAGCCACCTTTATGCAAAACTAGTTGCATGTCTGTTGGTGGAATCGGTCTCATGAACGTGGTCATGTAAGGTTGGTCCGGGCTGCTTCATCCAACAATACCGCTGAATCAAAATAAGATATTTGTGGTAAGCAGTATGATGATCACCGCCCACAACTCTTTGTGTTCTACTCGTGCATATCATCTACGCATAGACCTAGCTCTGATGCCACTGTTGGGAAACGTAGCATGCAATTTCAAAAAAAATCCTACGCTCACCCTAGATCTATCTAGGATATGCATAGCAATGAGAGGGGGAGAGTGTGTCCACGTACCCTCGTAGACCGAAAGCGGAAGCGTTTGACAACGCGGTTGATGTAGTCGAACTTCTTCTCTTTCCGACCAACCAAGCACCGAACGTACGACACCTCCGAGTTATGCACACGTTCAGCTCGATGACGTCCCTCGAACTCTTGACCCAGCAAAGTGTCGAGGGAGAGTTCCGTCAGCACGATGGCGTGGTGACGGTGATGGTGAAGTGATCCGCGCTGGGCTTCGCCTAAGCACTACGTGAATATGACCGGAGGCGTAAACTAAGGAGGGGGGTGCCGCACACGGCTAGGAATCAATGTTGCTTGTTCTAGCGGTGCCCCCCCCTCATATATATAGGTTGGAGGAGAGGATAGGCAGCCAAGGGGGCGCCCCAAGTAGGAGGAATCCTAGTTGGGCGCCTCCCAATTCGGCCTCCCCCCCTTCCGTATTCATCCGGAGGGGGAAGGAAGGAGGAGGGAGGAGAGAAGGAAGGGGGAGGTTGTAGGATCGGAAGTATGTCTAGAGGGGGGTGATTAGACTACTTGACCAAATAAAAACTTATCATTTTCCCAATTTTAGTCTTTGGCAGATTTTAGCTATCTTAGCACAAGTCAAGCAATCTTAACTCAATTCAAGCAAGCATGCAAAGAGTATATGAGCAGCGGAAAGTAAAGCATTCAACTTGCAAGAATATAAAGGGAAGGGTTTGGAGAAATCAAACGCAATTGGAGACACGGATGTTTTTGTCATGGTTCCGATAGGTGGTGCTATCGTACATCCACGTTGATGGAGACTTCAACCCACGAACGGTAACGGTTGCGCGAGTCCACGGAGGGCTCCACCCACGAAGGGTCCACGAAGAAGCAACCTTGTCTATCCCACCATGGCCGTCGCCCACGAAGGACTTGCCTCACTAGCGGTAGATCTTCACGAAGTAGGCGATCTCCTTGCCCTTACAAACTCCTTGGTTCAACTCCACAATCTTGTCGGAGGCTCCCAAGTGACACCTAGCCAATCTAGGAGACACCACTCTCCAAGAAGTAACAAATGGTGTGTTGATGATGAACTCCTTGATCTTGTGCTTCAAATGATAGTCTCCCCAACACTCAACTCTATCTCACAGGATTTGGATTTGGTGGAAAGAAGATTTGAGTGGAAAGCAACTTGGGGAAGGCTAGAGATCAAGATTCATATGGTAGGAATGGAATATCTTGGCCTCAACACAAGGGTAGGTGGTTCTCTCTCAGAAAATGTGTATTGGAGGTGTAGGTTTGTTCTGATGGCTCTCTCCATGAATGAAGAGTGGGTGGAGGGGTATATATAGCCTCCACACAAAAACTAACCATTACACACAACTTACCAATCTTGGTGGGACCGAATTGAGAAACTCGGTCGGACCGATTCAGCAAATCTAGTAACCGTTAGGATTTTCGGTGGGACCGACATGCAACTCGGTAGGACCGATATGGTTAGGGTTAGGGCATAACGTAATCTTGGTGAGACCGATTACACAAACTCGGTAGGACCAATTTTGGTAATAAGCTAACCAGAGAGTTGGTCAGGTAAACTCGGTGGGACCGGTTCGCTCATTTCGGTGGGACCAAAATGTTACGAAAAGGAAACAGAGAGTTTACATTGCAATCTCGGTGGGACCGATGGCTCATCTTGGTGGGACCGAAACGTTACGAAGGGAAACAGAGAGATTACAATCCCATCTCGGTGAGATTGAGATCCCTATCGGTGAGACCGATTTGCCTAGGGTTTGTGGCAGTGGCTATGACATCTGAAATCGGTGGCGCCGGATAGAAAGAATCGGTGGGGCCGAGTTTGACCTTTGGTTTAGGTCATATGTGGATGTGAGAAAGTAGTTGAGGGTTTTGGAGCATATCACTAAGCACTATGAAGCAAGAACCTCATTAAGCAACACCTCATCCCTCCTTGATAGTATTGGCTTTTCCTATAGACTCAATGTGATCTTGGATCACTAAAATATAAAATGTAGAGTCTTGAGCTTTGAGCTTGAGCCAATCCTTTTATCCTTAGTATTTTTAGGGGTCCACTTTCCTCATCCATGCCATGCCATTCATTGAGCTTTTCCTGAAATATTTATCTTGGAATAATGTTAGCTCAATGAGCTATATGTTGTTAGGAATTACCAAAACCACCTAGGGATAGTTGCACTTTCAATCTCCCCCTTTTTGGTAATTGATGACAACATATAGATCAAAGCTTCGACAAATGATAATAAGAGTGAAAAATATTGTCGCTTTGAGAAGTATGTGATAAGCAAGAGCTCCCCCTAAATTTGTGCATAGTTTAAGATTTGCTTTGGACTGCAAATGCACAAAGAGTTAGGCTCATGGGTTACTCTTCCATGTCAATACATCTTGGTGGAGCGCTCAAAATGATAACAATAGAATACATGCACTCATCACCAAGCGAAGTGAATGATCATATAGAGATAAAAGGATAATGTCATCCAACAAGCATTAATGTAGCATATGATCAAACACATGATCATCCAAGTATCACATGCATGACAGAAGTATCTCAATCAAGCAAATAAAGTTCAACCACCAAAGCAAGAGAGAATAAAAGCGACGCTCTCTCGAAGCCTATGATCTATACATTTTCTCCCCTTTGGCAACAAGTTACCAAAAAGTTCATAGAAAATGCATAGCACTAAATCGTCTCTCAGGCTTGATCTTCAGGTCGTGGTGTAGACAGAACGCCAAGGACGAAGGCATCAGTTGATGTAGATGGAGCTGGTGGAGTAGGTGCTGGAGCTGGTGGCACTGAAGCTGTAGCTGGTGCAGATGAAGTGGCTCTGGTGGCAGCTTTGGGTAGGTTGCTTGGGGTGCTCCTGCTGCCCTCATCATAGCTGCTAGAGGGACTAGTGCCCTCACTCATGTGAACCTGCTCCTCTTCCCTGTTCTGGCTGTCACTTTGATCAGACATATTGCAATCACTAACAACAGACCCTGTGAGTAGATATAGATGAGATAGAGTGGGTGAGCATCACAAAATACAGAGGTTTTTGCAAAAGAATGAGTCAAAAACTTAGTTTTAGTTTTCCACAGAAAGCATTTCGGATCTACCGATTTGTAAACTCGGTGATACCGAAGCAGCTTTTGGAACCTAAACTATTGAACTCGGTCAGACCGAGTCACAGTTCGGTGGCACCGAGACTTCTAGGGTTTCACAAAGTCCTGAACTCGGTCACACCGATTTGCAATTCTCGGTCAGACCGAGAGTTACATGTGCAATGGCCTTAGCCGAATCGGTGTTACCGAGTTCTACAACTCGGTTGGTCCGAGATGGTTTCGGCGGAAACCTAACCCTAAATTTTCAATTCATCTCTAATCTACGGAGTGTTTTGACTGGATAGATAGTTTCAATCGTGGCAAGATTCATGGTGAACACAATGTGCTAGGAATCAGATAAGGATAGCACAGTGATCAAGTTCATACCCTAGTTCGGCGATGAACTCGCTACGGCGGCAACGGTGGGGATGATTCCCGTTGACGGCGGCGGAGACTAGCGGCAGGAGGCAGCTGGTGACGAGGAGGACGATCTGGAGACCCTGGAGGCAGAGCGGGCTGAGCGCGGGCGAAAGAGTTCGGAGAAAATTTCCAAAATTTTGCCCGTGGGTATATATAGCCCGACCCTGTCGGTGTGACCGAGTGGAACAACTCGGTGGCACCGAGATGCATAACTGCAAGCAGTTACAGCAACTCGGTGTGACCGAAAGGTTCAAATTGGCTGCACCGAGATTGAAAACCTAGATCGACTTAGTGATCTCGGTATGGCCGAAATGGATGAATCGGTCAGACCGAAACACACAAAGAAGTTTTGGAAGTTTAAGTCTATGAAGAATCGGGGACTCCGAGTGCTCCTCACACAGAGTGGTTCGAATCTGACTTGATCAAATTTTGTGATGTAGCATGAATAGAGTTTGAGACGAGAAAAGCATAGATAGCTAGAGAAGGTTCTTAGGCATTCTTGTCCATCCACTTGGCAAAAGAAAAAGAAAACAATCAATCAAAACAACAAGTGGATGTCCTCGAATGAGTAAAATATGCAACCAACATGCTCACACAATAGAATGGCAAATGAAATATGTGGCGAAGCATGCACAACCAATTCTAGCATCTATCAGGCAATTGGCGATGACTAGGTCATCTATATATGAGTGTATTGACTTAGGAGTCAAATGAGAACATTTGATCATAGGTCATACTCATCGTTCAAGCTCAAGTGGGGTTACCACTTTTACATAATGCATTGTTGTGTTCACACCATTAGAGTTGCTTTAGCTCAATTCTTAGAGTAAAGCTCCCCCTAGATGTGAGATCCCCCTTAGAGGGATAAACTAACCTTGGGTTTTGTCTATGATGAGTTCATGTAGGTGTTGAAGATGTGGATGCTCAATGTTGATGTAGATCATTTGGAGCAATCCTTTGGAGTGAGTTGCACTTTCAATACCTACACGGGTTAGTCCCACAAGGAACAAACAAGGATATCCATAGACATAGAGTGATGTACACACAAGATGATGTCTATGAGAGCATTAGGTAGCCTTGTCCCTTGTCTTACCAACAAGAGGGTTTGTGACTCCTTGAACTAGTGCAAGATGTGGAAGGCGATTGCACTTGTTCTTGCCAAAATGATATGAGTGAAATATGTTGGCGGAGTCACCCTCAAGAACTCTCTAGTTCTTCTTCTTCGGGATCCACATCATCTTGATGGGAATCCTTGGAGTTGTAGTCGTACTTGATGAAGTGGAACTTGATGTATTCTTGGGAACCCACTTGACCAAGGCCTTAGGAGCTTCTTCAAATGCATCAATTTCTTCTTGAAGCTTGTCCTTGCCTTTTTCCTTGTGGTCTTTTGGTGGAAGATCATCTTGAGCTTGTGTACCCTTGAAGGAAGTAGGATCATACTTCTCTTGTTGAGGAACAAACTTCATCTTGGGGTATTGATCTTCTTCCCACTCAACTCCATTGGCATTGAACTTTCGTTCATAACCAACACCTTGATTCTTCCGGTGCCTTCCTTGCTTGCGTACAATTTCCTCAAATTGCTTACTCCCGGCAAGGCTCTTGTAAACACCTTTCTCTATAATTCCCTTCAATAGGCTATTTTCTTGCTCAAGTGTAACTTGGCTAAGAGAATCATTAGTGGAATCAGGAGAACTACTAGAAGAAACAACATTGCATTTAGCATGATTATTGTTACTACTAGAGGAAGAATCCTTCTTGTTCTTGTTACTAGACTTGACTTGAGGCATATAAGTAGATAAGAGTAAACGCTTGGCAATGTAAGAAGAACTTTTCTTGCGAAGATCATCATTGATTGCCTTTAAGAACTCATGCTCTTGCTCAAGGTTGAGCTTTTCAAAGCGTAACTTCTCATGAGTCCTTAAAAGTTCTCGATGATCTCCTAAGATAGTTTCATGAGCTAACTTAAGAGTGTTTAGTTCTTCAGTTAGCAGCTCAATCTTCTCCTTTTCATTGTCATTCGTTTTATCTTGATTAGCATGATTAATTGACGTTTCATCATAGTATTCATCACTAGAGTTGTCAACAAGTAAATCATCATCACCTAACAAGTCATCTTCATCACTATTGAAATCAACATACTCGGGGTGTGTTACCTTTTGGACCTTTGGCCATGAAGCATCTTCCAATTCCTTCGTTTGGTGAATCAAATATGTCGTAGGAGTTGGTTGACACAAGTGCTAGACCGGCAACACCTCCATCTTGAGTATATTCGGAGTCGGAGTGATAGCTTCTCTCGGAGTGATTTTCGGAGTCAGAGCCAGATACCCATTCACCAATATGAGCTTGATGTCTTCGTTTTGTGTAGCTCCTTGATGACTTGTCCTTCCTTTCCGAATCCTTGCTTCTCCGTGAGGGTCTTCGTTCATAATGATCATCTCTACTCCCTCTCTCTTGGTGGTGATTCTTCTCTTCTACTTCTTCTTTTTGGAGAATCTTCTCTTCTTTTGTAGTGTGCCGTACACTCATTGAAATAGTGTCCGGGTCTTCCACAATTGTAGCAATTACGCTCTCGACTAGAAGATCTTTTGTCATTGTAGGACCTTGACTTGGAGCTTCTCTCTTTGCTTCTACTCTTGTAGAATTTGTTGAAGTTCTTCACCATTAAGCTTAATTCTTCATTGAAGGTTTGTTTCTCACTTGATGATGTGGGGGCTTCACATGAGGCTTTGTAAGCACCACTTGATTTGTTGTGAAGTTCCTCCGTATCCTTGAGTGACATCTCATGAGCAACAATTGTTCCAATGACTTCCGTTGGCTTGAGATCTTTGTAATTGGGCATCATTTGGATAAATGTGCACACGGTATCATATTTTCCATCCAAGGCTCTTAGGATCTTCTTGATGATGAATCTGTCGGTCATCTCTTCACTTCCTAAACCGGCAGTCTCTTTTTGCTGATAAGAGCAAGCCTAGAGTACATTTCAGCGACACCTTCACCATCCTTCATTTTGAACTTGTCAAGTTTGACTTTGAAGCACATCCAACTTGGATTCCTTGACGGAGTCGGTACCTTCATGCATATCAATCAAAGTATCTCAAATTTCCTTTGCATTCTCAAGGCGACTGATTTTGTTGAATTCTTCAGGGCACAATCCGTTGAAGAGGATATCACAAGCTTGAGCGTTGTATCGCAGCATCTTCAACTATTCCCCGGTAGCTTCACGGTTCGGTTCTCTCCCATCAAAGAATTCACCTTGCAAGCCAATACACACAATAGCCCAAACAGTGGGGTTATGTCCAAGAATATGCATTTTCATCTTATGCTTCCAACTAGCAAAATTAGCACCATCAAAGTAAGGACCTCTACGGTGATAATTTCCCTCGCTAGACACCATACTCTCCTAGGTTGTGAAACCAAGGCTATGACCACCAAAAGCTATGGAAATCAAAGCAAATGGAGACCAACGCTCTGATACCACTGTAGGATCGAAAGTATGTCTAGAGGGGGGGTGATTAGACTACTTGACCAAATAAAAACTTATCATTTTCCCAATTTTAGTCTTTGGCAGATTTTAGCTATCTTAGCACAAGTCAAGCAATCTTAACTCAATTCAAGCAAGCATGCAAAGAGTATATGAGCAGCGGAAAGTAAATCATTAACTTGCAAGAATATAAAGGGAAGGGTTTGGAGAAATCAAACGCAATTGGAGACACGGATGTTTTTGTCGTGGTTCCGATAGGTGGTGCTATCGTACATCCACGTTGATGGAGACTTCAACCCACGAAGGGTAACGGTTGCGCGAGTCCACGGAGGGCTCCACCCACGAAGGGTCCACGAAGAAGCAACCTTGTCTATCCCACCATGGTCGTCGCCCACGAAGGACTTGCCTCACTAGCCGTAGATCTTCACGAAGTAGGCGATCTCCTTGCCCTTACAAACTCCTTGGTTCAACTCCACAATCTTGTCGGAGGCTCCCAAGTGACACCTAGCCAATCTAGGAGACACCACTCTCCAAGAAGTAACAAATGGTGTGTTGATGATGAACTCCTTGCTCTTGTGCTTCAAATGATAGTCTCCCCAACACTCAACTCTCTCTCACAAGATTTGGATTTGGTGGAAAGAAGATTTGAGTGGAAAGCAACTTGGGGAAGGCTAGAGATCAAGATTCATATGGTAGGAATGGAATATCTTGGCCTCACCACAAGGGTAGGTGGTTCTCTCTCAGAAAATGTGTATTAGAAGTGTAGGTTTGTTCTGATGGCACTCTCCATGAATGAAGAGTGGGTGGAGGGGTATATATAGCCACCACACAAAAACTAACCGTTACACACAACTTACCGATCTCGGTGGGACCGAATTGAGAAACTCGGTCGGACCGATTCAGCAAATCTAGTGACCGTTAGGATTTTCGGTGGGACCGACATGCAACTCGGTAGGACCGATATGGTTAGGGTTAGGGCATAACGTAATCTCGGTGAGACCGATTACACAAACTCGGTAGGACTGATTTTGGTAATAAGCTAACCAGAGAGTTGGTCAGGTAAACTCGGTGGGACCGGTTCGCTCATTTCGGTGGGACCGAAATGTTACGAAAAGGAAACAGAGAGTTTACATTGCAATCTCGGTGGGACCGATCACTCATCTCGGTGGGACCGAAACGTTACAAAGGGAAACAGAGAGATTACAATCCCATCTCGGTGAGACCGAGATCCCTATCGGTGAGACCGATTTGCCTAGGGTTTGTGGCAGTGGCTATGACATCTGAACTCGGTGGCGCCAGATAGAAAGAATCGGTGGGGCCGAGTTTGACTTTTGGTTTAGGTCATATGTGGATGTGAGAAAGTAGTTGAGGGTTTTGGAGCATATCACTAAGCACTATGAAGCAAGAACCGCATTAAGCAACACCTCATCCCTCCTTGATAGTATTGGCTTTTCCTATAGACTCAATGTGATCTTGGATCACTAAAATATAAAATGTAGATTCTTGAGCTTTGAGCTTGAGCCAATCCTTTTATCCTTAGTATTTTGAGGGGTCCACTTTCCTCATCCATGCCATGCCATTCATTGAGCTTTTCCTGAAATATTTATCTTGGAATAATGTTAGCTCAGTGAGCTATATGTTGTTAGGAATTACCAAAACCACCTAGGGATAGTTGCACTTTCAGAGGCCAAATCCCTCCCCTTCCTTTCTCTCTTTTCCTATTTCCTTCCCCCTTATTTCGGCCTACATGGGGCGCACCAGCCCCCTAGGGGCTGGTTTGTCCCCTTCTTGGCCCATTAGGCCTATGTAGTTGCCGGGGGGATGCCCGGAATCCCTTCCGGTGACCTGATATGTACACGGTACCCCGAGAACACTTCCGGTGTCCGAATATCATCATACTATATATGAATCTTTAACTCTCGACCATTTCGAGACTCCACGTCATGTCCGTGATCTCATCCGGGACTCCGAACAACATTCTTTCACCAAATCACATAACTCATATAGTACAAAATCGTCATCGAACGTTAGGCATGCGGACCCTACGGATTCGAGAATTATGTAGACATGACCGAGACACCTCTCCTGTCAATAACCAATAGCGGAACCTGGATGCTCATATGGGTTCGTACATATTCTACGAAGATATTTATTGGTCGTACCGCAATGACAATATACGTAATTCCCTTTGTCATCGGTATGTTACTTGCCCGAGATTCGATCCTCGGTATCTTCATACCTAGTTCAATCTCGTTACCGGCAAGTCTTTTTACTCGTTACATAATACATCATCCCGCAACTAGTTCATTAGTCACATTGCTTGCAAGGCTTATTATGATGTGCATTACCAAGAGGGCCCGGAGATACCACTCCGATACTCGGAGTGACAAATCCTAATCTCGATCTATGCCAACCCAACAAACACCTTCGGAGATACCTGTAGAGCATCTATATAATCACCCAGTTACGTTGTGACGTTTGGTATCACACAAGGTATTCCTCCAGTATCCAGGGGTTGCATAATCTCATAGTCAAAGGAATATGTATATGACATGAAGAAAGCAATAGTAATAAAACTTAACGATCATTATGCTAAGCTAATGGATGGGTCTTGTCCATCACATCATTCTCCTAATGATGTGATCCCGTTCGTCAAATGACAACACATGTCTATGGTTAGGAAACTTAACCATCTATGATTAACGAGCTAGTCTAGTAGAGGCTTACTCTGGACACTGTGTTTTGTCTATGTATCCACACATGTATCAAGTTGCCGGTTTATACAATTCTAGCATGAATAATAAACATTTATCATTATATAAGGAGATATAAATAACAACTGTATTATTGCCTCTAGGGCATATTTCCTTCAAAACTGCATTTCTTTAATGTATTTATTAAAGAAGAGTTGTATATGATTCAACCGGAAGGTTTGTCAATCCTAAAGGTGCTAACAAAGTGTGCAAGCTCCAACGATCCATCTATGGACTGGTGCAAGCATCTCAGAGTTGGAATATACGCTTTGATGAGTTGATCAAAGCATATAGTTTTATACAGACTTGCGATGAAGCCTGTATTTACAAGAAAGTGAGTGGGAGCACTACAACCTTTGTGATAAGTATATGTGAATGACATATTGTTGATCGGAAATGATGTAGAGTTTCTGGAAAGCATAAATGAGTGTTTGAAAGGAGTTTTTCAAAGAAAGACCTCGGTGAAGCTGCTTACATATTCGGCATCAAGATCTATAGAGATAGATCAAGACGCTTGATAAGACTTTCTATGAGTACATACCTTGATAAGATTTTGAAGGAGTTCAAAATGGATCAGTAAAAGAAGAAGTTATTGCCTGAGTTGTAAGGTATGAAGTTGAGTAAGACTCAAAACCCGACCACAGCAGAAGATAGAGAGATTATGAAAGTCATTCCCTATGCCTAAGCCATAGGTTCTATAAAGTATGCCATGCTGTATACTAGACATATTGTGTACCTTGTCATGAGTTTGGCAAGGGGGTACAATAGTGATCCAGGAGTAGATCACTGGACAGCGGTGAAAATTATCCTTAGGTACCTAGAGAGAACTAAGGAAATGTTTCTCGGTTATGGAGGTGACAAAGAGTTCGTCGTAAAGGGTTACATCAGTGCAAGCTTTGACACTAATCCGGATGACTCCGAGTCTCAATCTAGATACATATTGAAAGTGTGAGCAATTAGCTCGAGTAGCTCCATGCAAAGCATTGTAGACATAGAAATTTGCAAAATACATACGGATCTGAATGTGGCACACCCGTTGACTAAACTTCTCTCACAAGCAGAACATGATCACACCTTAGTACTCTTTGGGTGTTAATCACATAGCGATGCGAACTCGATTATTGACTCTAGTAAACCCTTTGGGTTTTGGTCACATGGCAATGTGAACTATGGGTGTTAATCACATAAAGATGTGAACTATTGGTGTTAAATCACATGGCGATGTGAACTAGATTATTGACTCTAGTGCAAGTGGGAGAATGAAGGAAATATGCCCTAGAGGCAATAATAAAGTTGTTATTTTATATTTACTTATATCATGATAAATTTTTATTATTCATGCTAGAACTATATTAACCGGAAACTTGATACATGTGTGGATACATAGAAAAAACACCGTGTCCCTAGTAAGCCTCTACTAGACTAGCTCGTTAATCAAAGATGGTTAAGTTTCCTAACCATAGACATGTGTTGTCATTTTATGAACGGGGCCACATCATTAGGAGAATGATGTGATGGACAAGACCCATCCATTAGCTTAGCATATTGATCGTTCAGTTTTATTGCTATTGCTTTCTTCATGTCAAATACATATTCCTTCGACTATGAGATTATGCAACTCCCGAATACCGGAGGAATGTCTTACGTGCTATCAAACGTCACAACGTAACTGGGTATTATAAAGATGCTCTACAGGTATCTCAGAACGTGTTTGTTGGGTTGGCATAAATCGAGATTAGTATTTGTCACTCTGAGTATTGGAGAGGTATCTCTGGGCCCTCTCGGTAATGCACATCAAAAGAATCCTTGCAAGCAATGTGACTAATGAGTTAGTTGCGGGATGATGTATTACAGAACGAGTAAAGAGACTTGCCGGTAACGAGATTGAACTAGGTATGAAGATACCGACGATCGAATCTCGGGAAAGTAACATACCGATGACAAAGGGAATTACGTATGTTGTCATTGCGGTACGACCGATAAAGATCTTCGTAGAATATGTAGGAACCAATATGAGCATCCAGGTTCCGCTGTTGGTTATTGACCAGAGAGGTGTCTCGTTCATGTCTACATAGTTCTCGACCCCGTAGGGTCCGCATGCTTAACGTTCGATGATGATTTTGTATTATATGGAGTTATGTGATTTGGTGACCGAATGTTGTTCGGAGTCCCTGATGAGATCACGGACATGACGAGGAGTCTCGAAATGATCGAGAGGTAAAGATTCATATATAGGACGATAGTATTCAGACACCGGAAGTGTTCCGGGGGTACCGGGTATGTATCGGGTCTCCGGAAGGGGTTCAGGACATCCCCCCGGCAACTACATGGGCCTAATGGGCCAAGAGGGGGACAGACCAGCTTGGGCGCCTCATGTAGTCCGAAATAAGGGGGAAGGAAAGAGGAGAAGAGGGAAAGGAAGGGGAGGGAGGGATTCCCCCCCCCCCCTCCTTCTCTCCTTCCTACTCCTTCCTTCCCCCTCCGGATGAATATGGAAGGGGGCGAATTGGGAGGCGCCCAAGTAGGATTCCTCCTACTTGGGCGCCCCCTTGGCTGCCTCTCCTCCCTTCCAACCTATATATATGAGGGGGGGGGCACCACTAGAACACACAGCATTGATTCCTAGCCATGTGCGGCGCCCCCCTCCACAGTTTACGCCTCCGGTCATATTCACGTAGTGCTTAGGGAAAGCCCTACGCGGTTCACTTGACCATCACCGTCACCATGTCGTCGTGTTGACGGAACTCTCCCTCGACACCTTGCTGGATCAAGAGTTCGAGGGACATCATTGAGCTGAACGTGTGCAGAACTCGGAGGTGGCATATGTTCGGTGCTTGATCGGTCGGAATGAGAAGAAGTTCGACTACATCAACCGCGTTATCAAACGCTTCCGCTTTTGGTCTACGAGGGTACATGGACACACTCTCCCCCTCTCGTTGCTATGCATCTCCTAGATAGATCTTGCGCGAGCGTAGATTTTATTTTTTGAAATTGCATGCTACGTTTCCCAACATTGGTTTGCAGGCCAAAACGATTGGAAGGATTAGGTGTTCTCAATATCCGAAAATTTGCGAGGGCTCTGCACTCTAGTTGGGCATGGTACGAATGGAAAGAGCCGAACAGGGCATGGATGCATTTGGGTAACCCTTGTGACAACACCGATATGGATCTCTTTCGTGCGGCCACAACCATTACCGTCGGGAATGGTCACTTGGCCAAGTTTTGGCATTCTCCATGGCTGAATGGAAAAAAAATGATATTTCCCCCTTGATATTTCAACTCTCCAAGAGGAAAAACACCAGCATGCATGACGCCCTCCTTGACCTTGCTTGGGTTACTGGGATCAACATTTCTGTGGGCCTCTCGATCAATCCTTTGCATCTGTTCTATACTATGTGGGCTCTTCTTGACCCTATCCATTTGGAGGTGCATGTACACAATGATATATCATGGAACCTCACAACCAGCCGAGCCTACTCGGTGTCCTCTGCATACAACATGCAATTTGAAGGGACAATTCCCACCACTATGGTTCCTGCTATATGGAGAAACTGGGCACCGCCGAAGTGCAAATTTTTTGCATGGCTCGTCATTAAAAATAGGGTGTGGACGGCCGGCCGCTTGCAAAAGCGAGGATGGCCAAACTGCGGTTTGTGCCAACTTTGCAAGAGAGAGCCTGAGTCAGCAGCGCACATTCTCTTCAAATGTAGGTTTCCCTCAGAATCTGGACGGCTGTCAAAGCTTAGCTCAATGTGCCTGAACTAAACATTGCGGATTGGGGAGGCATTCACACGGTCCAAGCCTGGTGGACGGCGACGGTTTTTACGTGTGGACACAGGAGGAAGGCCATTTCATCACTTCTCATGCTCATCACATGGGAGATATGGAACGAGCGAAACACTCGAGTTTTTCATAGTAAGTCGGCTATGCCTACTGTTCTAGTAGACAACAGCAAGCGGGAGGCAAGAAATTTGGGACGACATTTGGTCTTTGATTTGTTTTTTTTTTTTTTTTGCGCAAGGCAAAATGATTGACATTTTTGTCTCAAAATTTGCAGGTCGCATTTGTATGTGACAAAAATGACAAAAATAATTTGTTTCAATTTTTTCGACATTTGAAAAAAAAAAGTGGGCCCGGGTGCAAATGCACCCGGGAGCCGAATTGATTTCCCCACCTTGTTGAACTTTGTTTGGCTCTCCTTCTTTATTAATCAGATGAGGTAAAGCTTTTGCCTCCGTCTAAAAAAAAAGAAGAAAAAAGCAAAGTTAACTGTCAATAACGTAGACACACAACGCTTATACACTTGAAACCAAATTATCACGCATATACTTTTCACTGTAACTGTCAATAATGTAGACACACACCACTTTACTTTCGGCTTTTGCTGTGTGTGCCCGTCTGCTTTTAACTTCTTGCCCTTTGGCGGAGGATCGATCTGGCTCGCCACAAACCAAACAAAGGTGTCAGTGCCACTGAGGAGCGAGGATACGGAAGATCATGTATGTATGTATGTATGCCCACAACAAACGCCACCGCACCACTATGTACCAGTGCTACCACCTATGCGAATGATATTGATCCGGCAGCCACTATCGGCGTCAAGATTTTGTTCCACCGGACCCGACGTACATTAACCACACTCCATCTCATCCTTATCAACCAACACTGAGGGCGTGTACTGATCTCTTCCCGCTCCACGCTTCATAAATTTCTGGAGCGGATTCGTGCCGAACGAAATATCACCTAGAAGCTAGCTTCAGGAAGCTGCCATCGAGCGCAGTACAAAAACGCGAAGCAGGGTCGGCCCAGCTCCACCGGTGCGAAAAGCTGAAGTTCGCCAATATTACATTGGAAGTGCTACCGCCAAGTGATGGTAATCGAACCGGTACGTTGCCCAAACATATCGCTAGTCATTCTCTCTCTATCGAATCGGTACATAGGCTCTCTGGGCTGCCTCCAACGGCCCGAACTGGCGCCCAATCAGGCCCAACAACCTCCCAGCTGGGCTTTAGCGATGCAAGAAGCTACCATCGACGCCGAACACTTTGGGAATCGCCAGGTTAAGCAAGAAGCTGGCTAGGGAAGCTGAATTTGTGAAGTTTAGTGAAGTGGAAGGAGATCAGAACACGCCCTGAAGCGTCCCTCGAAAAAAAACACTGAAGGCCTCCTTTGGTTTAGAGGAATCTTGTAGGAATTTCATAGGATAGGATTTTTATAAAAAAAATTCCTTTAGAGCCCTTTGGTTTGTAGGAATGGAATTCTATTCCTATGGAGGAATTCTTTCTATCCTTTACATTTCATACGAAAATAAATATTAGCCTAGATTCAATGAAAAAAATCCTATAATGTGAATCAAAGGGCATCTCTTTTCCTATTTCTACTTATAGAATTTGAGATACATGTCATCTCATTTCCTATGATTTTTTTATTCCTATGATTTTCCTACCTATGAACCAAACAAGGCCTGAAGCGAATCCGATTAAGACGCTGGCATGCATGTGACGAGTACCATCTGCCACTGTTGCGCCCATTGGGCCATCAACTGTAAACTCTTTTCGCCTAGTAGATCTTGTCGTACCGGTGGACAGGAATCTTTTAGGGCCGGGCTGGCTCGCATTTCCAGGCAAAGAGCTCCACCTGCCCACGCACGCAGTGGCTACCTGGCGCTGGACAAGATTCAAAGCAAGAAAGAGACACGCAGGTTCGCACGCTCCGTTGTTTATTCCCCCCCAGCTCATTCTCTTTATTGATTCGTCCAGAGAATTTGTACATCGATCGATCTTGAGCAGAGAGAAACGGATTGGATCCCAAAAAATGTCAGATTAAAATTGCTGACATTTCAAAGTTGCAACGCAACGCATCCATTGGGCGCGCTTTCACTTTGGCCCAACGTTGCAACCCAAGAATTAAGGACGGAGAGGCAACAAAAACAGAGAGAGACCACCGAAGCTATACATGCAAACCGACTACACCACGAAGCCAGGCGGGCTATCTAGCTGTAGATATCCTCCGGGATGCTGTGCAACGCCGGCGACCATCGTCCCGGGCGCCTCGCGGCAGCCGCGTTGGTCGCCGCCGCCGTCTGCTTCTTCGCATGCTGCCTCTTGATGGCGCTCACCAGCTGCTCCAGCGCGGGCGGCAGGGCGAAGGCGCCGCCGGCGGCGACGGCCGCGGCCACCTGCTTGAGCTGCTGCTTGCTCAGCAGGATCTTGACGCGCATCGCGCCGCCAGGGCTGGTGGCCGCTGCGTCGGCGACGGGCGTGCCCGTGGACTGCTCGACGGCCGTGACCGTCTTGGCGTCCAGCTGCAGCCTCGGGCACCTCACCAGCTTCCTGGCGTCCCTCCTCGGGAGCTGCGGGGCGGCCTCCAGCTCCATGGATCTGACGCCGGCTTGCTCCTCCGCAGTCGCTTCTTGCTCACTTGCTCCCGTTTTTTCTCGCGTTATGGACTTATGGTAGGGTAGGAGTAGTCGCTGCTCCGATGGGCAGTGGCTGGAGAATGGATATATAACGCATTTCTGCGTGTCTGAGGCTAGGGTTTTATATCATATGCAGAGGCTTACGAGCGAGACAGCTCATAGGCAACTGTCCGCGTAAAGATCGGAAAGGGACGGCTTAGGTGGAATCTTTTTCTTCAAAAAATGAGATTAGTTAGTTGCGGGTGATTTAATATCATCGTTACAGCACGTAGTAGGGCCCATGCATCACATGCTACCGGAGAAATTTCTCATGACGGGCACCAGCGCCGTCCTCTGCCATGCCATGCAGGTTTGATCTGGATTTCATCAGCTTTGGGAGAGAGAGAGAGAGAAAATATTTCGCCTACAGTGCATACGTTTTCTAAGTATGATGCACCAGTAATGTTGCTCTGAGTATTGAATCGTAGTTGTATATGGTGAGGCCTTGTTGGATGTCAGTCATGTAATCATGTGCTTTTTTTAAAAAAATTACTTCCCCACTTTATTTAGTCTATTTCTATTCATCTGAGACAATACTTAAGATACAATCTGGTGGGGCTAACTCCCACGAAACCGAACAAGCATTACATAAACCAAAACGAGCTAAAACATGAGCCGCTTTATTCGCAGTCCGCCTGACCCATGTCACCTTGAAATCTTCCAAATTTGTAGCCATTAGCTTGATCTCTTCGACAACGATTCTCACCGCCGACAGGTTTCTCTCCTTCTTATTCAGCATCGTGGCCATTTCGAGACAGTCTGTCTCCACATGCAGTTTAGGTATATTTCGAAGAAGTGCCAGTTGCACCGCTGTCCTGCATGCTAAAAGTTCTGTGGTCACCGCTATGTAGATCCTGTGGAGGAAAACAGCTTCAGCTCCTCTGGATGCTCCCACCTCGTCCCTGAGTACTACCCCCACCCCTCCATCCAGTCCCGACCGGTTCGTAGCCCCATCAACATTCGCTTTCAGCCAATCCTTCTCCGGTGGTTCCCATTTCACATGCTGGGTCGGTTTTGGCGGGGCCTGCTGTTTAACATGCGTCTTCTTCCATTCCTCCATGATTGATGCTACTCTCCTGGCCACCGAGCCTGCATATTCAATGCGTTTGCCTTCCCTTGTGTCATTTCTTGCCAGCCACAACCCGTATAACCCTTGGACCATCGCAGCCTTGTCGTCCCTCGTTGCCTCTGAAGCCACCGGAGCAGCCGGTTGGCAGCGTTCTAGCCTGGTACAAAACAAGCCGGTGGGGTCGCCACCCTAGCACCCAATACCGAACTCAGCTCTTTCCGTATACATAGAATGAAAGCATCCCCGTAACCTATGATGCACAGTTTCTTCACGTCCGCACACCGGGCAAAACACACCCGGTTTAATTTTCCTCCGTAGTAGCTCAGCACCCACCGCCAATCCATTCCTGATCAATCTCCACACATGAATGAGTACCTTGCCTGGGGCGTTCGTGCTCCACAGAGCAAGCCATCCTCGATGTGTTGTAACCGAAGAAGACGAGCCGGGCTGTCCCTCTCTCGCCCGCTTCCTCTCCATGCCAAGATGGTACGCATGTTGGGGAACATTGCATAAAATAAAAATTTTCCTACGTTCACCAAGATCCATCTATGAGTTCATCTAGCAACGAGTGAGAGATGCATCTACATACCCTTTGTAGATCGCGTGGAAGCGTTCAAGAGAACGGGGTTGAGGAGTCGTTCTCGTCGTGATCCAAATCACCGGAGATCCTAGCGCCGAACGGACGGCACCTCCGCGTTCAACACACGTACGGTCAGCGTGACGTCTCCTCCGTCTTGATCCAGCAAGGGGGAAGGAGAGGTTGATGAAGATCCAGCAGACGACGGTGTGGTGGTGGATGCAGCGATCACCAGCAGCAGGGCTTCGCCGAGCCTGCGAGAGGAGAGGTGTAGCGAGGAGAGGAGGCGCCAAGATGCAGGGTGCGGCTGCCCTCCCTCCCCCCTCCTTTATATAGGCCCCCAGGGGGGGCGCCGGCCCTGGAGATCCAATCTCCAAGGGGGGCGGCGGCCAAGGGGGGAGACTTGCCCCCCAAGGCAAGTGGGGCGCCCCCCACCCTAGGGTTTCCAACCCTAGGCGCAGGGGCCCAAGTGGGGGGCGCACCAGCCCACCAGGGGCTGGTTCCCTCCCACTTCAGCCCATGGGGCCCTCCAGATAGGTGGCCCCACCGGTGGACCCGGGACCCTTCCGTGGTCCCAGACAATCCAGAACCCCCAAATTCTCCCGATGGCGAAATAGCACTTCCTATATATATTCTTTACCTCCGGACCATTCCTAACTCCTCGTGACGTCCGAGATCTCATCCGGACTCGAACAACATTCGGTTTGCTGCATACTCATATTCATACAACCCTAGCGCCACCGAACCTTAAGTGTAGACCCTACGGGTTCGGGAGACATGCGATATGACCGAGACGGCTCTCCGGTCAATAACCAACAGCGGGATCTGGATACCCATGTTGGCTCCCACATGCTCCTCGATGATCTCATCGGATGAACCACGATGTCGAGGATTCAAGCAACCCGTATACTATTCCCTTTGTCGACGGTATGTTACTTGCCCGAGATTCGATCGTCGGTATCCCGATACCTCGCTCAATCTCGTTACGGCAAGTCACTTTACTCGCATCGTAATGCATGATCCGTGACGGACACTTGGTCACTTTGAGCTCACTATGATGATGCACTACCGAGTGGGCCCAAGGATACCTCTCCGTAATACGGAGTGACAAATCCCACCTCGATCCGTGTCAACCCAATGACACTTTCGGAGATACCGTAGTGCACCTTTATAGTCACCCGATTACGTTGTGACGCTTTGGTACACCCAAAGCACTCCTACGGTATCCGGAGTTACACGATCTCATGGTCTAAGGAAGAGATACTTGACATTGGAAAAGCTCTAGCAAAACGAACTACACGATCTTGTGATATGCTTAGGATTGGGTCTTGTCCATCACATCATTCTCCTCATGATGTGATCCCGTTATCAATGACATCCAATGTCCATAGTCGAAACCATGACTATCTATTGATCACCGAGCTAGTCAACTAGAGGCTCACTAGGGACATGTTGTGGTCTATCTATTCACACGTGTATTACGATTTCCGGATAATACAATTATAGCATGAATAAAAGACAATTATCACGAACAAGGAAATATAATAATAATCCTTTTATTATTGCCTCTAGGGCATATTTCCAACAGTCTCCCACTTGCACTAGAGTCAATAATCTAGTTACATTGTGATGAATCGAACATCCATAGAGTTCGGTGTTGATCATGTTCGCTTTCATGGAAGAGGTTTAGTCAATGGATCTGTGACATTCAGATCCGTATGCACTTTGCAAATTTCTATGTCTCCATCTTGAACATTTTCACGAATGGAGTTGAAGCGGCGCTTGATGTGCTGGTCTTCTTGTGAAACCTGGGCTCCTTGGCAAGTGCAATAGCTCCAAAGTTGTCACGAAGAGTTTGATTGGCCCCGACGCATTGGGTATGACTCCTAGGTCGGTGATGAACTCCTTCACCCAAATTGCTTCATGCGCTGCCTCCGAGGCTGCCATGTACTCCGCTTCACACGTAGATCCCGCCACGACGCTTCGCTTGCAAAACACCACCATCGCTCCACCATTCAACATATACACGTATCCGGTTTGTGACTTAGAGTCATCGGATCTGTCGGGTTAGCGTCGGCGTAACCCTTTACGACGAGCTCTTCGTCACCTCCATAAACGAGAAACATGTCCTTAGTCCTTTTCGGTACTTCAGGATATTCTTGACCGCTATCCAAAGTGTTCCTTGCCGGGATTACTTTGGTACCTTCCTACCAAACTTACGGCAAGGTTTACATCAGTCCGGTACACAGCATGGCATACATAATAGAACCTATGGCTGATGCATAGGGGATGACACTCATCTCTTCTATATCTTCTGCTGTGGTCGGACATTGAGCCGAGCTCAATTTCACACCTTGTAATACAGGCAAGAACCCTTTCTTGGACTGATCCATTTTGAACTTCTTCAATATCTTATCAAGGTATGTGATTTGTGAAAGACCTATGAGGCGTCTCGATCTATCTCTATAGATCTTGATGCCTAAAATATAAGCAGCTTCTCCAAGGTCCTTCATTGAAAAACTTTTATTCAAGTAGGCCTTAATGCTGTCCAAAAGTTCTATATCATTTCCCATCAAAAGTATGTCATCTACATATAATATGAGAAATGCTACAGAGCTCCCGCTCACTTTCTTGTAAACGCAGGCTTCTCCATAAGTCTGCATAAACCCAAACGCTTTGATCATCTCATCAAAGCGAATGTTCCAACTCCGAGATGCTTGCACCAGCCCATAAATGGATCGCTGGAGCTTGCACACCTTGTTAGCGTTCTTAGGGTCGACAAAACCTTCCGGCTGCATCATATACAGTTCTTCCTTAAGATAGCCATTAAGGAATGTTGTTTTGACGTCCATTTGCCATATCTCATAATCATAGTATGCGGCAATTGCTAACATGATTCGGACGGACTTCAGCTTCGCTACGGGAGAGAAAGTCTCATCGTAGTCAATCCCTTGAACTTGCCGATAACCTTTAGCGACAAGTCGAGCTTTATAGATGGTAACATTACCATCCGCGTCCGTCTTCTTCTTAAAGATCCATTTGTTTTCTATCGCTCGCCGATCATCGGTAAGTCTGTCATAGTCCATACTTTGTTTTCATACATGGATCCTATCTCGGATTGCATGGCATCAAGCCATTTGTTGGAATCTGGGTCCGCCATCGCTTCTTCATAGTTCGAAGGTTCACCGTTGTCTAACAACATGATTTCCGGGACTGGGTTGCCATACCACTGGTGTGGAACGTGTCCTTGTGGACCTCTGAAGTTCAAGAGTAACTTGATCCGAAGTACCTTGATCATCATTATTAATTTCCTCTTCAGTCGATGTAGGCACCACAGGAACATTTTCCTGAGCTGCACTACCTTCCGGTTCAAGAGGTAGTACTTCATCGAGTTCTACTTTCCCCCCACTCACTCCTTTCGAGAGAAACTCTTTTTCAAGAAAGGATCCGTTCTTGGCAACAAAGATCTTGCCTTCGGATCTAAGGTAGAAGGTATACCCAATGGTTTCCTTAGGGTATCCTATGAAGACGCATTTTTCCGACTTGGATTCGAGCTTTTCAGGTTGAAGTTTCTTGACATAAGCATCGCATCCCCAAACTTTTAGAAACGACAGCTTAGGTTTCTTCCCAAACCATAATTCATACGGTGTCGTCTCAACGGATTTAGACGGTGCCCTATTTAAAGTGAATGTAGCTGTCTCTAGAGCGTATCCCCAAAATGATAGCGGTAAATCAAGAAGAGACATCATAGATCGCACCATATCCAATAGAGTGCGATTCGACGTTCGACACACACCGTTCTGTTGAGGTGTTCCAGTAGCGTGAGTTGTGAAACGATTCCACATTTCCTTAAGTGTGTACCAAATTCGTGACTTAAATATTCTCCTCCACGATCTGATCGCAAGAACTTTATTTTTCGGTCACGTCTACCTCATTATGAAATTCCTTGAACTTTTCAAAGGTCTCAGACTTGTGTCTCATCAAGTAGACATACTCATATCTACTCAAGTCATCAGTGAGAGTGAGAACATAAAGATATCCTCCGCGAGCCTCAACGCTCATTGGACCGCACACATCGTATGTATGATTTCCAATAAGTTGGTTGCTCGCTCCATTGTTCCGAGAACGGAGTCTTGGTCATTTTCCCATGAGGCATGGTTCGCATGTGTCAAATGATTCATAATCGAGAGACTCTAAAAGTCCATCGAATGGAGCTTCTTCATGCGCTTGAAACCAATGTGACCAAGGCGGCGATTACCACAAGTATGTGGGACTATCGTTATCAACTTTACATCTTTTGGTATTTACACTATGAATATGTGTAATATTACGTTCGAGATTCATTAAGAATAAACCATTGACCATCGAGCATGACCATAAAACATATCTCTCATATAAATAGAATAACCATTATTCTCGGATTTAAATGAGTAACCATCTCGCATTAAACGAGATCCTGATACAATGTTCATGCTCAAACTTGGCACTAAATAACAATTATTGAGGTTTAAAACTAATCCCGTAGGTAAATGTAGAGGTAGCGTGCGGACGGCAATCACATCGACCTTGGAACCATTCCCGACGCGCGCGTCACCTCGTCCTTCGTGGGTCTCTGCTTATTCCGCAGCTCCTGCTGTGAGTTACAAATGTGAGCAACGGCACGGTATCAAATACCGGGAGTTACAACGAGTCTTGGTAAGGTACACATCAATTACATGTATATCAAATATACCTTTAGTGTTGCGGCCTTCTTGTGCGCTAAGTATTTGGGGCAGTTCCGCTTCGGTGACCCTTCCTTTGCAATAAAAGCACTCTGTCTCGTGCTTGGGTCCATTCTTTGACTTCTTCCCGGCAAGCGGCTTACGGGCGCGGCAACATCTTTGCCGTCCTTCTTGAAGTTCTTCTTACCTTGCCCTTCTTGAACTTAGTGGTTTTATTAACCATCAACACTTGATGTTCTTTCTTGATTTCAACCTCTGCGACTTCACATTGAGAATACTTCAGAATGGTCTTCACCATCCCCGCATCTTGTAGTTCATCACAAAGCTCTTGTAGCTCGGTGGGAGCGATCAAGGATTCTGTCAATGACCGCCTCGTCCGGGAGGTTAATGTCCAGTGGGACAAAGCGGTTGTGCAACCCGGACATTTTGAGTATGTGCTCACCGACGTAACTATTTTCTTCCATCTTACAACTATAGAACTTGTCGGAGACTTCATATCTCTCGACCGGGCATGAGCTTGGAAAACCATTTTCAGCTCCTCGAACATCTCATATGCTCGCGTTGCTCAAAACGCTTTTGGAGCCCCGGTTCTAAGATGTAAAGCATGCCACCTTTGAGCGAGGGAGTAATCATCGAGACGAGACCGCCAAGCATTCATAATGTCTTGGTTCTCTAGGATGGTGCTTCACCTAGCGGTGCTTCTAGGACATATTGTTTCTTGGCTGCTATGAGGATGATCCTCGGGTTCGGACCCAGTCCGAATAGTTGCTGCCATCATCTTTCATCTTGGTTTTCTCTAGGAACGCGTTGAAGTTCATGGTGACATGGCGTTGGCCATTTGATCTACAAGACATTTTGCAAAGATTTTAGACTAATGTTCATGATAATTAAGTTCATCTAATCAAATTATTTAATGAACTCCCACTCAGATTTGACATCCCTCTAGTCATCTAAGTGTTACATGATCCGAGTCGACTAGGCCGTGTCCGATCATCACGTGAGATGGACTAGTCATCGTCGGTGAACATCTCCATGTTGATCGTATCTTCCACACGACTCATGTTCGACCTTTCGGTCTCTTGTGTTCCGAGGCCATGTCTGTACATGCTAGGCTCGTCAAGTTAACCCTAAGTGTTTTGCATGTGTAAAACTGTCTTACACCGTTGTATGTGAGCGTAAGGATCTATCACACCCGATCATCACGTGGTGCTTGAAGCGACGAACTTTAGCAACGGTGCACGCTTAGGGGAACACTTTCTTGAAATTATTATAAGGGATCATCTTATTTACTACCGCCGTTCTAAGTAAACAAGATGCATAAAACATAATAAACATCACATGCAATTATATAAAGTAGTGACATGATATGGCCAATATCATATAGCTCCTTTGATCTTCATCTTGAGGCTCCATGATCATCTTGTCACCGCATGACACCATGATCTCCATCATCATGATCTCCATCATCGTGTCTCCATGAAGTTGCTCACCAACTATTACTTCTACTACTATGGCTAACACGTTTAGCAATAAAGTAAAGTAATTTACATGGCGTTGAATCAATGACACGCAGGTCATACAATAATTAAGACAACTCCTATGGCTCCTGCCGGTTGTCATACTCATCGACATGCAAGTCGTGATTCCTATTACAAGAACATGATCTCATACATCACAATATATCATTCATCATTCATCACAACTTCTAGCCATAACACATCACATGACAATTGCTGCAAAAACAAGTTAGATGTCCTCTAATTGTTGTTGCATCTTTTACGTGGCTGCAAATGGGTTCTAGCAAGAACGTTTTCTTACCTACGAATAACCACAACGTGATTTGTCAACTTCTATTTACCCTTCATAAGGACCCTTTTCGTCGAATCCGCTCCAACTAAAGTGGGAGAGACAGACACCCGCTAGCCACCTTATGAAACTAGTGCATGTCAGTCGGTGGAACCTGTCTCACGTAAGCATACGTGTAAGGTCGGTCCGGGCCCCTTCATCCCACAATACTGCTGAAGCAAAATAAGACTAGTAGTGGCAAGAAAGTTGACAACATCTACGCCCACAACAAATTGTGTTCTACTCGTGCAAAAGAGAACTACGCATAGACCTAGCTCATGATGCCACAGTTGGGGAACGTTGCATAAAATAAAAAATTTCCTATGTTCACCAACATCCATCTATGAGTTCATCTAGCAACGAGTGAGAGATGCATCTACATACCCTTTGTAGATCGCGTGCGGAAGCGTTCAAGAGAACGGGGTTGAGGGAGTCGTTCTCGTCGTGATCCAAATCACCGGAGATCCTAGCGCCGAACGGACGGCACCTCCGCGTTCAACACACGTACAGTCAGCTTGACGTCTCCTCCGTCTTGATCCAGCAAGGGGGAAGGAGAGGTTGATGAAGATCCAGCAGCACGACGGCGTGGTGGTGGATGCAGCAGTCACCGCAGCAGGGCTTCGCCGAGCTTCTGCGAGAGGGAGAGGTGTAGTAGGGGAGAGGGAGGCGCCAAGATGCAGGGTGCGGCTGCCCTCCCTCCCCCCTCCTTTACATAGGCCCCCAGGGGGGGCGCCGGCCCTGGAGATCCAATATCCAAGGGGGGCGGCGGCCAAGGGGGGAGACTTGCCCCCCAAGGCAAGTGGGCCGCCCCCCCACCCTAGGGTTTCCAACCCTAGGCGCGAGAGGGCAGTGGGGCGCACCAGCCCACCAGGCTGGTTCCTCCCACTTCAGCCCATGGGGCCCTCCGGGATAGATGGCCCCACCCGGTGGATCCCCGGGACCCTTCCGGTGGTCCCGGTACAATACCGGTAACCCCCGAAATTCTCCCGATGGCCGAAATAGCACTTCCTATATATAATTCTTTACCTCCGGACCATTCCGGAACTCCTCGTGACGTCAGAGATCTCATCCGGGACTCCGAACAACATTCGGTTTGCTGCATACTCATATTCATACAACCCTAGCATCACCGAACCTTAAGTGTGTAGACCCTACGGGTTCGGGAGACATGCGAACATGGTGAGGCGGCTCTCCACCAATAACAAACAGCGGGATCTGGATACCCATGTTGGCTCCCACATGCTCCTCGATGATCTCATCGGATGAACCACGATGTCGAGGATTCAAGCAACCCCATATACTATTCCCTTTGTCAGACGGTATGTTACTTGCCCGAGATTCGATCGTCGGTATCCCAATACCTCGTTCAATCTCGTTACCGGCAAGTCACTTTACTCGTACCGTAATGCATGATCCCATGACCGGACACTTGGTCACTTTGAGATCACTATGATGATGCACTACCGAGTGGGCCCAAGGATACCTCTCCGTAATACGGAGTGACAAATCCCAGTCTCGATCCGTGTCAACCCAACAGACACTTTCGGAGATACCTGTAGTGCACCTTTATAGTCACCCAGCTACGTTGTTACGTTTGGTACACCCAATGCACTCCTACAGTATCCGGGAGTTACACGATCTCATGGTCTAAGGAAGAGATACTTGACATTGGAAAAGCTCTAGCAAAACGAACTACACGATCTTGTGCTATGCTTAGGATTGGGTCTTGTCCATCACATCATTCTCCTAATGATGTGATCCCGTTATCAATGACATCCAATGTCCATAGTCAGGAAACCATGACTATCTATTGATCACCGAGCTAGTCAACTAGAGGCTCACTAGGGACATGTTGTGGTCTATCTATTCACACGTGTATTACGATTTCCGGATAATACAATTATAGCATGAATAAAAGACAATTATCACGAACAAGGAAATATAATAATAATCCTTTTATTATTGCCTCTAGGGCATATTTCCAACAACGCAGACCTGACAGAAAAAATACCATTCTTTGTAAAATTCCAAGCACGCACATCTTTTGTTCCCGCTCCGCCCACACAAATCTGCCGAATATCCCTGACGTCTTCCTCCGAGAACATCGCCTCGAGTTTAGACCGGTCCCAATCCGTAGCATCTGCATTGAGGAGATCACCCACCCTCACTATGCCTGGCATGAACACTTGGCCCAGTGGCCGCAAACTCCCACTGCGTGGGATCCAATTATCATGATGGATGTTAATGCTCGAGCCATCTCCCGCTCGCCAAATTAGACCTTCAAGCAACAAGTCCCGGCCATACAGGATGCTTTTAAAAGTATAGGAGCCACCACTCGGACAAGTAGCATTGAGGATAGTCCCATCAGCAAAATATCGAGCCTTGAGGACCCGAGCACACAGTGACGATGGAACAATCATAATTCTCCACGCTTGCTTTGCCAATAACGCTTGATTAAAGACTTCCATATCTCGAAAGCCCATGCCACCCTCCCGTTTGCTTGCACACATCTTTTTCCAGGCGATCCAATGTACCTTTTTTTCACCATCAGCTTCACCCCACCAAAAGTTAGAAGAAATAGATGTCAGGTTCCTGAACAATTTTTTGGTGAGTTGGAAGCAACTCATAGTGAACGTTGGGGTAGACTGGAGCCCCGATTTGACCAGCACCTCTCGAGCTTTTTTCGATAAGCCCTGCCCTTTCCATCCCGTGACCTTTCCCTTGGCACTCTCTCTAACGTATTTGAAGGTACCATCTTTGGACCTGCCCACGGCAGTCGGCAGACCCAAATATTTCTCACTCAAGGCTTCGGAAGTGATCCCTATGACCGTCTTGAGCTGCTCTTTGTTTTCCTCCGAACTTCCCTTTCCAAAGAAAATGGCCGACTTTTGCATGTTTATTTTCTGTCCCGAAGCCAGCTCATAGTCCCCCAGAATTGCCTTAAGCGTGAGAAGGTTATTCTCTGATCCTTCTAGAAAGAAAATGCTGTCGTCCGCAAAGAGTAAATGGGTTACCATGGGGCCAGTGCTCCCAAATGAAACCCCTCTCAAGTCACCGGCTTCTTGTGCATTTCTTAGCAAAGCCGAAAAACCTTCAACACAGAACAAAAAAAGATACGGTGACAATGGATCACCTTGGCGGAGACCCCTCGAAGGTATGAAAGAATCCGAGATCCCTCCATTGAGCTTCACACAGAACCGAGCTGAGGTCACACATCTCATAATCATGTTGATCCAAACTGCACTAAAACCAAACTTCGCCATCACCCTTTGCAAAAAAACCCACTCCACCCTATCATATGCCTTCATCATATCCAACTTGACCGCACACAAAGGCACTCTTCTACTCCGTTTCCTTATTGCATGAATACACTCGTATGCAACTAGGACATTATCCGTGATAAGCCTTCCCGGCACAAAAGCACTTTGCTCCTCCGAGATCAACAACGGGAGGATTCCTTTCAATCTATTAGCAAGAACTTTTGTAGCGATTTTGTAGAGCACATTACATAAACTTATCGGTCTGAACTGGGACAGCAACTCTGGTGAGTTGACTTTAGGAATCATCACAATAATAGTATCATTGAAGCCCTCCTGTGAATGATTTGCGAGTAAAAAGTCCTTTACCGCTTTTCACACATCGTCTTTCACCACCGACCAGTGTCGTTGGTAGAACATCACCGGGAAACCGTCCGGCCCCGGAGCCTTAGTCGGACCCATCTGGAATAGAGCTGTCTCAATCTCTTGGTCCGAAAATACAGCAGTAAGCTTTTCGTTCATCTCCTCTGAAACTAGCATGTCAACGTGGTGCAACACTCTCTCCGCTTCATTCGAGCCCTCAGACCGGAATAGCGAAGCATAGAAACCCGCTGCCAACGCTCGCATTTCCTCATCAGAAGTACATCTTGTGCCATCTTCCCTATAAAGGGCCTTTACCGTATTTTTCCTCTTTCTATGAGATGCTCGGTTTTGGAAATACTTGGTGTTTTGATCCCCCCATTGCAGCCAGTCTAAACGAGATCGTTGCTTGTAATAAATTTCCTCCTTTTCGTACAAGTCATGCAGCTGTCCGTCAATGTCCTTCACCTCCTGAAAATAACCAGTCACAAGCGATCTTTCCTTCGCATCCTTGAGCTGCACCTTTAGCTTCGAAATCTATCTACGAAGGGAGCCAAAAACGTTTCGACTCCATGTTTGCATGGCCTTGGAAAGCGTGCCCAGTTTTGTACTTAAGCTTGCCGTCGCCCCATGTTGCTGATTGGCCTGTTCCCACTCACATGCAAACATGTTCTCATAATCTTCATGCCTCGTCCACGCCTCCTCGAATCTAAATCCCCCAGGCTTCTTCCTTCTGCTCGCATCCAGTGATGCAGCCGCCCTAATGATCACCGCTGCATGGTCTGATTCTTCCGTGAGTATATGTTCGACCGCCGTCTCGGGGAAAACGCCCATGAACTCGTCATTGCACGTAGCTCTATCGAGCCGGACCTGAATGTTGGCTTCTTGATCCTGCTTGTTGTCCCAAGTGAAGGGGTACCCAGTGAATCCCAAGTCCGCAAGGCCACAATCACCCAAGCATTCTCAGAAGTCCTCCATCTGCTTGAAACTCCTCAAGTTCCCCCCGCGTTGCTCTGTTTGGAAGAGGATTTCGTTGAAATCACCTGCACACACCCAAGGTAAGTTATCTTGTCTCCTCAAATAGCGAAGGGCATCCCATGTTTTCATTCTAAACTCCGTCCGCGGTTCACCGTAGATTCCAGTGAATCTAACCATTTTCCCCTCCAAGGCTATCTCTGCATCAATATAGTACTGGCACCACGGCTTCACTGTGACCGATAAGTAATCCCCCCAAAGCAACGCCAAACCACCACTCTTCCCCACACAATCCATCGCAACCCCATTCCGAAACCCTAAACTCCACTTCACCTTTTCCATTGCTCTCGCCGTCTTTTTTGTCTCGCTTAGAAACACCACCGCTGGGTTGTAAGACCTTATTAGGTCCCTCAGCTCTCCGACTGTCGGGTCCAACCCCAATCCCCGACAGTTCCACACAAGGATATTCATTGCTCCCGGCGGCCCCGGTTCTCGGGGTCCGCCGCTCTAGCTCCATGTACACCGATGCGCTCGAAGACTGACGACACCTTCTGTCGTTTCTCACCAACCAGAGCATCGCTACCCTCCTTTCGAACTCCTTCTCCCACCGGCACCCACATCTGTCTAGATGGTCTTTTCCTCTCACCAGGGTTGTTCCAGTGGTGTTCATCTCGCTGTCGAGAAGAAACCCCCTCTGTTCTGGGTTTGCGTACATAGTACCCCGGCCTCCGGTGAAATTCCTTTCGTGCTGGTTCCTCCCCACCTTGCTGCCTTCTTCTATAGTCCTGGCTCTTCTTTGGGGATAAGACGCCCTCTCTAGCTTTCTGATGAAGTTCATCTCTCAGCACCCTCTCTTTCTTATTCTCTAAATCCTGACGTAGGTCCTTTTCCTTTTCCCCCGCCACACCAGTGTGCGATTTTTGCGGGCTTATCACCTCCTCCTCCAGATCCTTCCCTTTCCGCATCAACCCACCAGTGTGGGAATCAGCTGATGGAGTGTAGTCTCTGTACAGAGACCGTCGCGTTGGAAGATCTCGCACATACGCTTGCCCTTTCAGGCCAGCATCCCCTCCGCTAGACATTGAACTCTCCCTGCTAAAATTTCTGCTTGAATTTCCTTGCCATTGCTTCTTCTCCTGGTGACTTGACGAGGCCCTTCCCGGGGAGGCCCGTAACCATTCCCCCCACTGCGCCAAAGGATCCATCGGGGGGTCACAGATACCATCCACATGCACCAATCTACCACAATCAAAACAGAAATGAGGAACTTTTTCATATGCAAAATCAAACCAGGTCTTCTCCAGGTCATCGGTCTTCTTCTTAAGGTAGAAACCCCGAACAAGGGGTTCATGTAGCGCGATCTTAGCCCTTACTCTAAGCTGTGTTCCCCTTGCAAAGCCATCTTCTCCAACATCAACTTTTACAACTTGTCCTAACCAGTTTCCAAGTGCCTCTCCAAATTCTTTCGATCTTTTATCCAAAGGAAGATCATCAACCCTAACCCAGGCCTCAATTGCATCGAAAATCATCTCCGAGGGCCTAGTCACTCCATCGTATTCCTTCAGAGCTACCACATTGAAGTCAAACTGCCATGGGCCGTTATTAAGCACATGCTTCCAGTCCCCCTCACTTCCGAATCTGATCATGAACATATTCCCACCTAGCATCTTGAATTGGGCCTCCCTGTGGAGTCCCCATGCACGTTGCATAGCTCTCTCAAAAGCGTGCTTGATTAGAGGTCGCGGGGAGAAAGATTTGCCCACAACAGCCCACTTGATCTCGCGTTTCGATCTAGGCTCAGTTTCCTCAAACACAAACCCAGTCGCCTCCTTCTCGGTCAGCGCCAAGCCTCCCATCTTCGCCGACAGGGAAGCCGCCTCCTCCGTGGACTTGCCGTCGGCCGGAGACTCCGAGGTTCTCCGTCCCACCTTGTATCCCGTCTCCCCCGTCTTCCGTGGTGTCCGCTTCGTCGGGGTCGCTGCCACAGAGGTCGCCTTCTCTCCCTTACTCGAGGACGATGCCATGGTCACCCCGTCTAGGAGGAGTTCAAAACCACAGGGCACAGTCGAAGACGCAACGCCGTCGCCGCGTCCTCGCTACCCTGAAGATCACCACCCGACGTTCGAAACCTTAACCCTAGCGTCGCCTCCCGATCGCCTCCGCGATCGCCTCTCGGTCGCCTCTTAGGGAAACAGAAACGTGGTGGACCCTGAGGTAGGAGCACTGTGATCATGTGCTTCTGTATGTATGCGTCTGTACTTTCAGATGAAGGGCGCAACAGACGCACAGTACAGATTATTCGCGATAATAGTAGGAAAATAGGAAGGAATATATCGGCAGGCACACCGGAAGGAGCGTGTGGGTGTACCCTTCATTAAATGGTATGCACGTCCGGACGTACGTACGACGGGGAGTAGTTGCGAATTGTCACGACGTACATACGTGTCCGGGAAGAAGTGACCGCTCGACTGAGAGAGAGGCGAGGCAGGGACCAGCGGCAGGTTGTTCATTTTGGCACCACGTCTCCACCGTCACATATGCCTGATGAGTGATGCCTGTGCACGGCGGGTGGACCAAGGTGCAATTAGAGTTAGGCCCCTCCCAATGCTCCATGGTGTACAGGTGCTAAGGATGCCACATAGGCAGAAATGTGATGTGGCAAAGAAATTAAAGAGGAGAGAGAACATTAGGCTGGTTGTAATGGGGAGTATCATATACTAGTATCATGCATATGATACTAGTGTATGATACTACCTCCCTAATGCATAGTATCATATATTAGTATCATGTAGTACTCTATTTATTGCCATGCATGACACAAAGTAGTATAGCATTTAATATGATACGGTATCATGATATGATACTACACCCTCTCTTTCTTTCTTTAATGCTATGCCACCTCATCAAAATTTCCTAGTTGGCATGCATGATACTAGCTATGATACTACCATTACAACCAGCCTTATGGTGACCCCAAGAGAAAACAGTGCTAAGCACGTGGACCTATGCAAAATGACTACCAATCAATAGACGAAGGAGTTTAATTATTAAACAATTCAATAAGAGGAGCTTAGACTAGCCATAGTGGGAGTAACTTCAGCAGTAACATCGAGTCCAACTCAGCAAATTTGCTTATGTGGCAATGAGTTAACGAGGAGAGAGGTAGTTGTAGTAACTTAGCTAGTTACTGTAACATCACATATCCCAATGCAATATGAGTCTATAACATAATAAATGAAGCTTTGCATGTTACCACACTTATGTTACTACCCACTATGAAGGTAGTAACATAGTCTAGGGATATGTGTATGTTACTAGTGTATGTTACTATGCACTATGGCTAGTCTTAGCTACAAAAGCTAATCAACTATGCATTGGGAAGACTAGTTGCTAAGATATTTAATACACTTAGCACCTCATGTAAGCACCTTTGCATTGGTAGTAGCCTTAGGTATGTACGTGTCGGTGCTGGAGCAGTATTTCGTTTCTGCTGCATTAATTTGTGGGACTGGATATGCCGTTCTTGCGTTGTTGCAGTCGCCCAGCGAAAAATTGGGCTGATCCAGTAGCAACTCCATAGCCTCATAGACTTTCGCCGCACGAGACCCTGCCAATGCTAATATACTATCTATCGCGTTGTGCGAACGTTATGACGGAATTCGTCCACAGTGCCTAGAAGTGTGCCATAATGTGCAGGATAATAGGATTTGATTTACATTACTAATATTGATAAGTTTTTCTTTTCTTTTTGAAAGCTCATCCACAAAGAACCTCAAAGTAAACCGTGCATGACATTGACCAGTGAGAACAAAGTGCGCACGAAAAATTAATATTGATCTCTTAGGCTAGTCTTGATCCCAGGTGGTAGCTAACGTGTTGCGGCCTTATATATGGTAGTCGATCCGGGGCCGTTAAAATATCAGAGCTGACCCTTGCGATTACATAGGTGTGTGCGAGCTAGTGTCCTAGACGTGTACATGGCGCGTGGGCCTGTCGTGGCACTCGGTATGGGCACATATGGTTGCTGACACTCGCCCATTTAGTTTTTGAAAAGATTATGGAAGTTTCTATCCGATTTTGGGAAATTTCTAGTTATGGGTTTTTAAGTTCTTTTTTTATTACTTTATTGTTTTCGGTTTTATTCAATGTTTAATATTTTTAATTCTTTTTCACTGTATTTTTTCCTTTTTCATTATTCTTTCCTTTTTCTAACTTTCTCTTTTATGAAATTCATGAATATTTCTTTTTTTGAATATTTTTAAATTCATGAACCTTTTCTTATTCTGTTAACATTTCTTCAAGTTTGCAAACATTTCTAAAACTCATGATTTTCAGATTTCAATTCATAAACCATTTTCAATTTGTGAATATTTGATAGATTCATGTTTTCTAAAATCTCTCATATTCTTAGCTTTAACGAACATTTTTCAAATTACTGAACATTTTCTGCGGACATTTTATGAATTCACCATTATTTTTAAATTTCATAAATAATTTATAAAGTTAAGAAACTGACAACAAGTCATAATAATTTTAAATATTTGTTGAATTCAAGAAAAATCATGTACACTTTTTAAATTCTCGAACAACTTTCCAATTTCGCAAAAACAATTTTAATTTCGAAATTGTGACTTTTTTCTAATTCATTAACATTATTTTACTTGAAAAATATAGCAGAAAATTGTGAACATTTTTAAAAATTGTGACTCTTTCTCACAAATAGGTTCTTGAACAGAAAGAAAACACTTTGTACAAACAAATCAGATAAATATGTTTTCAGGCAATGAGTCGGACAACTAGGTTTTTTGTGGGAAACAAGTCAGACAACTAAACTCGAGTAACATGAACGCACTTAGACTAGCGCTATTGGGATGTCAGCGCAGCTAGACTAGTGCGCTGGCTAAAGTGAACGACACGAGAGCAATGCTCATTAAATCGATATAAGTGGGCGCTTCTATACCTCTAGCTTGACATATGGTGGGCCGGCCTACTAGTATTAGGTCTGTTCGTTCTTTTCTTTTTCTTGCACTAGCAAACATGTACATTGCAATGGGTGATTAAACAACAACACACGTCTATAATGTGATAAGCATTCTCGTGACCATTCACGGGTGCACGCCCTGTATTTTAATATGACAACCAGTGGTCATTCAAACGCGAATGGTGAGCTTAAAAAACAATGAGCAACATGTCGAACCATGAATTGGTTGAGGATAGGGTTTTTCATGATGCCAATTTGGAACATGAGATATGGTCCCGAATCAACTTAGTTCAGCTTATTAGTTCATTCTAAAATTTAAATTAAAATTTGAAGAAATAACATTATTAATAAATTTGACTTGATGACATGAGCTAAATTTAAAAGTAAAACAGAAAGAAATAATATTATGAATAACAATAGCATCTAGTAGATTAATCTGGAGTAACAGTGGCAGCAAGCAAAACATGCTTGTTTGTGTTAGGCAAGATTAGGATTGATATCTGGCCGAGACCTCCAACACTTCCGATCGCCGCCTGATCTGGCGACTCGTGTGAAGTCTAGACCGTAGCTCCCTTGCCCCCTCCCTCGAATCAAACATTGATCCTTTCCGGTCCATGTCATTAGTAGCCGACCATCAATTATTTTACATTGGTGGGCGTTGGCATGCAACGGCGGCCAACCCACTTTACACAACGACGTGTAGACGTACGTTTCTACATGTACATATATAGTAGCTAGCTAGTAGTTTTTTCTTTAAAAAGGAAAAAAAGCTAGCTATGAATTTTGAATGGGTAGAAATGAACACCACTTATGGCACCAATAACAGATTTTGTTACACCGTCAAACTATCCTATATAAGCAATTTAAGGCTCCGTTCGGTGCAAAGATTAAGAAAACTGTGGGAAACTAGAAAACAGAGGAACGCCCTGGAAATTGCCTGCTAAAACTCTGGATTAGAAGTTTGTAGGAAAGCTGAGAAGATGTGTTCGGTAAAGCAAGGAAAGGCAAAAGTATCTGTAGGTCCCACTAGTACAATTCATGGTTCTATTTTCTCATCCACTGGTGTGATGCGTCCATCTGGCAGTGTTGGGGTCACACAAAGCAAGGCTACAGTGGTGCATGCAGGTCCAGCCAAGCTTTCCTGTACTTTGCCTCGTGCTTCCGCCCCAAAAAAGAGCTCCCACCGGATGTTTTATTTCTTGTAAAACTGGAGGCTGCAGCAACTTTCCTTTGGATCTTGAGGAGCTCATTCCTGCACACCGAACGCAGTTTGGGAGAACTTTCCTTCATTTTTTATTCCTGCAAGTTTTCCTTTAAAATTCCTTTGCACCGAACGGAGCCTAAATGGGTAGGAAACATCTACAATAGACATTTTTAAAATACCCCATGTATAGAAAAGTATAAATTAAGGTTACATCCTAACATAATTTTAGAAATGATTAACAAGCAAGATAATAGCATATTTGGAATCTACACATTTTAATGAGCGATTTTTATATATAACATGTTTAATTTTGTGTTAAGTATTGAAAGATATGTTTGTTTAAGTACTTGAATATGCCAAAAAGTAGACAAAGTTAAACAGAGAGTAGTTGGAATCTACACATTTTACTAAGCAATTTTTATATATAACATGTTAAATTTAGTGTTAAGGTTTGAAAGATATGTTTTTTGAAGTACGTGAATCTGCCAAAAAAAAGTTAAACAGAGAGTGCCCTAGGACGAATTGCAACATTGTGCAGCCCATCTGCTAAGCGATCCTTGGGCGAGACAGATCTATCTTACCTAACCAGAATTCAAAGAGAGAAGGCAGTCCGTCTCTAGTGCCCCATTAGAAGAGCAAGCCTCTAGCCAACCGAAGTTCACTTGTGATGCACGAGGGGATAGCTGAACATGAACCAAACGCCACGGTCAGGAACTTAAAGAAAATCTAAATCGTTTTTTCCATTTAAATGCAATTTGTGGCAATGTTGGGGGCAATTTCATGACAAACGGGTAGAAGCATTAACCCCTTTGTTAGTTGGTATATAGGTATAGATTTTTTAACTTTTATTTATATATTAATATTATAAAAGTGTATTATATATTTCAACAATTAATATACTTTAACGTTCATCTTGCATTTAAACGCTGTCCAAAAAAAATTCATGCAATTTAGAAAAAAATCATACTATAAAACAAATGTTCATAGCATTAAAGAAATGTTTACATGTTTCAAAAAATGTTTGTGACTTTCTTTTAATAATATAAACAATAATATAAACAATGTTCATGTAATTCAAAAATTTATTTTCTTACCATTCAAAAAATTGTCCATGGCATCTAAGAAAACATTCACGTGTTTGAAAACATGTTCATGACATTTTTTGAAAAGGTACGCAATGTTAAAAATCTTCTATTCATCAAAATGTTCAACGTGTATTTGAAAATAAAATTAACATGTATTTGAAAAAATGTACATCATGTACTGAAAAAAGTTCAGTGTGTATAAAAAAATGTTTCAGTTGTATAAAAAGATTACAACAACATGGAAAAAGTGTAGACTTGTATTGGAGAAAAAGAGGGAAAACTTGAGAAAAATTGGTAAAAAAAAGAATAACCAAAGATAACTGAATAAACTAACAGGAAAACTGAATAAACAAACAGAAAGCCAAAGTTTTACTTTTGTTACCCGGCCGGCTCATTCACCATGCGTTGTAGGTGAGCCATTGCTACATGCCACAGTAGGCGAGATACAGCCCTCACTGTGATACCTAGACGTGCCTGAAGCCGTGGGCTTGACAAACTAAGATGGCACCCGTGCGTGTGGACGGCAGGCGCGGTAGCAAGGTAATGGAGGCTGCCCTCGCCGCCGTCCATTCCCATTGGCAAGCGCGCTGCTTGCAGAGGGGGCGGCGCCCCGCACATCACGGAGGCAAATGAGGTGTCCGTCTCCCATATGATCAGCAACCAGATCGGTACTGTTGAGACCGACATCAACGAAGTGGCTTTAGCGAATCGTCGTTAGGAAATGTAGTTAGCGGTTATTAATGTCCAAGCGTCGTATGGACGCATCTGTCCGTACAGGCGCCTCTTTGTACAGACGCCTTCACAATGCGTCCCAAATCTTGTATAAATATGTGATTCTCAATCAATGAAAGCATCAGATCATTCATACAATCACTTTTATCTTTACACGTTATCAGCACTGCTCTGCTGAAAGAGAGAGCCATCACCGGGAAGGACAAGAAAAGATTTTACGGGAAAATAATCCAATGAAAGAAGAATTATGTTTGGTGGACAGTTGTACCACTAACACAATATTAAGGGAAATAAAATATTTCCAAACTCTAACTAAGAGAAAAGAGAATATTATGACCATCGCCGGTCGTGATGCCTCGATTATTGGTTCAGGACGAGCCACACTCGTTCTACCTATGGGTACTACAATTGTAATTGAGGATGCACTCTTGTATCCTGAATCTACTCGGACCCTTCTAAGTTTCAAAGACCTCAGATCAAATAATTTCCATCTGGAAACAATTTCTGAAAATAATTCTGAATATTTACTTTTAACAAAGAGTACTGGGTCTGAGAAACAAATTCTTGAGAAATTCCCCTCGCTTTCATCTGGATTATATTACAGTTATACAAAACCCGTTCCACATGTTGCGTACAAAATAATTTTTCAAGACCTTGATAAATTCAAGACTTGGCATGATCGCCTAGGTCATCCTGGCATAGGGATGATGAGAAAAATTATTGACAATTCTATTGGTCACAACCTTTCAACTAAAAACTTCCCTAAATCATCAGATTTTGTGTGCACTGCATGTGCAACTGGGAAATTAATTATAAGACCATTTTATCTTAAAGTAAAAAATGAGTCACTTAATTTTCTTGAAATCATTCAAGGAGATATATGTGGTCCAATTCAACCACTATCGGGACCTTTTAGATATTTCATGGTACTCATAGATGCATCTACTAGATGGTCACGTGTGTGTCTATTGTCCACACGAAATCATGCTTTTGCCAAGATAATTGCTCAAATTATCAAATTAAGAGCAAATCATCCTGAAAATAGGATAAAAACAATTCGAATGGATAATGCCGCTGAATTTTCTTCACGTGCATTCAATGACTATTGCATGGCTATGGGCATTCATTTAGAACATTCTGTGCCATATGTTCATACTCAAGATGGTTTGGCTGAATCTCTCATCAAAAGAGTAAAATTAGTTGCTCGACCACTATTACAGAATTGTAATTTGCCAGCATCTTGTTGGGCACATGCGGTATTACACGCCGCCGATCTGATACAAATCAGACCAACTGCATATCATACAACCTCCCCGATACAGATAGTACGTGGCACTCAGCCTAGTATTTCCCATCTGCGAAATTCGGTTGCGCAGTATACGTACCGATATCACCACCGCAGCGTACAACCATGGGCGCCCACAGAAAGCTAGGGATCTATGTGGGTTATAATTCTCCGTCAATTATAAAATATCTTGAACCTCTTACAGGGGACCTGTTTACTGCCCGCTACGCTGATTCTATTTTTGATGAGGACCATTTCCGGCATTAGGGGAGAATCAAACCACAAAGAATGCCAGGAAATCGATTGGAATGTAACAGGCATCCAGTCCTTAGATCCACGTACTAAAGAATCTGAAACTGAAGTTCAGAGGATTATAGATTTGCAACACATTGCAAATAACCTGCCAGATGCATTTACTGACCATAAATGTGTCACTAAATCACATATTCCCGCTGTTAATGCACCAGAACGAGTGGAGGTACCTAGTAAAACCACTCAAACCCCAAATGAGAGTAAGAGGGGGAGAAATCTGGTTAGCCGGAATATAGCTTCTCAAAAGCCTTTGCGGAAACAGAGGAAATCAAATCCTCTACCAGTAAATGCAATTCAACCTCAAGTTGAAGGACACCAATCAGATGCTCAACATCTAGAACCCAGCATAAATGCGCATACAAATATAATAGCTGGGACATCGGAACACCATGACTCTATTGTTGTGGGAAATCACATAGAGTCTGAAGGTATAAAAGAAATTTCCATAAACTATATAGAATCAGGAGAATCATACAACAGAGAGACTACAATTGTCGACATATATTTTGCCTCCGAAATTGCTGAAATTCTTCAACTGGATCCAGAACCAAAGACCGTCAGGGAGTGCCTCAAGCATCCTGATTGGCCTAAATGGAAGGAAGCAATTGAGGCAGAACTGCGCTCAATCAATAGAGAGAGTATTTTCCTCAAGAATACCTACTCCTCATAATGTCTTCCTGTGGGAGCGAAATGGGTTTTGTTCGAAAAGGAATGAAAACAATGAGGTGGTGAGATACAAAGCGAGGCTTGTAGCACAAGGGTTCACGCAGAGACCCGGCATCGATTACGATGATACATACTCTCCTGTTATGAGTGGAATAACGTTCGATACTTAATATCTATGGCAGTACAAATGAGTTTATCTATGCAGTTGATGGATGTAGTGACAGCATACTTATATGGGTCATTCAAATCGGACATATATATGAAAGTCCTGAAGGACTTAAAATGCGAATCCAAAAGCAAATCATAACGCATATTGTGTAAAATTACAGAAGTCACTCTATGGCTTAAAACAGTCGGGTAGAATGTGGTATAACCGACTAAGTGAGTTCCTTATTCAGAAAGGCTACTCAAATAATGATGATTGCCCTTGTGTATTTATAAAGAAATCCTCAAATGGATTTTGCATTATCTCTGTGTACGTTGATGACCTCAATATCATTGGGAGTACACCTGATATAGAAGAAGCACGCAATCATCTAATGGCGGAATTTGAGATGAAAGATTTGAGAAAGACCAAATTCTACTTAGGCTTACAGCTTGAGCACCTTCCCTCTGGAATTTTAGTATACCAACCTGCTTATATTCAAAAGGTTTTGGAGAAATTTAATATGGATAAATCATATCCAACCAAGACACCCATGGTTGTCAGATCCCTTGATATGAATAAAGATCCTTTTAGACCTCGGGATGATGACGAAAATATATTAGGACCTGAGTTCCCATATCTCAGTGCCATTGGTGCGCTAATGTACCTTGCAAATTGCACCAGGCTTGATATTGCATTTGCGGTAAATTTACTAGCTAGACATAGCGCTGCTCCAACAAAACGTCATTGGACGGGAGTAAAGAATATCCTTAGATATTTACATGGCACAAAAGATCTTGGTTTATTCTATCAGAAAAACCAAGATATGACTATGGTAGGATATACTGACGCTGGCTATCTATCTGATCCTCACAACGCCAGGTCACAGACAGGTTTTGTATTTTTATATGGTGGAACTGCTTTTTCTTGGAAGTCAACAAAACAGACTCTTGTAGCAACTTCCACTAATCATTCTGAAATTATTGCATTATTTGAAGCATCAAAGGAATGTGTATGGCTTTGCAGGATGATTAACCACATTCAAACTGCATGTGGTGTTGGTTCATTAGGATCACCAACTATTATTTATGAAGATAATGCAGCTTGTGTTGCTCAAATGCAAATGGGTTATATAAAAAGTAATATCACAAAACACATTTCTCCTAAGTTGTTCTATCCTCATGCATTACAGAAAAATGGAGAAATTGATATTTTGCAAACTAAATCATGTGACAATCTAGCAGATTTGTTCACAAAGTCTTTACCAAATTCAACATTCCAGAAATGCATTCATGGAATTGGTATGAGACGACTTCGAGATTTGCAAAGTTCAGGGGGAGAAATCTCCTGAAAATATATTCCTTTTTAGTTATCAGCAGATAATGAATATTGTACTCTTTTCCTTTATGAGTTTTTTCAATAGGTTTCTCATAAGAGGTTTTTAACGAGACAATTAAATACAAGCGTTAATGTATGCCATATCATATTTCTCCTTATATTTTTCCTACTAGGTTTTAAAGGAGTTTTTCATGGCACATCTGATTGTACTCTTTTCATTATGAGTTTCTTTGAAAATTTTCTCATGATGTTTTTAATGAGGCAAATATCTTCATGAAGATTATATGCTATACTTTCTATATTTCCTATAAAGGTTTTTAAAGGAAAGTATCTAAAGCATGTTTATTGTTCTCTAACTCACTAATAATTTTCTCCTTCTTTGAAGGTTTTTCTCATATGAGTTATCAAGAGACAATAATCTCTATATGTTGCATCATTTTCTCCTTATTATTTTTCCCACTGGGTTTAAAGGAGTTTTATCAACATATCTATACCATTCTCCTCATATATTTTTCCCACAGAGTTTTTGGAGGAGACTCTCAAAAGATGAATGATAAATATACAAGAAGCTTTCAAAGATGAATCAAAAGAAGAGACGTTGTACAAGGGGGAGTGTTGAGAACCGACATCAACGAAGCGGCTTTAGCGAATCGTCGTTAGGAAACGTAGTTAGCGGTTATTAGTGTCCAAGCGTAAATGCGGACGTATCTGTCCGTCTGAGCGCCTCTTTATCTGACGCCTTCACAATGCGTCCCAAATCTTGTATAAATATGTGAATCTCAATCAATGAAAGCATCAGATCATTCGTACAATCATTTTTATCTTTACAGGTACGAGTGTCTCCGGTCTCCCAATATATATTTGACTGCAACATTGATCATTTTGAAATGAGAAAAATTCACTGTACGTCATTAAACTTGAGCCGGGTGACAGTTTGGTACCACTACTTCAAAATACCCTAACTACGGTTCAAGTACTTGCGCACGGGGTTCACTTTGGTCCATTTGTACGATTCCGTGTACGTATTTGCTGACTTGGCCGAGTCAACGGCCGCCAGCTCGCTTTGACCGCCACCTGGTCGATCCTAGGATGAATACTAGTCGATCCGGGGGTGTTTTTGAAAAAACGCCATGGCCATTCGCTGTCTCCCTCCCCTCACGCACCCGCTCGCTGTCTACTCTCCTCCCGCACCCTCTCTGCTCGTCGTCGCTGCCGGTTTGTTACCCGCTCGGCGTTGGAGTTGCCATGCCTCGGTTTGTCACCACGCAGAAGCAAGAACGTATTTAGCCTGACTGGCCGAGGGGCAAGCAGCAGTGGCTCGCGCTGCGCCTAGGCGACCTCGGCTGCGCGTCCGCCGCCGCGCCGCGGGCCCACGCGCCCGTCGCCGGAAGAGGAGGGAGAGGAGGGACGTGGGCGGCGGAGGCAGCGGCGTCGCGCCTGCTGGGGACGTGTGGTGCACGTGCACCCCGGGGATTCCCTTCGCCGCCGAGGCGTCGTCCGTGGACTGCGTTGTGGCACGCCACCACACGGCGGCTCCGGGCCGCCGCGGGGACGGGGAGAGGCGACACCGGGAGGTTTGTACTGGCTTCTCCTTGCTTCTGCTTGATTTTCCGATGTGGAGATGGCCACTGTGTCTCCCCGTGCTGAAACTTTGAACGAATTTCCAACTGAATCTCCATCCTGTTCTGAACCGACTTCTGATTTCCGTTTGACAGAGGACCGCCGAGCAGCGGGCGCGCAGGGTCACCATGCGGGAGCACATCGTAGGTGGTTTCAGACTATCAGGGGGTCCATGCTCAATCTTATGCTACTAGTAGCCATCATATGTAGCCCATGGTCGATAACATGAACTACGAGGTACCCCCTACCGCCCTCCACAATTTGCAGCAGATTTCAGTTTGCACACCATCATCTTGCTCAAGTCTACATTGTCTCTCAACCACATCGTTTACAGGAGCTACTCGCGCTGGAGGACAGGATTGGCTACGTAAGCACAGGGCTGCGCGAAGACGAGATCGTCCGCGGCCTTAGGGTTGGCAAAAACCTGCCGTTCGACCGCAAGCATTTCTCAACAGAGACGAAGCGGAGCTGCAGCATTTGCCAAGTTTGACGATGAACCTGCTCCTTTCGATTCAGTCCCCATGTCACATCGGCATCGGCTCTTCACAAGTTAACATGAACTTACAAATCATTGCAATTTTTCAGGAAGAGTTTGAAGCGAGTGAGGAGGTAGGGAGGTTGAGCTGCGGCCACGGCTACCATGTGCACTGCATCAAGCAGTGGCTCTCCCGGAAGAACGCCTGCCCACTTTGCAAGACCGCCGTCTCAAAACCATGAGATAGATCATAGTCCTAGATCCCTACGCCACACAGTTTCTTTTTCTCTGGTATAATACATGTATTCATGTCGCATCTGAAACGGTGCTTGTTCTTTGTATACATAGTTGTGCTTCCACAGCCCCCTCTGATGCTCTGCATATACTCATTGTTGTTGTAAAAAAATACACAGGCACACATGCATATAGAAATGATATTGGCCTCATCGTCTTGAATTGCATCTCAGTTACGGCCTCGTGCATTTCCCGCCGACGAGCTTCAGGCAGCTTCTTACGGCGAGCGACTGCGCCCGTGGGTGCCGCGCCAACAGTGACGGCGGCGGCGATGGCGACGGTGGCATCGTCTTCCTTCTTGACGTCGCCACCGATGAGCCTTTCACCATCGCGGCTCTCCTCGACGTGTGCGCGCGCTGTAAGCCGTCGCGCGGCCTCTGCTGCCCCGCCGCGCTCTCGTCGTCCACGGCATGTAATTCAATCCCGAGCTCCCTCTCGATCGCCTCGGCGCGCATGATCATCTCCTTCTCGCCGGCCCGCCGCGCCTCCACCCACGCCTCGGCCGCCGCCACCTTCTTGTCGGCGACCGCGCGGACCACCTCGGCGCGGCCGGTCAGGTACTCGTACTCGAACCTCGGGAGCGTCACGTTCCCGGACCTCCGCGGCGCCATGGACGCCCTCTCCACCGCCGTGCCATCGACGGCGGCCCTCAGCCTCCCCGTCACCGTGGCCTCCGACGCCCTCGCCGCCTCCAGCTCCCTGATCGAGCCCCTGATCCTCTGCTCGGCGGCGGCGATCTCGGCGTCCACGCTGTCCGCGTCGTCCAGGACGCACTGGCCCTCCTGCTCCATCAGCGCCTTCTCCTTCTCTGCCGCTTCGGTCTCCTCCTCCAGCTGCCGCAGCGTCGCCTCCAGGTCGGCGAGGATCTCGCCGGCCATCTCGTCGACGGCCGTGACGGCGCCCAGCCGGCACTTGGCGTCGCGCAGCGCGGCCTCCAGCTGCCGCACCTGCGCTCCGGCCTTCTTCTCCTGCTCCTCCAGCCGGCCGATCTCCTCGGCGAGGCGCGCCGCCTCCGTGCGCGTGCGCTCCATGGACGCCGTGAACTGGAGGCTCTCTCCTTTGGCGGACTCGAGCTCCGCCCGCGCCATGTCCAGCTTGGCCTCCGTCGCCTGCAGAGACGGCGTGCTGTCGTGTCCCTCGTCCATGACCTCCGAGTCCGAGGAGTGACCGAAGCCGTGGCGGAGCCGTCTGTCGTCGGAGCTCGCCGCCGTGAGCCACGCTTCGAGCTCACTCGACACGCTCTGGCTCTGGGACCAAGCCTACCTTGACGACCTTGGGCAGCGTGGCTCGCCGCCGGGGCTTCCCGCGGTGCCGCACGTCGATGCTCTGGCTCTGTCTCTGGCCGAAGATGCTCATGCCGTCGCCCACCGACACCGACTCGTAGCCGCCGCCGTAGCCCCGCGCCGTCCAGATCCTCGCGCCCTCCATTGCCGCCATAATTTGCTCGGAGCAATGGAGGCCAGTCAGGCTAAATACGTTCTTGCTTCTGCGTGGTGACAAACCGGGGCATGGCAACTCCAACGGCGAGCGGGTAACAAACCGGCAGCGAGCGGGTGCGTGAGGAGAGGGAGACAGCGAATGGTCATGGCGTTTTTGCAAAAACACCCCCGGATCGACTAGTATTCACCCTAGGATCGACCAGGTGGCGGTCAAAGCGAGCTGGCGGCCGTTGACTCGGCCAAGTCAGCAAATACGTACACGGAATCATACAAATGGACCAAAGTGAATCCTGTGCGCAAGTACTTGGACCGTAGTATTTTGAAGTAGTGGTACCAAACTGTCACCCGGCTCAAGTTTAGTGACGTACAGTGAATTTTTCTCTTTTGAAATATATATGATGGTAATTGGTAAACATGATGTGTTTTGGAACCAATCGTTCTTGTTCATGCATTCATGGAAGCTTAGGTGTTCAAAACGATCGTGATTCTCTTCCTTTCACTACGCAGTGATGCATGCACACACATTGAGCCCAGCCGCATGGGTTCATACATGCACAATCAGATGGAATCGTGGCCTTTCCGTTTCAATCGTGGCACTCAGGGGAGGGATTATTACGAAAAGAAAACATCAATTAGGGAAAATCCAAACAGGAAGTGGGCTCGCGTTGGAAAAATCGGTGGTGGTGGCTGGCTGGCGACGTGGATCGATCGATGTGGGAGGGAGGCTAACGATACGAACGACAACAGATCCCCTTTAACAATAGTAGAGATTCTTATGCCCGGTTGCCAGAATAGTTTGGAGAACTGTGGCCGGCATGTTTGGTACCGACTTGTGCCCAGATAATATTTGGCAATGCTTAGTGCTTTGCTTTTTTTTGGTGATGAAGTTTTTTACACCATTTGCTTAGCTGCTTTTATGCTGGGTGATCGGGGCAATGTAGCAATAGGGTGACGTTTGAATTTTTGAATTTTTTTGCGAGAAAATTTCCAATCTATTCATCATCAATCATGATAATACAACGAATACCAGAAATAATAAGAATTATATCTAAATTCATAAACCACCTAGCAACGACTACAACCACTGGAGCAAGCCGATGGCGCGCTGCCGTCATCACGCCTTCCTCTCTGGAGTCGGGCAAAACTTGTTGTAGTAGACAGTCGAGAAGTCGTCATGCTAAGGCTATATAGGACGAGCACACCAGAACAGCAACCACCGCCATTAAAGGAAAGTTTAGATCGAAAGATTTCAACCAGTAGACATACGAACACACATCAACAAAGACGAATCCACGTGGATCCACTAAAGACAACGCCAACCGAAACCCGTGAGATTCGCCGGAGACAAACCTTCACATGCCCTTCGATGACGCTAGAAGCACCACCGGGATGGAGGCTAGACTGGGAGAATCTTGTTCCATCTTTAGAGAGTCGCCGCCCCATCTCTCTGTGCAGGACACAAACCGTAAGAAAGCTCAAAAAAGCATAAAAAAAACAAAGCCCTCCCATCGGCAAGGGCCGAGATCCACCACGCTCCATGGCCCTAAGGCCACAGAGATGAGGCAGACTGGCGCGGACAGGAGGCAGGAGGAACCCTAGCGGCGGCTGGGTATGAGGGTTCTTTCCCTGGCGGCTGGGAACCCTTACGAATGTAAGGAAGTAATCGCTCTCAAAACTCCTTTTGAGGTTGTTTTCTCTGCTTGTGTTTTTTTGTCATACTGGGCGGGTCTAATGAAGCAAGGTGATGCTGCTGACCAGAGGACGGGGGTCAAGATGCAGAAGGATAAGCGTCAGGGTTGATGTGCATTTGCGTTGCTGGTCAAGATGGAGGGGCACTTTGACGGTCTTTACCCGCGTGCTGTTCCTCGCTCTCCAGTTTCCTTCCGCTGCGTGGGTGTTCATTTTGGTGCTCCTGTGTGAGCGTGCCTGTCTTGAATTTGGCCGATGCAGCTGTGACTATTTTGTTGGTGTCGTCAGGTTTTCGTCCTACAATGGGTATCTCGATGGCGAGTATTGACAGTAGGTTTCCTGATGAAGCTTGAACTCGCTCTCTCCTTTCCTGTCTCCTTTTCTGAACTGATGTATTTCTGTTATGCAAATGGAAAAGGGTTATGCCCGGTTAAAAAATAGTAGAAATTCTTAATCATTGAAACCAAGCCGTTGCATGATTTTGTTATAAAAAATTGGCATGAGAGTTATCATTATGGTTGATGAAGGATCTTTCGTCGCTACAAGATCAAGGCAGTATGATTTGAACCAAAATACTCACAGCCGAAACCTTTGCTTGCCGTGACAGGGTCACCCTATCTTGGGAGTTGTATCTGGAGAAGGTGGTCATCGAGATGGATTCCTTGGTCTGGTCTCGCTTTGGGAGTCGGGAGAGTTGAGCTGGTATTAGTGAACCCTCATGTCTTCAAGCATATCGTAGTCCAGCATACGAGGGCTTGTTCTGAATTTGAAATTTTCATGTAAGAAAGAGGTGCAAACAAAGGAACTCATATACAAGGTTCCTTGTATCATGATAAATGTTTATTATTCATGCTAGAATTATATTAACCGGAAACTTGATACATGTGTGGATACATAGACAAAACACAGTGTCCCAAGTAAGCCTCTACTAGACTAGCTCGTTAATCAAAGATGGTTAAGTTTCCTAACCATAAACATGTGTTGTCATTTGATGAATGAGATCACATCATTAGGAGAATGATGTGATGGACAAGACCCATCCGTTAGCTTATCATAATGATCGTTAAGTTTTATTGCTATTACTTTCTTCATGTCATATACATATTGCTTTGACTATGAGATTATGCAACTCTCGAATACCAGAGGAATTCCTTGTGTGCTATCAAACGTCACAACATAATTCAGTGATTATAAAGATGCTCTACAGGTATCTCCGAAGGTGTTTGTTGGGTTGGCATAGATCGATATTAGGATTTGTCACTCCGAGTATCGGAGAGGTATCTCTGGGCCCTCTCGGTAATGCACATCATAATAAGCCTTGCAAGCAATATGATTAATGAGTTAGTTACGGGATGATGCATTACGGAACGAGTAAAGAGACTTGCCGGTAACGAGATTGAACTAGGTATGTAAATACCGACGATCGAATATCGGGCAAGTAACATACCGATGACAAAGGGAATAATGTATGTTGGCATAAACGGTTTGACCGATAAAGTTCTTCGTAGAATATGTGGAAGCCAATATGAGCATCCAGGTTCCGCTATTTGTTATTGACCAGAGAGGTGTCTCGGTCATGTCTACATAGTTCTCGCACCCATAGGGTCCGCACCCTTAACGTTTGATGGCGATTTGTATTATATGAGTTATGTGATTTGGTGACCGAATGTTGTTCAGAGTCCCGGATGAGATCATAGACATGACGAGGAGTCTCGAAATGGTCGAGAGGTACATATTCATATATAGGATGATAGTATTTGGACATCGGAAGTGTTCCGGGGGTACCGGGTACGTATCGGGTCACCGGAAGGGGCTCCGGCCAACCCCCGGCAAGCTATATGGGCTTAATGGGCCTAGGGAGGGACATACCAGCCCACAGGGGGCTAGTGTGCCCCTCCACCAGGCCGGCCAGCCCTAGGGAAGGCAAGGGAGGAGGGCTAGCCCCTCTTTCCTTCCCCTTCTCAAGGGAGAAAGGAAGGGGGGCGCCACCTCCTCAATCCTTCCTTCTCCTAGTGCCAAAACAAGGAAGGGGGCGCGAATTGGGGTGGCACCCCAAGTAGGATTCGGCCTACTTGGGTGCCCCCCTTGCTGCCTCTTCCCCCCTCCAACCTATATATATGTGGGAAGGGGGCGCCTAGAGGACACACAAACATCTGTTAGCCGTGTGCGGCGCCCCCTCCATAGTTTACGCCTCCGGCCATATTGTCGTAGTGCTTAGGCAAATTCCTGCGTGGATCACTTCACCATCACCGTCACCACGCCGTCGTGCCGATGAAACTCTCCCTCGACACTTTGCTGGTGAAGGAAATATGCCCTAGAGGCAATAATAAAGTTATTATTTATTTCCTTATTTCATGATAAATGTTTATTATTCATGCTAGAATTGTATTAACCGGAAACATAATACATGTGTGAATACATAGACAAACATAGTGTCACTAGTATGCCTCTACTTGACTAGCTCGTTGAATCAAAGATGGTTAAGTTTCCTAGCCATAGACATGAGTTGTCATTTGATTAACGGGATCACATCATTAGGAGAATGATGTGATTGACATGACCCATTCCGTTAGCCTAGCACATGATCGTTTAGTATGTTGCTATTGCTTTCTTCATGACTTATACATGTTCCTGTAACTATGAGATTATGCAACTCCGTTTACGGAGGAACACTTTGGTGCTACCAAACGTCACAACGTAATCTGGGTGATTATAAAGGAGTACTACAGGTGTCTCCAAAGGTACATGTTGGGTTGGCGATTTCGAGATTAGGTTTTGTCACTCCGATTGTCGGAGAGGTATCTCTGGCCTTCTCGGTAATACTCATCACCTAAGCCTTGCAAGCATTGTAACTAATGAGTTAGTTATGAGATGATGTATTACGGAACGAGTAAAGAGACTTGCCGGTAACGAGATTGAACTAGGTATTGGATACCGACGATCGAATCTCGGGCAAGTAACATACCGATGACAAAGGAACAAAGTATGTTGTTATGCGGTTTGACCGATAAAGATCTTCGTAGAATATGTAGGAGCCAATATGGGCATCCAGGTTCCGCTATTGGTTATTGACCAAGAATAGTTCTAGGTCATGTCTACATAGTTCTCGAACCCGTAGGGTCCGCACGCTAAGGTTTCGATGATGGTTATATTATGAGTTTATGAGTTTTGATGTACCGAAGGAGTTCGAGTCCCGGATGAGATCGGGGACATGACGAGGAGTCTCGAAATGGTCGAGACGTAAAGATCGATATATTGGACGACTATATTCGAGTTCGGAAAGGTTCGAATGATTCGGATATTTTTGAGTACCGGAGAGTTACGGAATTCGCCGGGAGAAGTATTGGGCCTTATTGGGCCTCAAGGAAAGAGAGGGGCTGCCTAGGGCAGGCGCGCGCCCAAGGCCTAGTCCGAATTGGACTAGGGAGGGGCCGCCCTCTTCTCTTCCCCTTCCTCTCTCCTACTCCTACTAGGAAAGGAGGAGTCCTACTCCGGTGGGAGTAGGACTCCCCCTGCGCGCCTCCTCCCTTGGCCGGCCACCTCCTCCTTGCTCCTTTATATACAGGGCAGGGGCACCCCATGACACACAAGTTGATCTACGGATCGTTCCTTAGCCGTGTCGGTGCCCCCTCCACCATATTCCACTTGGTCATATCGTCGCGGAGCTTAGGCGAAGCCCTGCGCGGAGAGGTCATATCGTCATGAGCTTAGGCGAAGCCCTGCGCGGAGAAGTCATATCGTCGCGGAGCTTAGGCGAAGCCCTGCGTCGGTGGAGCATCATCATCGCCACCACGCCGTCGTCTTGACGGAACTCATCCCGACGCTTTGCTGGATCGGAGCCCGGGATCGCCATCGAGCTGAACGTGTGCTGAACACGGAGGTGCCGTGACGTTCGGTGCTTGGATCGGTCGGATCGTGAAGACGTCGACTACATCAACCGCGTTGTTATAACGCTTCGCTTTCGGTCTACGAGGGCGTGGACGACACTCTCCCTCTCGTTGCTATGCCATCACCATGGTCTTGAGTGTGCGTGGAAATTTTTGAAATTACTCGTTCCCCAACAAGGGTATCGAGCCTGGTTTTATGCGTTGATGTCATATGCACGAGTAGAACACAAGTGAGTTGTGGGCGATACAAGTCATACTACCTACCAGCATGTCATACTTTGGTTCAGCGGTATTGTGAGATGAAGCGCCCGGACCGACATTACGCAGACGCTTACGCGAGACTGGTTTCACCGCTCCGAGCACTCGTTGCTTAAAGGTGACCGGCGGTGTCTGTCTCTCTCACTTTAGTTGAATCGAGTGTGGCTACGCCCGGTCCTTGAGAAGGTTAAACGGAGTCTATTTGACAAAGTATCATTGTGGTTTTGATGCGTAGGTAAGAACGGTTCTTGCTCAGCCCGTAGCAGCCACGTAAAACTTGCAACAACAAAGTAGAGGACGCCTAACTTGTTTTTGCAGGGCATGTTGTGATGTGATGTGGTCAAGACGTGATGCTATATTTTATTGTATGAGATGATCATGTTTTGTAACCGAGTTATCGGCAATCGGCAGAGCCATATGGTTGTCGCTTATTGTATGAAATGCAACGCCATGTAATTGCTTTACTTTATCACTAAGCAGTAGCGATAGTCGTAGAAGCAATAGTTGGCGAGACGACAACGATGCTACGATGGAGATCAAGGTGTCGCGCGGTGACGATGGTGATCATGACGGTGCTTGGCGATGGAGATCACAAGCACAAGATGATGATGACCATATCATATCACTTATATTGATTGCATGTGATGTTTATCCTTTATGCATCTTATCTTGCTTTGATTGACGGTAGCATTATAAGATGATCTCTCACCAAAATTATCAAGAAGTATTCTCCACGAGTATGCACCGTTATGAAAGTTCTTCGTCTGAGACACCACGTGATGATCGGTGTGATAGGCTCTACGTTCAAATACAACGGGTGCAAAACAGTTGCACACGCGAATACTCAGTTAAACTTGACGAGCCTAGCATATAACAGATATGGCCTCGGAACACGGAGACCGAAAGGTCGAGCGTGAATCATATAGTAGATATGATCAACATAGTGATGTTCACCATTGAAACTACTCCATCTCACGTGATGATCGGACATGGTTTAGTTGATTTGGATCACGTAATCACTTAGATGACTAGAGAGATGTCTATCTAAGTGGGAGTTCTTAAGTAATATGATTAATTGAACTTTAATTTATCATGAACTTAGTCCTGGTAGTATTTTGCAAATTAGGTTGTAGATCAATAGCTCGCGTTGTTGCTTCCCTATGTTTTATATGTGTTCCTAGAGAAAATTGTATTGAAAAATGTTAGTAGCAATGTTGCGGATTGGATCCGTGATCTGAGGTTTATCCTCATTGCTGCACAGAAGAATTATGTCCTTAATGCACCGCTAGGTGACAGACCTATTGCAGGAGCAGATGCAGACGTTATGAACGTTTGGCTAGCTCAATATGAGCAGATACAGCCGTTATGAACGTTTGGCTAGCTCAATATGATGACTACTTGATAGTTTAGTGCACCATGCTTAACAGCTTAGAATCGGGACTTCAAAGACGTTTTGAGCGTCATGGACCATATGAGATGTTCCAGAATTGAAGTTAATATTTCAAGCAAATACCGAGTTGAGAGATATGAAGTCTCCAACAAGTTCTATAGCTAAAAGATGGAGGAGAATCGCTCAACTAGTGAGCATGTGCTCAGATTGTCTGAGTACTTCAATCGCTTGAATCAAGTGGGAGTTAATCTTCCAGATAAGATAGTGATTGACAGAATTCTCTAGTCACCATCACTAAGTTAGTAGAACTTTGTGATGAACTATAGTATGCAAGGGATGACGAAAAGATTCTCGAGCTCTTCGCGATGCTAAAATCGGCGAAGGTAGAAATCAAGAAAAACATCAAGTGTTGATGGTTGACAAGACCACTAGTCTCAAGGAAAATGGCAAAGGGAAAGAAGGGAACTTCAAAAGGAACGGCAAGCAAGTTGCTGCTCGAGTGAAGAAGCCCAAGTCTAGACCTAAGCCCGAGACTAAGTACTTTTGTCAGTAATGGAACTGGTCACTTTGAAGCAGATTACCCCTGAATATTTGGTGGATAAGAAGGATAGCAAAGTGAACAAGGTTATATTTGATATACAGGTTATTGATGTGTGCCTTACTAGTGTTTATAGTAGCCCCAGTATTTGATACTTGTTCGGTTGCTAAGATTAGTAACTCAAACAGGAGTTACGAATAAACAGAGACTAGTTAAAGGGAAGTGACGATGAGTGTTGGAAGTAGTTCCAAGATTGATATGATCATCATCGCACACTCCCTATACTTTCGGGTTTAGTGTGGAACCTAAATAAGTGTTATTTGGTGTTGAGCATAAATATGATTTGATCATGTTTATTGCAATATGGTTATTCATTTAAGTAAGAGAATAAATTGTTGTTCTGTTTACATGAATAAAACCTTATATGGTTACACACCCAATGAAAATGGTTCATTGGATCTCGATCATAGTGATACACATATTCATAATATTGAAACCAAAAGATGCAAAGTTAATAATGATAGTGCAACTTATTTGTGGCACTGCCGTTTAGGTCATATTGGTGTAAAGCGCATGAAGAAAACTCCATGCTGATGGACTTTTGGAATCACTTGATTATGAATCATTTGATGCTTGCGAACCGTGCCTTTTGGGCAAGATGACTAAAACTCCGTTCTCCGGAACAATAGAGCGAGCAACAGATTTGTTGGAAATCATACATAATGATGTATGTGGTCCGATGAATATTAAGGCCCGCGACAAGTATCATTATTTTCTGATCTTCACAGATGTTTTGAGCAGATATGGGTATATCTACTTGATGAAACATAAGTCTGAAACATTTTCAGAGTGAAGTGGAGAATCATCGTAACAACAAAATAAAAGTTTCTACGATATGATCGCAGAGGTAAAATATTTGAGTTACGAGTTTGGTCTTCAATAAAGTGGAATAGTTTCACAGCTCACGCCACCTGGAACACCACAACGTTATGGTGTGTCCGAATGTCGTAACCGCACTTTATTTGATATGGTGTGATCTATGATGTATCTTACCGATTTACCATTATCATTTTGGGGTTATGCATTAGAGACAGCTGCATTCACGTTTAATAGGGCACCATCTAAATCCGTTGAGATGACATCGTATGAACTATGGTTTAGCAGTAAACCTAAGCTGTCGTTTCTTAAAGTTTGGAGTTGTGATGCTTATGTGAAAAAGTTTTCACCTGATAAGCTCGAACCCAAATCGGAGAAGTGCGTCTTCATAGAATACCCAAAGGTAACTATTGGGTACACCTTCTATCACAGATTCGAAAGCAAGATATTTGTTGCTAAGATGGATCCTTTCTAGAGAAGAAGTTTCTCTCGAAAGAAGTGAGTGGGAGGAAAGTAGAACTTGATGAGGTAATTGTACCTTCTCCCTTATTGGAAAGTAGTTCATCACAGAAATCAGTTTCGGTGATTCCTACACCAATTAGTAAGGAAGTTAATGATGATGATCATGAAATTTCAGATCAAGTTGCTACTAAACCTCGTAGATCTTCCAGAGAAAGATCCGCACCAGAGTGGTACGGTAATCATGTTCTGGAAGTCATGTTACTAGAACATGATGAAACCTACGAACTATGAGGAAGCGATGATGAGCCCAGATTCCGCGAAATGGTTTGAGGCCATGAAATCTGAGATAAGATCCATGTATGAGAACAAAGTATGGACTTTGATTGACTTGCTCTATGATCAGCAAGCCATGTTAAATAAATGGATCTTCAAGAGGAAGATGGACACTGATAGTAGTGTTACTATCTACAAAGCTTGACTTGTTGCAAAAGGTTTTCGACAAGTTCAAGGTGTTGAATACGATGAGATTTTCTCACTCGTAACGATGCTTAAGTCTATCCGAATCATGTTAGCAATTGCCACATTTTATGAAATTTGGCAAATGGATGTCAAAACTACATTCTTTAATGGATTTATTAAAGAAGAGTTGTATATGATGCAACCAGAAGTTTTGTCAATCCTAAAGGACCTAACAAAATGTGCAAGCTCCAGTGATCCATCTATGGACTGGTGCAAGCATCTCGGAGTTGGAATAAACGCTTTGATAGTGCGATCAAAGCATATGGTTTTATACAGACTTTTGGAGAAGCCTGTATTTACAAGAAAGTGAGTGGGAGCACTACAACATTTCTGATAAGTATATGTGAATGACATATTGTTGATCGGAAATAATGTAGAATTATTCTGCAAAGCATAAAGGAGTTTTTGAAAGGAGTTTTTCAAAGAAGGACCTCAGTGAAGCTGCGTACAAATTGAGCATCAAGATCTATTGAGATAGATCAAAAACACTTGATAAGTTTTTCAATAAGTACATACCTTGTCAAGATTTTGAAGAAAGTTCAAAATGGAACAGTCAAAGAAAAGTTCTTGCTGTGTTGCAAAGGTGTGAAATTGAGTAAGACTCAAATCCCGACCACAAGCAGAAAATAGAAAAGAGAATGAAAGTTATTCCTATGCCTCACCATAGGTTCTATAAAGTATGCTATGCTATGTACCAGACCTATTGTATACCTTGCTCTGAATTTGGCAAGGAGTACAATAGTGATCTAGGAGTAGATCATCGGACATTGGTCAAGAACATCCTTAGTGAGGACTAAGGAAATATTTCTCGATTATGGAGGTGATAAAAGAGCCCGTCGTAAAGAGTTACATCGATGCAAGCTTTTGCACTGATCCGAGATGACTCTAAGTCTCAATCTGGATACATATTGTAAGTGGGAGCAATTAGCTAGAGTAGCCCGTGCGAGCATTGTAGACATAGAATATTTGCAAAATACATACGGCTCAATGTGATGACCCGTTGACTAAGCTTCTCTCACGAGCAAAACATGATCATCCCTTAGTACTCTTTGGGTGTTAATCACATAGAGATGTGAGCTAGATTATTGACTCTAGTAAACCCTTTGGGTGTTGGTCACATGACGATGTGAACTATGGGTGTTAATCACATACGAGATGTGAATATTAGTGTTGAATCACATGATGATGTGAACTAGATTATTGACTCTAGTGCAAGTGGGAGATCAAGGAAATATGCCCTAGAGGCAATAATAAAGTTATTATTTATTTCCTTATTTCATGATAAATGTTTATTATTCATGCTAGAATTGTATTAACCGGAAACATAATACATGTGTGAATACATAGACAAACATAGTGTCACTAGTATGCCTCTACTTGACTAGCTCGTTGAATCAAAGATGGTTAAGTTTCCTAGCCATAGACATGAGTTGTCATTTGATTAACGGGATCACATCATTAGGAGAATGATGTGATTGACATGACCCATTCCGTTAGCCTAGCACATGATCGTTTAGTATGTTGCTATTGCTTTCTTCATGACTTATACATGTTCCTGTAACTATGAGATTATGCAACTCCGTTTACGGAGGAACACTTTGGTGCTACCAAACGTCACAACGTAATCGGGTGATTATAAAGGAGTACTACAGGTGTCTCCAAAGGTACATGTTGGGTTGGCGATTTGAGATTAGGTTTTGTCACTCCGATTGTCGGAGAGGTATCTCTGGCCTTCTCGGTAATACTCATCACCTAAGCCTTGCAAGCATTGTAACTAATGAGTTAGTTATGAGATGATGTATTACGGAACGAGTAAAGAGACTTGCTGGTAACGAGATTGAACTAGGTATTGGATACCGACGATCGAATCTCGGGCAAGTAACATACCGATGACAAAGGGAACAAAGTATGTTGTTATGCGGTTTGACCGATAAAGATCTTCGTAGAATATGTAGGAGCCAATATGGGCATCCAGGTTCCGCTATTGGTTATTGACCAAGAATAGTTCTAGGTCATGTCTACATAGTTCTCGAACCCGTAGGGTCCGCACGCTTAAGGTTTCGATGACAGTTATATTATGAGTTTATGAGTTTTGATGTACCGAAGGAGTTCGAGTCCCGGATGAGATCGGGGACATGACGAGGAGTCTCGAAATGGTCGATACGTAAAGATCGATATATTGGACGACTATATTCGGAGTTCGGAAAGGTTCGAATGATTCGGATATTTTTCGAGTACCGAGAGTTACGGGAATTCGCCGGGAGAAGTATTGGGCCTTATTGGGCCTGCGAAAGAGAGAGGGCTGCCTAGGGCAGGCCGCGCCCAAGGCCTAGTCCGAATTGGACTAGGGAGGGGCCGCACCTTCTTCTCTCTTCCCTTCCTCTCTCCTACTCCTACTAGGAAAGGAGGAGTCCTACTCCCGGTGGGAGTAGGACTCCCCCTGGTGCGCCTCCTCCTTGGCCGCCACCTCCTCCTTGCTCCTTTATATACGGGGCAGGGGGCACCCCATGACACACAAGTTGATCTACGGATCGTTCCTTAGCCGTGTCGGTGCCCCCTCCACCATATTCCACTTCGGTCATATCGTCATGGAGCTTAGGCGAAGCCCTGCGCCGGAGAGGTCATATCGTCATGAGCTTAGGCGAAGCCCTGCGCCGGAGAAGTCATATCGTCATGAGCTTAGGCGAAGCCCTGCGTCGGTGGAGCATCATCATCGCTACCACGCCGTCGTCTTGACGGAACTCATCCCCGACGCTTTGCTGGATCGGAGCCCGGGATCGCCATCGAGCTGAACGTGTCTGAACACGGAGGTGCCGTGACGTTCGGTGCTTGGATCGGTCGGATCGTGAAGACGTACGACTACATCAACCGCGTTGTTATAACGCTTCCGCTTTCGGTCTACGAGGGTACGTGGACAGACACTCTCCCCTCTCGTTGCTATGCCATCACCATGGTCTTGAGTGTGCGTAGGAATTTTTTTGAAATTACTACGTTCCCCAACAGCTGGATCAAGAGTTTGAGGGACGTCATCGAGCTGAACGTGTGCAGAACTCGGAGTTGACGTACGTTCGGTGCTTGATCGGTCGAAACGAGAAGAAGTTCGAGTACATCAACCGTGTTGTCAAATGCTTCCGCTTTCGGTCTATGAGGGTACTGATACGTCTCCAACGTATCTATAATTTTTGATTGTTCCATGCTATTATATTATCCAGCTAGGATGTTTTATATGCATTTATATGCTATTTTATATGATTTTTGGGACTAACCTATTAATCTAGAGCCCAGTGCCAGTTTCTGTTTTTTCCTTGTTTTTGAGTATCGCACAAAAGGAATACCAAACGAAGTCCAATTGACCTGAAATTTCACGGAGATTATTTTTGGACCAAAAGAAGCCCACAGAGTATCGGAGATGGGCCAGAAGAGTCCCGAGGCACCCACGAGGGTGGGGGGGGCACGCCCTACCCCCCTGGGCGCGACCCCTACCTCGTGGCCGCCTCAGAGACCCCCTTGACTTGTCCCGACGCCAACACCTCTTATATATACCCAAACTTCCAGAACATAACCTAGATCAGGAGTTCCGCCGCCGCAAGCCTCTGTAGCCACCAAAACCAAATCGGACCCTGTTCCGGCACCCTGCCGGAGGGGGGATCCCTCACCGGTGGCCATCTTCAATTCTTCATCATCGTGGCGCTCTCCATGACGAGGAGGGAGTAGTTCACCCTCGGGGCTGAGAGTATGTACCAGTAGCTATGTGTTTGATCTCTCTCTCTCTCTCTCTCTCTCTCTCTCTCTCTCGTGTTCTTGATTTGGCACGATCTTGATGTATCGCGAGCTTTGCTATTATAGTTGGATCTTATGATATTTCTCCCCCTCTACTCTCTTGTAATGGATTGTGTTTTCCCTTTGAAGTTATCTTATCGGATTGAGTCTTTAAGGATTTGAGAACACTTGATGTATATCTTGTGTGGGATACTCGTGGTGACAATGGGGTATTCTATTGATTCACTTGATGTGCGTTTTGGTCATCAACTTGCGGGTTCCGTGACCTTGGGAGTCTATGCATCGGGGTTGGCACACGTTTTCGTCTTGCTCTCCGATACAAACTTTGGGGCACTCTTTGAAGTACTTTGTGTTGGTTGAATAGATGAATCTGAGATTCTGTGATGCATATCGTATAATCATACCCATGGATACTTGAGGTGACATTGGAGTATCTAGGTGACATTAGGGTTTTGGTTGATGTGTGTCTTAAGGAGTTATTCTAGTACGAACTCTAGGATAGATCGAACGGAAAGAATAGCTTCGTGTTATTTTACTACGGACTCTTGAATAGATCGATCAGAAAGAATAACTTTGAGGTGGTTTCGTACCCTACCATAATCTCTTCATTTGTTCTCCGCTATTAGTGACTTTGGAGTGACTCCTTGTTGCATGTTGAGGTATAGTTATATGATCCAATTATGTTATTATTGTTGAGAGAACTTGCACTAGTGAAAGTATGAACCCTAGGCCATGTTTCCTAGCATTGCAATGCCGTTTGTGCTCACTTTTATCATTAGTTACCTTGATGTTTTTATATTTTCAGATTACAAAAACCTATATCTACCATCATATTGCACTTGTATCACCATCTCTTCGCCGAACTAGTGCACCTATACAATTTACCATTGTATTGGGTGTGTTGGGGACACAAGAGACTCTTTGTTATTTGGTTGCAGGATTTTTTGAGAGAAACCATCTTCATCCTACGCCTCCCACGGATTGATAAACCTTAGGTCATCCACTTGAAGGAAATTTGCTACTATCCTACAAACCTCTGCACTTGGAGGCCCAACAACGTCTACAAGAAGAAGGTTGTGTAGTAGACATCAAGCAGTTTCTGGCGCCGTTGCCGGGGAGGTTAGTGCTTGAAGGTATATCTTTATATCTTGCAATCGAATATTTTTGTTTCTTGTTTTATCACTAGTTTAGTTTATAAAATAAAACTACAAAAAATGGAATTAAGGTTGCCTCATATGCTTCATCTTTTTAATGTCTTTCGTGAAAATGATGGGAAGGAAAATTGTGCTCAAGTACTAGAAGAAGAATTACATAGAATGCTTGGCATAAAATATGTGAATGATGAGCATGATTGCAATGTTGTTAGTATGAATTCTTTGAATACCCATGATGCTAATGATATGAAAAGCCACAAGCTTGGGGATGCTATGTTTGATGAAGATGATATGTTTTGTCCCCCAAGTTTTGATGAGCAAATTTATTATGATGAAAGCATGCCTCCTATTTATGATGATTATATTGATGAAAGTGGGTTTGGAAGAGTGTCAACTTTAGGAAGTAATGATCCCACTATTTTGTAGGGTGTTGAATCTTATAATATTTATGAAAGTGGATTTGGAGAGGTCATGACTTTATTTAGTGATGAATCCACTATTTCGGAAGAGGTTTCAATTGATTATGAGAATAAAGTTACTATTTATGATGATTATTGTGATGATATGTATTCTATAAAGAATAATGATAACCATGGAACTTGTCATCTTGATTTTAATTTTCAATCGGATTATGCCTCACATGATAGTTATTTTGTTGAGTTTGCTCCCACCACTATTCATGAGAAGAAATTTCCTTATGTGGAGAGTAATAAAAATTCTATGCTTGTGGCTCATGAAAAGAATGCTTTATGTGATAGTTATATTGTTGAATTCATTCATGATGCTACTGAAAATTATTATGAGGGAGGAACATATGCTTGTAGGAATTTCCATAATATCAACTTTCCTCTCTATGTGCTTAAAGTTTTAAAGTTATGCTTGTTTTGCCTTCCTATGCTAGTTGATTATTGTTCCCATAAGTTGTTTGCTCACAAAATCCCTATGCATAGGAAGTGGGTTAGGCTTAAATGTGTTATTCATATTCTTCATGATGCTCTCTTTATGTCTCAATTCTTATCTTTTATGTGAGCGTCATTGAAATCATCATGCCTAGCTAGGGGCGTTAAACGTTAGCGCTTGTTGGGAGGCAACCCAATTTTATTTTTGTTCTTTGCCTTTTGCTCCTTTTTAGTAATAAATAATTCATCTAGCCTCTGTTTAGATGTGTTTTTATGTTTTAATTAGTGTTTGTGCCAAGTAGAACCTTTGGGAAGACTCGGGTGAAGTCTTTGCGATCTTGCTGTAAAAAACATAAACTTTTACGCTCACGAGATTAGCTGCCATTTTTTTTACTGGAGAGTGATTTTAGGTTGATTCATTTTGCATATGATTAATAGACAAATTCCTCAGGTCCACCAATTTATTTCAGAATTTTTGGAGTTACAGAAGTATTTGAATGATACAGATTACTACAGACTGTTCTGTTTTTGACAGATTCTGTTTTCTTTGTGTTGTTTGCTTATTTTGAGGAATCTATGAGTAGTATCGGAGGGTATGAACCATAGAGAAGTTGGAATACAGTAGATATTACACCAATATGAATTTAGAATGAGTTCACAACAGTACCTAAGTGGTGATTTATTTTCTTATACTAACGGAGCTTACGTGTTTTCTGTTAAGTTTTGTGTTGTGAAGTTTTCGATTTTTGGGTAAAGATTCGATCGACTATGGAATAAGGAGTGGCAAGAGCCTAAGCTTGGGGATGCCCAAGGCACCCCGAGGTGATATTAAAGGACAACCAAGAGCCTAATCTTGGGAATGCCCCGGAAGGCATCCCCTCTTTCGTCTTCGTGAACTTTACTTGGAGCTATATTTTTATTCACCACATGATATGTGTTTTGCTTGGAGCGTCATTTTATTTTATTTTGTTTTTCTTGCTGTTCGAATAATATACCAAGATCTGAAATTCTTAAATGTTAGAGAGTCTTCACATAGTTACATAATTATTCAACTACTCATTGATCTTCACTTATATCTTTCGGAGCAGTTTGTCGTTTGCTTTAGTGCTTCACTTATATCTTTTTGGAGCACGGTGGTGGCTTTATTTTATAGAAATTATTGATCTCTCATGCTTCACTTATATTATTTTGAGAGTCTTTTAGAACAACATGGTAATTTGCTTTGGCTATAAAATTAGTCCTAATATGACAGGCATCCAAGATGGATATAATAAAAACTTTCATATAGAGTGCATTAAATACTATGATACTTGATAGTTGTTTTGAGATATAAAGGTGGTTATGTTAGAGTCATGTTAGTTGGATAATTGTGTAATTGAGAAATACTTGTGTTGAGGATTTCAAGTCCCGTAGCATGCATGTATGGTAAACGTTGTGTGACAAATTTGAAGCATGGGGTGTTCTTTGATTGCTTTCCTTATGAGTGGCGGTCAGGGACGAGCGATGGTCTTTTCCTACCAATCTATCCCTCTAGGGGCATGCGTAGTAGTACTTTGCTTCGAGGGCTAATAAACTTTTGCAATAAGTATATGAGTTCTTTATGACTAATGTGAGTCCATGGATTATATGCACTCTTACCTTTTCGCAATTTGCTAGCCTCTACGGTACCGTGCATTGCCCTTTCTCACCTCGAGAGTTGGTGCAAACTTCGCTGGTACATCCAAACCCCGTGATCCTTGATACGTCTCCAACGTATCTATAATTTTTTTTTGTTCCATGCTATTATATTATCCATCTAGGATGTTTTATATGCATTTATATGCTATTTTATATGATTTTTGGGACTAACCTATTAACCTAGAGCCCAAAGCAGGTTTGCTTTTTTCCTTGTTTTTGAGTATCGCAAAAAGGAAAACCAAATGGAGTCTAATTGACCTGAAATTTCACGGAGATTATTTTTAGACCAGAAGAAGCCCACGGAGTATCGGAGATGGGCCAGAAGAGTCCCGAGGCACCCACGAGGGTGGGTGGGAGGGGCGCCCTACCCCCCTGGGCGCGCCCCCTACCTCGTGGCCGCTTCGGAGACCCCCTGACTTGTTCCCGACGCCAACACCTCTTATATATACCCAAACTTCCAGAACATAACCAAGATTGGGAGTTCCGCCGCCGCAAGCCTCTGTAGCCACCGAAAACCAATCTAGACCCGTTCCGGCACCCTGCCTTAAGGGGGATCCCTCACCGGTGGACATCTTCATCATCTCGGCGCTCTCCATGATGAGGAGGGAGTAGTTCACCCTCGGGGCTGAGGGTATGTACCAGTAGCTATGTGTTTGATCTCTCTCTCTCTCTCGTATTCTTGATTTGGCACGATCTTGATGTATCGCGAGCTTTGCTATTATAGTTGGATCTTATGATGTTTCTCCCCCTCTACTCTCTTGTAATGGATTGAGTTTTCCCTTTAAAGTTATCTTATCGGATTGAGTCTTTAAGGATTTGAGAACACTTGATGTATGTCTTGCATGGGATACCCATGGTGACAATGGGGTATTCTATTGATTCACTTGATGTATGTTTTGGTGATCAACTTGCGGGTTCCGTGACCTTGGGAATCTATGCATAGGGGTTGGCGCACGTTTTCGTCTTGACTCTCCGGTAGAAACTTTGGGGCACTCTTTGTAGTACTTTGTGTTGGTTGAATAGATGAATTTGAGATTGTGTGATGCATATCGTATAATCATACCCACGGATACTTGAGGTGACATTGGATTATATAGGTGACATTAGGGTTTTGGTTGATGTGTGTCTTAAGGTGTTATTCTAGTATGAACTCTAGGATAGATCGAACGGAAAGAATAGCTTCGTGTTATTTTACTACGGACTCTTGAATAGATTGATGAGAAAGAATAACTTTGAGGTGGTTTCGTACCCTAGCATAATATCTTCATTTGTTCTCCGCTATTAGTGACTTTGGAGTGACTCTTTGTTGCATGTTGAGGGATAGTTATATGATCCAATTATGTTATTATTGTTGAGAGAAGTTGCACTAGTGAAAGTATGAACCCTAGGCCTTGTTTCCTAGCATTTCAATACCGTTTGTGCTCACTTTTATCATTAAGTACCTTGCTTTTTTTTATATTTTTAGATTACAAAACCTATATCTACCATCCATATTGCACTTGTATCACCATCTCTTCGCCGAACTAGTGCACCTATACAATTTACCATTGTATTGGGTGTGTTGGGGACACAAGAGACTCTTTGTTATTTGGTTGCAGGATTGTTTGAGAGAGACCATCTTCATCCTACACCTCCCACGTATTGATAAACCTTAGGTAATCCACTTGAGGGAAATTTTCTAATGTCCTACAAACCTCTGCACTTGGAGGCCCAACAACGTCTAAAAGAAGAAGGTTGTGCAGTAGATATCAGGTACGTGGACACACTCTCCCCCTCTAGTTGCTATGCATCTCCAAGATAGATCTTGCGTGAGTGTATGAATTTTTTTGAAATTGCATGCTACGTTACCCAACACATACATCCGGCCAACAATATAAACTAATCGGACAAAATTCGTTCAAACCCGGTGGATTTTATTGAAGTTTGGACATAATTTACATAAAGGTCGATATTTCAAGCATTTAACATTTTAAAAAGACTTAACCCTATACCAGACGATTACCTTGTACGTGTGGCCGTTGATACGTCTCCAACGTATCTATACTTTATGAAGTATTCATGCTATTATATTATGTGTTTTGGATGTTTATGGGCTTTAGTAAACACTTATATATTATTTTTGGGACTAACCTATTAACCGGAGGCCCAACCCAAATTGCTGTTTTCTTGCCTATTTCAGTGTTTCGAAGAAAAGGAATATCAAACGGAGTACAAATGGAATGAAACCTTCGGGAGAGTTATTTTTGGAACGGAAGCAATCCAGGAGACTTGGAGTAGACGTTAGGGAAGCTTCGAGGAAGCCACGAGGCAGGGAGGCGCGCCCCCAACCTCTTGGGCCCCTCGTGGCTCTCCTGACCGACTTCTTTATATATATATATATATATATATATATATATATATATATATATATATATATATATATATATATATATATATATATATATATATATGTCCATATACCCTAAAAACATCGAGGAGCAGAATAGATCGAGAGTTCCGCTGCCGCAAGCCTCTGTAGCCACTAAAAACCAATTGGGACCCTGTTCCGGCACCTTGCCGGAGGGGGGAACCCTCACCGGTGGCCATCTTCATCATCCCGGCGCTCTCCATGATGAGGAGGGAGTAGTTCACCCTCGGGGCTGAGGGTATCCACCAGTAGCTATGTGTTTGATCTCTCTCTCTCTCTCTCTCTCTCTCACTCTCTCTCTCTCTCTCATGTTCTTGAGGTGGTACGATCTTGATGTATCGCGAGCTTTGCTATTATAGTTGGATCTTATGATGTTTCTCCCCCTCTACTCTCTTGTAATGGATTGAGTTTTCCCTTTGAAGTTATCTTATCGGATTGAGTCTTTAAGGATTTGAGAACACTTGATGTATGTATTGCATGTGCTTATCTATGGTGACAATGGGATATTCACGTGATCTACTTGATGTATGTTTTGGTGATCAACTTGCGGGTTCCGTAACATTGTGAACTTATGCATAGGGGTTGACACACGTTTTCGTCTTGACTCTCCGGTATAAACTTTGGGGCACTCTTTGAAGTACTTTGTGTTGGTTTGAATAGATAAATCTGAGATTGTGTGATGCATATCATATAATCATACCCACGGATACTTGAGGTGACATTGGAGTATCTAGGTGACATTAGGGTTTTGGTTGATTTGTGTCTTAAGGTGTTATTCTAGTACAGACTCTTGAATAGATCGATCCGAAAGAATAACTTTGAGATGGTTTCGTACCCTACCATAATCTCTTCGTTTGTTCTCCGCTATTAGTGACTTTGGAGTGACTCTTTGTTGCATGTTGAGGGAAGTTATATGATCCAATTATGTTATTATTGTTGATAGAACCTGCACTAGTGAAAGTATGAACCCTAGGCCTTGTTTCCTAGCATTACAATACCATTTACGCTCACTTTTGTTACTTGCTACCTTGCTCTTTTCATATTTTTAGATTACAAAAACCTATATCTACCATCCACATTGCACTTGTATCACCATCTCTTCGCCGAACTAGTGCACCTATACAATTTACCATTGTATTGGGTGTGTTGGGGACACAAGAGACTCTTTGTTATTTGGTTGCAGGGTTGTTTGAGAGAGACCATCTTCATCCTACGCCTCCCACGGATTGATAAACCTTAGGTCATCCACTTGAGGGAAATTTGCTACTGTCCTACAAACCTCTGCACTTGGTGGCCCAACAACGTCTACAAGAAGAAGGTTGTGTACTAGACATCAAGCAGTTTCAGGCGCCGTTGCCGGGGATGTGAGTTCTTGAAGGTATATCTTCAGATCTTGCAATCGAATCTTTTAGTTTCTTGTTTTATCACTAGTTTAGTTTATAAAAGAAAACTACAAAAAATGGAATTGAGGGTACCTCATATGCTTCATCTTTTTAATATCTTTCATGATAATATGGATTCCGTTAATTGTGCTCAATTGCTAGAGGAAGAGTGCATTAGAATGTTTGGCACTAAATATTTGAATGATGAGCATGATGGCAATGTTGTTAGTATGAATTCTTTGAATACCCGTGATGCTAATGATATGCAAAGCCACAAGCTTGGGGATGCTATGTTTGATGAAGATGATATGTTTTTTCCCCCAAGTTTTGATGAGCAAATTTATTATGATGATAGCATGCCTCCTATTTATGATGATTATATTGATGAAAGTGTATTTGGAGAAGTCATGACTTTATTTAGTGATGAATCCACTATTTCGGCAGAGGTTCCAGTTTATTATGAAAATAAAGTTGCTATCTATGATGATTATTGTGATGACATGTATGCTATAAATAATAATGATAACCATGAAACTTGTCATCATGATTTTAGTTTTCAATTGGATTATGCCTCACATGATAGTTATTTTGTTGAGTTTGCTCCCACTTCTATTCATGAGAAGAAATTTGCTTATGTGGAGAGTAGTAAATTCTCTATGCTTGTAGATCATGAAAAGAATGCTTTAGGTGCTGGTTATATTGTTTAATTCATTCATGATGCTACTGAAAATTATTATGAGGGAGGAATATATGCTTGTAGGAATTGCAATAATATCAATTTTCCTCTCTATGTGCTTAAATTTTTGAAGTTATGCTTGTTTTGCCTTCCTATGCTAGTTGATTATTGTTCCCATAAGTTATTTTCCCGCAAAATCCCTATGCATAGGAAGTGGGTTAGACTTAAATGTGCTAGTCATATTCTTCATGATGCTCTCTTTATGTTTCAATTCTTATCTTCTATATGAGCATCATTGAAATCATCATGCCTAGCTAGGGGCGTTAAACGTTAGCGCTTGTTGGGAGGCAACCCAATTTTATTTTTGTTCCTTGCTTTTTGCTCCTGTTTAGAAATATATAATCTATCTAGCCTCTGGTTATATGTAGTTTTATGTGTAATTAGTGTTTGTGCCAAGTAGAACCTTTCGGAAGACTTGGGTGAAGTCTTTATGATCTAGCTGTAAAAATAGAAACTTTAGCGCTCACGAGATTAGCTGCCATTTTTGTACTGGAGAGTGCTTTTAGGTTTATTCTTTTTTCAGATGATCAATAGATAAATTATTCAGGTACAACAATTTATTTTAGAATTTTTGGAGTTCCAGAAGTATACGTTTGATGCAGATTACTACAGACTGTTCTGTTTTTGATAGATTCTTTTTTCAGTGTGTTGTTTGCTTTTTTTGATGAATCTATGAGTAGTATCGGATGGTATGAACCATAGATAAGTTGGAATAAAGTAGATATTACACCAATATGAATTTAGAGCGAGTTCACAACAATACTAAGTGGTGGTTTTACTTTCTTATACTAACAGAGCTTACGAGTTTTCTGTTGAGTTTTGTTTTGTGAAGTTTTCAAGTTTTGGGTAAAGATTCGATGGACTATGGAATAATGAGTGGCAAGAGCCTAATCTTGGGCATGCCCAAGGCTCCCCAAGGTAATATTCAACTACAACCAAGAGCCTTAGCTTGGAGATGCCCCGGATGGCATCCCCTATTTCGTCTTGATTCATCGGTAAATTTACTTGGAGCTATATTTTTATTCACCACATGATATGTGTTTTGCTTGGAGCGTCAATTTATTTTGTTAGTATTTGCTTGATGTTATTTAGAACAATGTTTTGCATCTTTTATTTCAATAAAAGTGGCATTGATAGCCTTTACTATGCTTATTTTAGAAGTCTACATGTTGCTGTTTGAAAACAGAAAGTTCATCGTTGTTGCAAAAATTCCCTAGAAAATTCAGATTGTGATAAAATGTTTAAACCTTTTGCATAATAATATCTGATAAATTTACTACAGTGGGAATTTTCTTTCATAATTTTTGGAGCTAGGTAAGTATGGATCTTGCTGCATTCTTTACAGACTGTCCTGTTTAGGCAGATTGCTGTTATGTTTGCATTGTTTGCATATGTTTGCTTCTTTAATGATTCTATTTGAGGATAGGACTATTAAATATGCAGAGGAATTTAGTATGAAATGTTGAATAGTAAACTTAGTGATTTGCTACAGTATAGATAAGGTTTTTGCATTGGTTTATACTAACATATCTCATGAGTCCTCGTTGAGTTTTGTGTGGACGAAGCTTTTGAGATTTAGGGAGACCGTGATATGAGAGGAAATTAAGGAGACACAAAAGTTCAAGCTTGGGGATGCCCAAGGCATCCCAAGATAATATTTCAAGAAGTCTCAAGCGTCTAAGCTTGGGGATGCCCCGGTTGGCATCCCACCTTTCTTCTTCGACAACCATCGGTTGATCCTAAGTTTTTGCTTCTTCACATGATGTTTGCTATTCTTAGATGCCATTTTATTTTGTTTTGCTTGCTGTTTGAATAAAGTATCAAGATCTGAAATTATTAAATGGGAGAGTCTTCACATAGCTAAATAATTATTTAACTACTCATTGGTCTTCACTTATATCTTTTTGGAGTAGTTTGTCATCTACTCGTGTGCTTCACTTATATCCTATGATTAAATAGTTGAATGAGCAAATATCATAAATCTGAAATTATATATGTTTCATATGCTTATCCCATGGGGAGTAATGACTTCACATATGAGAAGTAGAGGTGGTAAATTTATTGAAGGTTAGCAGACATTGTATTGGTCACTTGAACAATTCATGAAAGAATATTGAGGGAAGAGAGATTTCACATATAAATATACTATCTTGGACATCTTTTATGATTGTGAGCACTCATTAAAATATGACATGCTAAAAGGTTGATGTTGGACAAGGAAGACAACATAATGCGTTATGTTTTATTATATTCAAAATAAAGTATATTGTCATGGATCATTCAACATTCTGAGCTTGCCTTTCCCCCTCATGCCAGCGAAATTATTTGCACCAAGAAGAGATACTACTTGTGCTTCCAAACATCCCCTAAACTAGTATTGCCATGAGAGTCCACCATACCTACCTATGGGTTGAGTAAGATCCTTCAAGTAAGTTGTCATCAGTGCATGCAATAAAAATAGCTCTCTAAATATGTATGATCTATTAGTGTGGAGAAAATAAGCTTTATACGATCTTGTGATGTGGAAGCAATAAAAGCGACGGACTGCATAATAAAGGTCCCTATCACAAGTGGCAATATAAAGTGACGTTCTTTCGCATTAAGATTTTGTGCATCCAACTATAAAAGCGCATGAGAACCTCTGTTACCCTCTACGAAGGGCCTATCTTTTATTCTTGTCTTATACCTTATGCAAGAGTCATGGTGATCTTCACCTTTCCTTTTTACATTTTATCCTTTGGCAAGCACATTGTGTTGGAAAGATCCTGATATATATATATATATATATATATATATATATATATATATATATATATATCCAATTGGATGTAAGGCATCATGAACTATTATTGTCGACATTACCCTTGAGGCAAAAGGTTGGGAGGCGAATCTATAAGCCCCTATCTTTCTCTGTGTCTGATTAAAACTTTGAACCCATAAATATCGCGTGAGTGTTAGCAATTGTGAAAGACTAAATGATAGTTGAGTATGAGAAGTTTGCTGAATCAAAGCTCTGACATAGAATCTTCCTGAAAATAAGATGAATTGTAATTGTTTGATGACTAATAACACAGTTTGTTAGTTTTCAAGTTTATGATCTATACTTTAACATGTGAATAGCTTGTTACTTGATCATGAAAAGTTTTATGAGATGAGCTACTGTTATGACATATGATGATGCTAGAAAAGGTGATTGAATTTATCATTGATCAAACTTGTGCACCTGCTAGCATTCACACTTCATAAATTATTTCTTTTATCATTTACCTACTCGAGGACGAGCAGGAGTTAAGCTTGGGGATGTTGATACGTCTCCAACGTATCTATAATTTATGAAGTATTCATGCTATTATCTTATCTGTGTTGGATGTTTATGGGCTTTATTAAACACTTTTATATTATTTTTGGGACTAACCTATTAACCGGAGGCTCAGCCCAAATTGTTGTTTTCTTGCCTCTTTCAGTGTTTCGAAGAAAAGGAATATCAAACGGAGTCCAAACAAAATGAAACCTTCAGGAGAGTTATTTTTGGAACGGAAGCAATCCATGAGACTTGGAGTAGACGTCAGGGAAGCTTCGAGGAAGCCACGAGGCAGGGAGGCGCGCCCTACCCCCCTAGCGTGCCCCCACCCTCATGGGCCCCTCGTGGATCCCCTGACCGACTTCTTTCGCCTATATATTTCCATATACCCTAAAAACACCGGGGAGCAGAATATATCGGGAGTTCCGCCGCCGCAAGCCTTTGTAGCCACCAAAAACCAATCGGGACCCTGTTTCGGCACCCTGCCGGAGGGGGGAACCCTCACCAGTGGCCATCTTCATCATCCCGACGCTCCCCATGACGAGGAGGGAGTAGTTCACCCTCGGGGCTGAGGGTATGTACCAGTAGCTATGTGTTTGATCTCTCTCTCTCTCTCTCTCTCTCTCTCTCTCTCTCGTGTTCTTGAGGTGGTACGATCTTGATATATCGCGAGCTTTTCTATTATAGTTGGATCTTATGATGTTTCTCCCCCTCTACTCTCTTGTAATGGATTGAGTTTTCCCTTTGAAGTTATCTTATCGGATTGAGTCTTTAAGGATTTGAAAACACTTGATGTATGTCTTGCACGTGCTTATCTGTGGTGACAATGGGATATTCACGTGATCTACTTGATGTATGTTTTGGTGATCAACTTGCGGGTTCCGTAACATTGTGAACTTATTCATTGGGGTTGGCACATGTTTTCGTCTTGACTCTCCGGTAGAAACTTTGGGGCACTCTTTGAAGTACTTTGTGTTGGTTTGAATAGATGAATCTAAGATTGTGTGATGCATATCGTATAATCATACCCACAGATACTTGAGGTGACATTAGAGTATCTAGGTGACATTAGGGTTTTGGTTGATTTGTGTCTTAAGGTGTTATTCTAGTACGAACTCTTGAATAGATCGATCCGAAAGAATAACTTTGAGGTTGTTTCGTGTCCTACCATAATCTCTTCGTTTATTCTCCGCTATTAGTGACTTTGGAGTGACTCTTTGTTGCATGTTGAGGGATAGTTATATGACCCAATTATGTTATTATTGTTGAGAGAACTTGCACTAGTGAAAGTATGAACCCTAGGCCTTGTTTCCTAGCATTGCAATACCGTTTACACTCACTTTTGTTACTTGCTACCTTGCTGTTTTTGTATTTTCAGATTACAAAAACCTATATCTACCATCCATATTGCACCTGTATCACCATCTCTTCGCCGAACTAGTGCACCTATACAATTTACCATTGTATTGGGTGTGTTGGGGACACAAGAGACTCTTTGTTATTTGGTTGCAGGGTTGTTTGAGAGAGACTATCTTCATCCCACGCCTCCCACGGATTGATAAACCTTAGGTCATCCACTTGAGGGGAATTTGCTACTGTCCTACAAACCTTTGCACTTGGAGGCCCAACAACGTCTACAAGAATAAGGTCGTGTAGTAGACATCAGCCGTCGTGTCCTACCGCACTGCAGTCTCTGTCTTCGTCGTCCCTCCAGCGGCAGAATGATGCTAGAGTGCCACGGCAGCCATGTCCGGCGCCTGACAGCCATTCGCCTAGGAGCCGCTCTGCCTCCGGCTACACCGTGTAGAGTGCCGCCGCGGCCACTGCTGACGTGACCTTCCGAGCCCCGGTTGCGGCCTTGAAGGAAATATGCCCTAGAGGCAATAATAAAGTTGTTATTTTATATTTCCTTATATCATGATAAATGTTTATTATTCATGCCAGAATTGTATTAACCGCAAAACTTGATACATGTGTGGATACATAGACAAAACACCGTGTCCCTAGTAAGCCTCTACTAGACTAGCTCGTTAATTAAAGATGATTAAGTTTCCTAACCATAGACATGTGTTGTCATTTGATGTACGGGATCACATCATTAGGAGAATGATGTGATGGACAAGATCCATCCGTTAGCTTAGCATGTTGATCGTTCAGTTTTATTGCTATAGCTTTCTTCATGTCATATACATATTCCTTTGACTGTGAGATTATGCAACTCCAGATACCAGAGGAATGCCTTGTGTGCTATTTATAACCCACAAGTATAGGGGATCGCAACAATTTTCGAGGGTAAAGTATTTAACCCAAATTTATAGATTCGACACAAGGGGAGCCAAAGAATATTTGAAGGTATTAGCAGCTGAGTTATCAATTCAACCACATTGGGAGATTAATTATCTGGAGCAAATTGATCCATAGCAAAGTAGTTTGATAGTTTTGATAGTAGTGACAGTAGCAATAGTAACAATAACACTGAGCAGTAATTTTGTAGCAAGTGTAACAGTGATGATAGCAGTAGTAACGCAGCAGAAACAATATAGGATAAATTCGTAGGCATTCGATCGGTGACTTGTTGGATGATATTCATCATGTGACAATTATAACCTAGGGCGATACGGCACTAGCTCCAGTTCATCGATATAATGTAGGCATGTATTTTGTAAATAGTCACACGTGCTTTATTAAAAGAACTTGCATGACATCTTTTTTCCTACCCTCCCGTGGCAGCGGGGTCCATATTGGAAACTAAGGGATATTAAGGCCTCCTTTTAATAGAGAACCGGAACAAAGCATTAGCACATAGTGAATACATGAACTCCTCAAACTACGGTCATCACCGGGAGTGGGCCCGGTTGTTGTAACTCCGGGGTTGCCGAATCATAACACGTAGTAGGTGACTATAACTTGCAAGATCGGATCTAAAACATGGATATAATGATGAATTCATAAATGGTTCAGATATGAGTTCATGGCACCAGGGACCAATGTGACAAGCATTAAGCATGGCAAAGTCATAGCAACATCAATCTAAGAACATAGTGGATACCAGGGATCAAGCCCTACCAAAACTAACTCGATTACATGATGAATCTCATCCAACTCCTCACCGACTAGTGAGCCTACGAAGGAATTACTGATACATCTCCAACGTATCTATAATTTTTGATTGTTCCATGCTATTATATTATCCTTCTGGGATGTTTTATATGCATTTATATGCTATTTTATATGATTTTTGGGACTAACCTATTAACCTAGAGCCCAGTGCCAGTTTCTGTTTTTCCTTGTTTTTTAGTATCGCAGAAAAGGAAAACCAAATGGAGTCCAAACGGAATGAAACCTTCTGGAGAGTTATTTTTGGAACAGAAGCAATCCAGGAGACTTGTAGTAGACGTCAGGGAAGCTTCGAGGAAGCCACGAGGTAGGGAGGCGCGCCCTACGCCGCTGGGCGTGCCCCCACCCTCGTGGGCCCCTCGTGGCTCCCCTGACCGACTTCTTTCGCCTATAAATATCCATATACCCTAAAAACATCAGAGAACACAATAGATCGGGAGTTCCGCCGTCGCAAGCCTCTGTAGCCACCGAAAACCAATCTAGACCCGTTCTGGCACCCTGCCGGAGGGGGGATCCCTCACCGGTGGCCATCTTCATCATCCCGGCGCTCTCCATGACGAGGAGGGAGTAGTTCACCCTCGGGGCTGAGGGTATGTACCAGTAGCTATGTGTCTGATCTCTCTCTCTCTCTCTCTCTCTCTCTCTCTCTCTCTCTCTCTCGTGTTCTTGAGGTGGCACGACCTTGATGTATCATGAGCTTTGCTATTATAGCTGGATCTTATGATGTTTCTCCCCCTCTACTCTCTTGTAATGGATTGAGTTTTCCCTTTGAAGTTATCTTATCGGATTGAGTCTTTAAGGATTTGAGAACACTTGATGTATGTCTTGCTTGTGCTTATCTGTGGTGACAATGGGATATCACGTGATCTACTTGATGTATGTTTTGGTGATCAATTTGCGGGTTCCATAACATTGTGAACTTATGCATAGGGCTTGGCACACGTTTTCGTCTTGACTCTATGGGAGAAACATTGGGGCACTCTTTGAAGTTCTTTGTGTTTGTTGAATAGATGAATCTGAGATTTTGTGATGCATATCGTATAATCATACCCATGGATACTTGACGTGACATTGGAGTATCTAGGTGACATTAGGGTTTTGGTTGATTTGTGTCTTAAGGTGTTATTCTAGTACGAACTCTATGATAGATCGAACGGAAAGAATAGCTTTGTGTTATTTTACTATGGACTCTTGAATAGATCGATCAGAAAGGATAACTTTGAGGTGGTTTCGTACCCTACCATAATCTCTTCGTTTGTTCTCCGCTATTGGTGACTTTGGAGTGACTCTTTGTTGCATGCTGAGGGATAGTTATACGATCCAATTATGTTATTATGGTTGAGAGAACTTGCACTAGTGAAAGTATGAACCCTAGGCCTTGTTTCCTAGCATTGCAATACCGTTCACGATCACTTTTATTACTTGTTACCTTGCTGTTTTTATATTTTAAGATTACAAAAAACTATATCTACCATTCATATTGCACTTGTATCACCATCTCTTCGCCGAACTAGTGCACCTATACAATTTACCATTGTACTGGGTGTGTTGGGGACACAAGAGACTCTTTGTTATTTGGTTGCAGGGTTGTTTGAGAGAGACCATCTTCATCCTACGCCTCCCACGAATTGATAAACCTTAGGTCATCCACTTGAGGGAAACTTGCTATTGTACTACAAACCTCTGCACTTGGAGGCCCAACAACGTCTACAAGAAGAAGGTTGTGTAGTAGACATCAAGCTGTTTCTGGCGCCGTTGCCTGGGAGGTGAGTGCTTGAAGGTATATCTTTAGATCTTCCAATCGAATCTTCTAGTTTCTTGTTTTATCACTAGTTTAGTTTATAAAATAAAACTACAAAAATGGAATTGAGGGTGCCTCATATGCTTCATCTTTTTAATATCTTTCACGAAAATAAGGATTCCGATAATTGTGCCAAAGTGTTAGAAGAAGAATGCATTAGAATGTTTGGCACTAAATATTTGAATGATGAGCATGATTGCAATGTTTTTAGTATGAATTCCTTGAATATCCGTGATGCTAATGATATGCAAAGCCAGAAGCTTGGGGAAGCTATGTTTGATGAAGATGATATTTTTAGTCCCCCAAGTTTTGATGAGAATATTTATTATGATGATAGCATGCGTCCTATTTATGATGATTATATTGATGAAAGTGGGTTTGGAAGAGTGTCAACTTTAGGAAGTAATGATCCCACTATTTTGGAGGATGATGAATCTTATTGTGATAATTATGAAAGTGGATTTGGAGAGGTCATGACTTTATTTAGTGATGAATCCACTATTTCGGAATAGGTTCCAATTGATTATGAGAACAAAGTTACTATCTATGATGATTAGCGTGATGACATGTATGCTATAAGGAATAATGATAACCATGAAACTTGTCATCATGATTTTAATTTTCAATTGGATTATGCCTCACATGATAATTATTTTGTTGAGTTTGCTCCCACTACTATTCATGAGAAGAAATTTGCTTATGTGGAGAGTAATAAAAATTATATGCTTGTAGATCATGAAAAGAATGATTCATTTAATGGTTATATTGTTGAATTCATTCATGATTCTACTGAAAATTATTATGAGGGAGGAATATATGCTTGTAGGAATTGCAATAATATCAAGTTTCCCCTCTATGTGCTCAAAGTTTTAAAGCTATGCTTGTTTTGCCTTCCTATGCTAGTTGATTATTGTTCGCATAAGTTGTTTGATCACAAAATCCCTATGCATAGGAAGTGGGTTAGACTTAAATGTGCTAGTCATATTCTTCATGATGCTCTCTTTATGTTTCAATTCTTATCATGTATATGAGCATCATTGAAATCATCATGCCTAGCTAGGGGCGTTAAACGTTAGCGCTTGTTGGGAGGCAACCCAATCTTATTTTTGTTGCTTGCTTTTTGCTCCTGTTTAGCAATAAATAATCCATCTAGCCTCTGGTTAGATGTGGTTTTATGTTTTAATTAGTGTTTGTGCCAAGTAGAACCTTTGGGAAGACTTGGGTGAAGTCTTTGCGATCTTGATGTAAAAAACAGAAACTTTAGCGTTCACAAGATTAGCTGCCATTTTTTACTGGAGAGTGATTTTAGGTTGATTATTTTTGAAGATGATTAATAGACAAATTCCTCAGGTCCACCAATTTATTTCAGAATTTTTGGAGTTCCAGAAGTATACGTTTGATACAGATTACTACAGACTGTTCTGTTTTTGACAGATTCTATTTTCTATGTGTTGCTTGCTTATTTTGATGAATCTATGAGTAGTATCGGAGAGTATGAACCATAGAGAAGTTGTAATACAGTAGATATTACACCAATATGAATTTAGAATGAGTTCACAACAGTACCTAAGTGGTGATTTATTTTCTTATACTAACGGAGCTTACGAGTTTTCTGTTGAGTTTTGTGTTGTGAAGTTTTCAAGTTTTGGGTAAAGATTCGATGGACTATGGAATAAGGAGTGGCAAGAGCCTAAGCTTGGGGATGCCCAAGGCACCCCAAGGTAATATTCAAGAATAACCAAGAGCCTAAGCTTGGGGATGCCCCGGATGGCATCCCCTCTTCGTCTTCGTTCATCTGTAACTTTACTTGGAGCTATATTTTTATTCACCACATGATATGTGTTTTGCTTGGAGAGTCATTTTATTTTCTTTTGATTTGCTTGCTGTTTGAATAAAATACCAAGATCTGAAATTCATAAATGTTAGAGAGTCTTCACATAGTTGCATAATTATTCGACTACTCATTGATCTTCACTTATATCTTTTGGAGTAGTTTGTTGATTGCTCTAGTGCTTCACTTATATCCTTTTGGAGCACGGCGGTCGTTTTATTTTGAAGAAATAGATGAACTCTCATGCTTCACTTATATTATTTTGAGAGTCTTTAGAACAGCATGGTAATTTTCCTTGGTTATGAAACTAGTCCTAATATGATAGGCATCCAAGATGGGTATAATAAAAACTTTCATATAAAGTGCATTGAATACTAAGAGAAGTTTGATACTTGATAGTTGTTTTGAGATATAAAGGTGGTGATATTAGAGTCGTGCTAGTTGGGTAATTATGAAATTGAGAAATACTTGTGTTGAGGTTGGCAAGTCCCGTAGCATGCACGTATGGTTAACGTTGTGTGACAAATTTGAAGCATGGAGTGTTCTTTGATTGCTTTCCTTATGAGTGGTGGTCGAGGACGAGCGATGGTCTTTTCCTACCAATCTATCCCCCTATGGGAATGCGTAGTAGTACTTTGCTTCGAGGTCTAATAAACTTTTGCAATAAGTATATGAGTTCTTTATGACTAATGTGAGTCCATGGATATTACACACTTTCACCCTTCCATCATTGCTTGCCTCTTCGGTACCGTGCATTGCCCTTTCTCACCTTGAGAGTTGGTGCAAACTTCGCCGGTGCATCCAAACCCCGTGATACGATACGCTCTATCACACATAAGCCTCCTTATATCTTCCTCAAAACATCGACCATGCCTACCTATTATGGCATTTCCATAGCCATGCCGAGATATATTGCCATGCAACTTTCCACCGTTCCGTTTATTATGACACGAATCATCATTGTCATATTGCCTTGCATGATCATGTAGTTGACATCGTATTTGTGGCAAAGCCACCATGCTTAATTTTTCATACATGTCACTCTTGATTCATTGCATATCCGGGTACACCCATAGTGCGTGAGGGTTGTAATTCTTGAGTTGTAAGTAAATAAAAGTGCTATGTATCGAGTTGCATATCCGGGTACACCCATAGTGTATTGAGTTGTAAGTAAATAAAAGTGTGATGATCATCATGAGAGCATTGTCCCATGTGAGGAAAGGATGACGGAGACTATGATCCCCCCATAAGTAGGGATGAGACTCGCGGACGAAAGAAAAAACAAGGAAAAAAAAGAGGCCAAAAAAAAGAGAAGGCCCAAATAAAAAAAGAAAAAGAAAAAAGAAAAAAAATGAGAGAAAAAAGAGAGAAGGGACAATGTTACTATCATTTTTCCACACTTGTGCTTCAAAGTAGCACCATGATCTTCATGACAGAGAGTCTCTTATTTTGTCACTTCCATATACTAGTTGGAATTTTTCATTATAGAACTTGGCTTGTATATTCCAATGATGGGCTTCCTCAAAATGCCCTAGGTCTTCGTGAGCAAGGAAGTTGGATGCACACCCACTTAGTTTCTTTTGATGAGCTTTCATATATTTATAACTCTAGTGCATTCGTTGCATGGCAATCCCTACTCCTCGCATTGACATCAATTGATGGGCATCTCCATAGCCCGTTGATTAGCCGCGTCAATGTGAGACTCTCTTATTTTTTGTCTTCTCACATAACCCCTATCATCGTACTCTATTCCACCCATAGTTTTATGTCCATGGCTTGCGCTCATGTATTGCGTGAGGGTTCAAAAGGCTGAAGCACGTTAAAAAGTATGAACCAATTGTCATCGGGGTTGTGCATGATGGGATCATTTTGTGTGACGAAAATGAAGCATGGCCAAACTATATGATTTTGTAGGGATAAGCTTTCTTTGGCTATGTTATTTTGATAAGACATAATTTCTTGGTTAGTATGCTTGAAGTATTATTATTTTTATGTCAATACTAAACTTTTGTCTTGAATCTTATGGATTTGAATATTCTTGCCATAATAAAGAGAATTACGTGGATAAATATGTTAGGTATCATTCCACATCAAAAATTCTGTTCTTATCATTTACCTACTCGAGGACGAGCAGGAATTAAGCTTGGGGATGCTTGATACGTCTCCAACGTATCTATAATTTTTTATTGTTCCATGCTATTATATTATCCTTATAGGATGTTTTATATGCATTTATATGCTATTTTATATGATTTTTGGGACTAACCTATTAACCTAGAGCCTAGTGCCAGTTTCTGTTTTTTCCTTGTTTTTGAGTATCACAGAAAAGGAAAACCAAACGGAGTCCAAACGGAATGAAACCTTCGGGAGAGTTATTTTTGGAACAGAAGCAATCTAGGAGACTTGGAGTAGACGTCAGGGAAGCTCTTTGAAGTTCTCTTTACTTTTATGCATTTACTTGGAGTAGACTGCTTCCCTCTGCGAAGGGACTATCTATTTACTATTATGTTGTGTCACCACCTTCTAAACACAAGCGCCAGAAACTGAGTAGAGCACAGCTGTCATGATTTATGCATTGTGTGTAGCTAATGTTGGGTGCATCATGACTGGATCTTTTCTACCATGAGTTACAATGTTTAGTCGCTGCTTGAACTTTGGAGGTGCTCTGCATTTATGTTTTGCGGTCTCAGAAAGGGCTAGCGAGATACCACTATTGTCATATTATATCATGGTTGTTTTGACAACGTGTTGCCATTTGAGATTTCTTATTATTGCTCGCTAGCTGATTATGTCATTGATATGAGTCATTATAATCTTTAAGAGTTATTGTTGACATGGTTAGTTATAATGTTGGTTGAAAGCCTGTGTGCTGTTTAAGCTTATTTATGCAAACAAGAGCAAAATAGTTCATAAAAGTTTTTCTTTCTCACTTTCAGTTTATCAACTGAATTGCTTGAGGACAAGCAAAGGTTTAAGCTTGGGGGAGTTGATACGTCTCCAACGTATCTACTTTTCCTAACGCTTTCCCTCTTGTTTTGGACTCTAATTTGCATGATTTGAATGAAACTAACCCCGAACTGATGCTGTTTTCAGCAGAACTACCATGATGTTGTTTTTCTGTAGAATTAAAGTTCTCGAAATGGAACGAAACTTTGCGAGGATTTTTATATAATAAAAGAGAACTTCTGGAGCCAAGATCCACCGGAGAGGGACCCTTGGGTGGGCACAACCCAGCAGGGCGTGCCCAGGTGGGTTGTCCCCCACCTGGTGGCCCGCAGACCCTGAACCGACGCTATAAAATCCTATTTTCAGAGAAAAATTTAGGGAGAAAGAATTATCGCGATCCACGAGACGGAGCCGCCGCCAAGCCCTATTCTCCCTCGAGAGGGCAGATCTGGAGTCCGTTTGGGGCTACGGAGAGGGGGATCTTCGTTCTTCGTCATCACCAACCCTTCTCCATCGCCAATTCCATGACGCTCCCCATCGGGAGTGAGTAATTCCTCCGTAGGCTCGCTGGTCGGTGAGGAGTTGGATGAGATTCATCATGTAATCGAGTTAGTTTTGTTAGGGCTTGATCCCTAGTATCCACTATGTTCTAAGATTGATGTTGCTATGACTTTGCCATGCTTAATGCTTGTCACTTTGGGCCCGAGTGCCAGGATTTCAGATCTGGACCATTTATGTTATCACCATTATATCCATGTTCTAGATCCGATCTTGCAAGTTATAGTCACCTACTACGTGTTATGATCCGGTAACCCCGGAGTGACAATAACCGGGACTTCTTCTGGTGATTACCGTAGTTTGAGGAGTTCATCTATTAACTATGTGTTAATGCTTTGTTCCGGTTCTCTATTAAAAGGAGGCCTTAATATCCCTTAATTTCCAACATGGACCCTGCCACCACGGGAGGGTAGGACAAAAGATGAAGGAAATATGCCCTAGAGGCAATAATAAAGTTATTATTTATTTCCTTATATCATGATAAATGTTTATTATTCATGCTAGAATTGTATTAACCGGAAACATAATACATGTGTGAATACTTAGACAAACAGAGTGTCACTAGTATGCCTCTACTTGACTAGCTCGTTGACCAAAGATGGTTATGTTTCCTAGCCATAGACATGAGTTGTCTTTTGATTAACGGGGTCACATCATTAGGAGAATGATGTGATTGACATGACCCATTCCATTAGCTTAGCACACGATCATTTAGTATGTTGCTATTGCTTTCTTCATGACTTATACATGTTCGTATGACTATGAGATTATGCAACTCCCGTTTACCAGAGGAACACTTTGTGTGCTACCAAACGTCACAACGTAACTGGGTGATTATAAAGGTGCTCAACATGTGTCTCCGAAGGTACTTGTTGGGTTGGCGTATTTCGAGATTAGGATTTGTCACTTTGATTGTCGGAGAGGTATCTCCGGGCCCTCTCGGTAATGCACATCACTTAAGCCTTGCAAGCATTGCAACTAATGAGTTAGTTGCGGGATGATGTATTACGGAACGAGTAAAGAGACTTGCCGGTAACGAGATTGAACTAGGTATTGAGATACCGACGATCGAATCTCGGGCAAGTAACATACCGATGACAAAGGGAACAACGTATGTTGTTATGCGGTCTGACCGATAAAGATCTTCATAGAATATGCGGGACCCAATATGAGCATCCAGGTTCCGCTATTGGTTATTGACCGGAGATGTGTCTTGGTCATGTATACATAGTTCTCGAACCCGTAGGGTCAACACGTTTCGATGACAGTTATATTATGAGTTTATATGTTTTGATGTACCGAAGGTTGTTTGGAGTCCCAGATGTGATCACGGACATGACGAGGAGTCTCGAAATGTTCGATACATGAAGATTGATATATTGGAAGCCTATGTTTGGATATCGGAAGTGTTCCGGGTGAAATCGGGATTTTACCGGAGTACATGAGGGGTTACCGAAACCCCCCGGGGTTAATGGGCCTTAGTGGTCCTTTGCGGAGAAGAGGAGAGGCGGCCAGGGCTGGGCCGCGCGCCCCTCCCCCTAGTCCGGATAGGACAAGGAGAGGGGGCGGCGCCCCCCTTCCTTCCTCTCTCCCTCCTCTCCCCCCCAAGTCCTAATCCAACTAGGAAAGGAGGGGAGTCCTACTCCCGGTGGGAGTAGGACTCCTCCTGGCGCGCCCCCTCTAGGCCGGCCGCACCTCCCCCCTTGCTCCTTTATATACGGGGGCAGGGGGGCACCCTAGAGACACAACAATTGATCGTTTGATCTTTTAGCCGCGTGCGGTGCCCCCCTCCACTATAGTCCACCTCGATAATACTGTAGCGGTGCTTAGGCGAAGCCCTGTGTCGTGGAATTGTCACGACAGTTGTGCTCTTGCAAGGACTTAGTCGTGGAGCCATCGCAACTAGGAAGCTTAAAGGGGTTAATCGGGACAAAGGACACGAGAGGTTTTATACTAGTTCGGCCCCTTGCGGTGAAGGAAAGCCTATGTCTAGTTGAGTTGGTATTGCTTGATGTTTCGATGACCAGGGAGCGAGATACGCTATGCCCGGCTCTCGATGAGTTGTTTTCTGCCGTAAGCCGCCAGCGGGTCGTGCCCTTATATACACGGGTTGACGCCCTGCGGCCTACAGAGTCCCGGCCGGCTTATAGACAGTGTCCGGCTCAGTGACTAGTTAATTCTACCTTATAATACAAGTCATGCCTTCATGGCGGTTTATCACAACAGGCCTTAAGTCGCCTAGGGGCCTTAGACCCTTTATTGAACCGCCATCTTCATGCTTGGTCTTGGGCTTCTTCTGATGAGTCTCTCTTTGCGTAACCCAGCCCCTCCTGGGCGGCTTACACAAATAGTCATATCCCCAACATTAGGCCCCAGATTGATTTGAACCGGTTCATGTCAATCTTAAAATACCTTGACAACCAATCCTTCTGTCTTCAGTCCTGCGAAAAGGTCATAACCCGTCATGACGTCATCTTTTGGATCCGTGCTAACCCGCCGTGACATCATCTTCAATTAAATTAATATTTCACTCCGTTGTATCGTCCAACGGATCTTTGCCTTTACTGACCCTTCCGAAAACCGAGGCATCGGGGCCACTGGATAATGATGTTTGGTCTCCTTGTTTCTCGCGCCGTCTTAGTCAGCCTTCCCTTATAAATAGGCACGACCTAGGTCTTCCATTCTCCCCACTTTCAGTCGTCTTATTCCTCTTGCTTCCTCTCTGTCTCTCGAGCTCCACCGCCGTCGCTGTCGAACTCCCCGTCTTCACCGACTCAGGCCGCTACATCAACCTGACTCTGACCAAAAATCAACGGCGAATCTCCGCAGCTCGTCCACATTCGTGAGTTCCTCTCCTTCCCTTTCGTAGATCTGCATTGGAACTTTTTTGAGTTCGTAGGTGTTCACCGCCGCCTGCTGCAAACCCTCGATAGTTTTTACCTCCAATGCCCTGTTAGATCATAAAAATAACGTAGAACTTCTGCGGTGATTTTTTGTGCTTAACTTGCATAAAAACAGATCTCATTTCCCTTGTTCGGAAGCCCTCTTCAAGTGTATAAGCTTCTCTGCACTGTTTTATGTCTAGAAATTTTTCTTTCCAGAGCAACCGTTTGATCCAAAATGATTTTGGAAAATTGTGAAACCTGTTTGTTCCACACTTAGCCAAAAACTACATCTGTTGAATCTGTTTAGCCATGGTAGCCCATACGGCCGGTTTAAGACAACACTGGTTATCAGCCTCGCTTGTTCCCGCGACTTAAGAAAATTTAAGTGCCTTTGATACCTGTAACAGTTTAACTATTACTGCATAGTTACCCATATGTCATTAGGCCCCTTCTTAAGCCGCCATTTGAATAAAATTTAAAATGCTTTCCTCCGGGTTAAATTTGAACCGGAACTTCTTATTTTGTCATAGGCTTCAATTTATGCAATGGCACCCAAGGCCCCAAAGCTCCCGTGACACAATCGGGTCAAATCCATTATCACGAAAGCACCTTATCGACTTTGTGAAATCCGCCACCTGCCCAAGAGAGAAGTCATGTCTTATCGTGCTCCTAACCCATCGAGGAGAGGCCTCAACCCAAAGAGGAGAGGTGATCGTTTTCTTGATCACATGAACCGGGGCTTCGCTCCACCCGGTTCAAAATTCTTCAGGGATGTTTTGCGTTTCTTCGATCTCAGACCTCAGGACATCGGGCCCAATTCCGTGTCAAATATTTGCAACTTCCAAGTTTTTTGTGAGGTGTACCTTGGAGAAGAACCTAGCATACTTTTATTCAAGGAATTGTTTTACTTAAACCGGCAGAATGAACGCGCCAACGGGCCGAGTCTGGAACTTGGTGGCATCTCGATTCAGCGGCGGAGAGATTGCCTTTTTCCTTATGCTGAACTGCCGAGTCATCCAAAGGATTGGAATCAGACATGGTTCTACTGTGAGGATACTTCTCCGGCTGATGAAAATCCTCTGCCCGGCTTTCGCGCCTTGTGCCTTGAATCCAACCACCCGCTGCCAGATAAACTGACTGCTGTTGAGCGTCTGCCACTTGCTCCCACTATTAGCAAAATCAAAGCTCTTTTGGGAAATGGCTTAGATGGTGCCGACCTGGTCCGGGTTTGGGTCGCTTGGCGGGTGATTCCGTTAAGCCGCCGCCCCGGCTTAATGTGCACCTACTCAGGTGAGAAGAATGACCCACTACGTCATAGTCCCGACGAATTACCAGATGATGTGGTGGAGGCTCCAACCCAGACATTGTTGAAAGAGGGCACAATAACTAGTAACGCCTTTGGCTTACTTCCCTTCTGCAAGAAGAACCCAGCCCCCACAGTGAGTCATCAACTTCAATAAATACTCTTTATTATTTGACACCTTGATTTTACTCATAATCCTCTATCATTTTTCACAGGCCGATGACGACTTCTGGAAGGTCAAATACGACCATGAGGCGGCAAAACAAGCCAGAGCGACAAAAAGAACTGAGAGGAAAGCCGCCAAGACTGGAACTTCAAGGAAAAGGAAGCCAAGCGCTTCCGATTTACTTAAATTGGATGATACTTCTGAAGACGAAGAAGAGGTAACTTTTAACTCCCTTGACTCTTTATCATCACCTTGCTGACCCTTAATCTTTCCAGGAGGATACGGGGAACAGCCAAGCCATTGAGGAAGAGGTAACTATAATCTGCTCCGACTCCGAGCCCCTGCCGCGTCAGAAAATTCGAAGAGTGACCCGGAAAGTAAGATTTTCACATCCTTTGGCTTACCAAGATCCTCAATTTCTTTTGAAGCAATAGCAATTTGAAAGCCGGAGGCAGACCCGGACCAGCAAGGATATAAAGCTCTCCTCGGGCTTACCTGACGTAACCAGGAAGCGTCGGGCTGAGGTTATCTCCGATTTACGTTCTGTTTACCCTTTGGCAGGCTTAATTCGTCAACCTCTCAATCCATCTGACTCCAATTATCAGGATACCTCTCCTTCCTCCGTGAGTCTATGCAATCTAACATGCCGGCTTTCAAGACCGCCTACGGTAATATAAACTTATTTACCTTGTACTTTACCTTACTCATGTTTTTGTACTCACCCTTCTGCTTTGTCCACAGCGTGCAAGTGAAGCCCAGTAAGAGGGCAAAGAAGAATAAGCCATCCCAAGACCCGGTCGTGACTGAACCGGAACTTGGAACAGCTGCTCCTGACAGTTCCACCCATCAGCCGCCGCCTGAACCGGCTTATGATATTCCAGCACCATCCTCTGATCCACCCGCCGAAGACACTCTCAACAGCTCTGATAACCTAGAAGCTCCTAGCCCGGCTAAGACAGTTGATCAGGAGATTGAGATTCTAAAGACTCAATTTGTTGAGCCGGGGCAACCCACTATCCTGGCCAAGTGCTCTGCCAAGGAGGAGCTTCAGGAATGCCGAAAGGCCAAGCTGGATATTGATGACTATACTCATTTAAGTATTGGAGATATAGTCTCTGGCTATATCAACTAAGTACATAGCAGCCGTGACCTGGAAATTAATATGGTGAAGCAAATACAACAAAAATCTGAGGTACAACTTATGCTACTTTCCTTAATCATACTTACTGTATCAGCCCCCAAGTCTATTGCTTATGAATGAATATGCTGTAGACTTAGAAACCTGCTTAGCACTGCCTTGTCCGGTTTATATAAAAATATTTAAGCCGGTTGTAACATGATACCTTGAATTTGCAATACACATTAGCCCCCAAGTGTCAAGTATCTTTGCTTGCAAAGTGCTTGGGACTTAATTTCTCATGAACCGGCATTGTACCTTAAATTTCTTCAGCATACATTAGCCCCCAAGTGTCAAGTACCTTTGCTTGCAAAGTGCTTGGGACTTAATGATATCATAATTTTGGCTATAACCCGACATCAACGCAGGCCACCACAAGTCAATTTGAGTCGGAGATTGCTGACCTGAAGAACCGCCTGGCAGCTCAAGAAATTGAAATTCAAAAGGCCAACTCCAAATTTGCATTAGCGTCTCTGAACAAGAGAAGTCGAAGAAGAAATTTGACGCGGAGAAGAAAATCTGGGCTGATGAGAAGGCCTCATCGGTGACTGGGCGAGACAAGTAAACGTCTCTTGCGTATAACAATGAGCTGTCCGCTTAAAGCGCCAGATATCTCAAATGGTCTCAAAGAATCTTCGTAAGGTACTATATATGACCTTGAATATCGCAATCCTTCCTTTGATGACTATTTTAATTGTCATCTCCGGCTCACCTTATGTTTATAAACGCAGGCCCCAGGAGCACAAACCTTAAGCAAAACATGTTGATCAAGCTGAAGGTGGTTTATACTCTGGTGGAGCAGCTGTACACCGGGTCACAACGTGCTTTGGCCGTTCTGGCTTTATCAAATGACGTTCCCCATCTCCTGCAAGATGTGCTAAAGCGGCTTGCCGTGCTACCCCAGCGGATCCAAGAGCTAAGACGGGCATCTGCCAGAACCGGGGCCATAGCTGCTTTAAGCCGAGCCAAGGCGTTGCTTCCAGAGTTAGACCTGGCAGACGTTGCTCTTGGATATCCCAGCTTGAAGGAAGATGGCTCCGTATTCGACGAAACAGACTTTACCGCCTGTGTGAGAGTCGTACGTCCTGTGACTACCATCATTGGGAATGATATTGATCTTACCAAGTATCAGCCGGGCTATGATAGCGAGAACCGGAGAATTCCAACACCTCACTATGATGACGTCAGCCTGATCCCTCCAACTCGTAAGCACACCTTTGCCCCTGAATTTGACCCAGCCGGTTTAATAGATGATGAAGCTGAGTTTGAAGCCTTAAGCGGCATTGACTAGACCTCGTCAACCTTCCAGGATAGGGCAGCAGAAGGAGAGGCGGAGAAGGATAACCCGGAATCCTCAAGCCCAACAAAGGAGTGAACCGCCAGGCGTTTATGAACTTGAAAAAAAAACAATGCTTCATTATTCAGACTCGGGAAGTCTTGTAATAGGGTAGAAAAAACCTCTCAATTTTTGTCATGCCTTCGCGCATGCTTGTGGCGCTTAATTCTTTCGTAAGCCGCCATCACTTTATATTTTCAGCTTATGTTGATCTTTCCTTGATGTTAAAAACTTTCTTGCTTTATCCTGCATATAAAACAAAACAGAATTCCCTTGGAGACTTATCGCATCCGGGGTCACATAAAATATTGATAACCCGGAGTAGGAACCAAAACATCATATAAAGGCCGGCTTATGATTATAATCACAATAGCATACCTCCGATCTTTTTGGTATTCTCGCCGGCTTATGTGACCCAAATCATGAGAGTGAGTTTAGCTCCTGAAAATTGGCACATATGATGTTCACCTGACCCTTACTAACATTTACACTTTACAAAATATAATGAATAATAAACTGAATTTAAAAAGGCCTCTCATTCGAATACGATCAGTGAACCGTTCCAAAGGGGTTAAGCTAAGATTCGGATACGATCATGTAGCCCCCAGTGGCTTTGGCGATGCGGATCAAGTGGGTATCGACAGCTATGTTCTCTTTGGTTCGAATACGACCTATGTTTGAACAGGAAGCCCCCAAGTGACCATGATAGTTGTTTAATGACGCTGATTCGAATACGATCCACGTCAGACCCAAAGGGGTTAAGGTATGATTCAAATACGATCAAGAAGCCCCCAAGTGTGTTTGGCAGTATGCCGATCAATTGGGTATCGACAGCTATGTTCTCTTTGGTTCGAATACGACCTATGTTTGAACAGGAAGCCCCCAAGTGACCATGGATAGATTCAGATATGATCATAAGCCGGACCAAAGGGAAAGCCGGATTCAGATATGATCCGCTCCCTGTTGGTTGTTTCCACCACCTGGTAAAGAAGATGTATAAATCTTTGAGGGTGAAAAGAAAAGAGGTCCTGCTTTATTGCTTTATATAATATATACATTGTCAGAAAAGGAAAAAATATATATATCTTGAGAGCCGATGGCTCAAGTATAGTAAGGCCGAAGATGAGCTATGTTCCACGGCCGGCGGGTCTCTTCCTCCGACTTACGTGAGTCTTTGTGCTCTCGAACATCGATAAGGTAGTATGACCCATTGTTCAGATTCTTACTGACCACAAAGGGTCCTTCCCAAGGAGGGGATATCTTGTGCATATCAGATTGATCCTGGATGAGCCGGAGCACTAAGTCGCCTTCCTGAAAGGCTCTGCTTCTAACCCGGCGGTTGTGATAGCGGCGCAGGTCTTGCTGGTAAATCGCCGAGCGGGCTATTGCCAAGTCTCGCTCCTCATCCAACAAGTCAAGTGCATCCTGACGAGCTTTTTCGTTATCAGCCTCAACGTAAGCCGCCACGCGGGGTGAATCGTCCGGATGTCACTTGGCAGGACTGCCTCTGCTCCGTACACCATGAAGAAAGGTGTATAACCTGTAGATCTGTTAGGCGTTGTGTTGATGCTCCACAGTACAGAGGGTAGCTCCTCCACCCAACAACCCGGAGTTCATTGTAAGGGGACCAAGAGCCGGGGTTTAATACCCTTCAAGATCTCTTGATTAGCTCTCTCTGCTTGACCATTAGATTGAGGGTGAGCAACAGCCGAAACATCAAGCCAGATATGTTCTCGTTGACAGAACTCTTCCATGGCACCCTTAGAGAGATTAGTACCATTATCAGTTATGATGCTGTGTGGGAAACAAAAACGAAAGATCACCTTTTTCACGAACTGAACCACCGTGGCTGCATCACACTTACTGACCGGCTCTGCCTCAACCCACTTCGTGAATTTATCCACCGCCACCAAGAGGTGTGTCTTTTTATCCTTAGACCTCTTGAAAGGTCCAACCATGTCAAGCCCCCAGACTGCAAACGGCCAAGTAACTGGAATCATCCTCAACTCTTGAGCCGACACATGAGCTCGTCTTGAGAATTTTTTACATCCGTCACATTTGCTGACCAGATCCTCCGCATCAGCATGAGCCGTCAGCCAACAGAAACCATGACGGAAAGCCTTGGCCACCAGAGATTTTGAGCCGGCATGATGACCACAATCTCCTTCATGGATCTCACAAAGTATCTCCTGACCCTCCTCAGGCGACACACAACGTTGAAACGCCCCAGTAACACTGCGGTGATGTAGCTCGCCATGAACAATTGTCATAGATTTGGACCGCCTTATGATTTGTCTCGCCAAGGTCTCATCCTCAGGCAACTCTCCCCGGGTCATATAGGCCAAATACGGGACTGTCCAATCCGGGATAGCATGGAGAGCTTGTAGCGACCCGACCTCGAACAAATAAGCCTCGTGTTCTGTGCCATCCTGGATCAGTATGTCTGGCACACACAAGACATCAATGTATATATCAAAGTGCAATCACATGCATAAATAACGAAACTGATATATACCTCATAATACTCAGCGGAAACAATCAAACGGGTGTGGAGTCCCATCAACGCCATCGGCAAAGTTGAGTGTAGACCGTAACCTGTATCGTAACTCTTACTCGTCGAGGAAATATCTGCAACATGATACGTTGCAGCCACAGAGGTCAAGACATTGAATGTACCGCAAGATCACAATAAGAGAAAGCAGATGATAAACTATACTATATGCGGTATGGCTTTGTGGCTCAGATTCGAGTTTTGTTTATGTAAAAGCTGGTTTTATTATCCCTACATCAAAGGAATAAATGAAGTCTGTACTATGGAGTTTTCTATCATGACATGGTTCCGCCAACCGATGTCTCATAGCCCACAATCATCATAAGTTGCCCACAATTAAGTTATCAATCCGTGTTGAGAGTTCCGAGATAGATCCAGTCCAGATGCTCAAATTGTCCGTAATCGGGACACGGCTAATCGATTAGGTTTAAACCCTCTGCAGAGGTTTGTACACTTTACCCGCAAGATTCGATCCTCTCGTTACGTTCTCGCACTTCAGGGTGTTTGAGAACAAGATGACCAAACATGGTCTTCCAAAGAGTTCCTCGACCACCGTCCGGTACTCAACCCATCCTACCGTAGTTCTACATCTGCTAGTACCGTCCCAGCCAGAGTCACAACTAAGGTCAACCAAGCCGAGCCCATAATGACTTGCGGTTGCACAGTAAGCTTCCGGCATGAAGTATTCTTCCGTCTCTTTGAGTCTGGGTGAAGCTTTCCGCAAGATGTCATGGGGCTTCTCCATGCATCCCGCCAACCACTGGTTTCTCCAGGTGCCCACAACCGCCTTCACCCAAAGAGTGTGTATTGAATTCTTGTCTCGAGTCTTGAAGTCTTGAGGTCTTGAAGATGCAGTCCTTGCAGATTCCATCATGGAGTTGTCGCCATTGACGAGAGTCCTCCTTCTTCACACCACTCTCGAACACTCATACCAAACCCGCCTACTACAGCGTAGCATTAGAATAAAATAACGTCCGGGCTTGGTAACAGGGTGATGGGTTCCTACCTCATGCATACTACTCAACTACAAGAATTTCAATAACACTACTGAGGGGTGGTTGCAAAGGTGCCACTAAATGCAATAAAACATAGGTAAGAAAGCATGGTCAAAGTGAACTTGCCTGGTGATGTTGACGAAGAAGAATTATCGTTCTCAAGAAATAACTTGATAGACTACTCATCACTCTCTGATGAAATCTATATAACAAACATATCATTCACATAAGCACTCACACTAACAATCAAAACAAAAGAGAGAGCGAATAAGAATCCGAAGGAACTTCAAATAAAACTAGGGAGTCTTCTTCTACAACATTCACAAAAATAGTTTTGTCTAACGGAAAATAAAACACTAAAATAACATAGAATAAAATATAAATTTAGTTAAGACAAAGAAAAAAATAAAGTATTTTCATAAAGCTATTTTGAAAGTATTTTCAATTGGGAGTTAAAACAGTAGAGAAATCCATTGCAAGTTATTAGCGAACTTGAATTGATTTCACGATAACAAAATAAAATTAAGTATAAAACTTGTTGAACACCTACTGTTTAACTAATAGAAACCAAACATAAACTTTCTGATATATAAAATAAAATAATTTAAAATCAACTATAGAAAAGAAGTAGCTATAATTCAATAGAACTAAAATAGAATTTGTTTTACATGAAACAATAAGCTAAAATACTCAAACAATTTTGAAGTTTTTACCACTGGTAAATATGATCACTAGTGATCAGTAGAAAAAGAATCAAATAAAAATCTATTTTTAAACTCCCGAATAAGCAAAACAAGCTTTAATTCAAATCTGATCTAACTCAATTTTATAAATCCAAACATAGACAAATTATATATTTTTGGAAACTACAAGAAAATTGTGATCTAACGCAAAAGAATCAGCATCATTGGACTTCTAGATCAAAAGTTATAAGCTAAACAAGAACGGAACTAAATCTGTTACGGAAATAAATCTGAAAACGAAAACGGAGTTACCTGTACGTGAGGCAGAGATGGCAGGAAGGAGACGGCGATGTGGAGGGCTGCTCGGCGCGAGGGGCGAGGTCGCCGGCAAGGGTGGGGGTGGCGGAGGAGGGGTCGGCGCTTGGGAGGTGGCGCTGGGCGATGGGGAGGTTCCAGGAGAGCTCTGGTGCGTTCTAGGCAGGAAAAGGAGGACGGTGGCGAAGGCTACGGGCAGGGAGGGGTGGTGATGGGAAAAATGGAACGAGGAGAGGAGGGGTTTATAGGCGGTCTCGGGAGGCGCTGGGATGGAAAGACGAGGGAGATCGGGAAGGTGGAGTTTCCTGCCTCCATGGATATGGAAAGCTTCAGAACGTGAGAGGAAACAGAGGAAGGAGATGATCTCTTGTTGGACTAGAATAGGAAAGTGCTTAATGGGCCAGCAGGTTTTCCTAATAAAACGATTCCATTCCTATTTTTAAAATTAGGAAACTAAAACAATAAAAAGGAAATCAAATCAATTCGAATAAAGAGTTTTATATACTAAAATTATCAGAAAAATAAAATGTAGATGATGAGCATTATTCCATGGCCAAAATAAAACTTAAAAAATGTTCTTTAGAAAATCCCTAAAGGCTTTATTTCTTTTTGCAAATAATTTTAAATAAAAACTTTGGTTTTTTCTTGGCTCAAATATTTTCAAAATGCCCCTGATTTTGGAGGGTCATTTTCCTCCGCTCTTTCTTGCTTGCAAGAATTTATTTTCGGGGTATTTCTCGGGAAGAAAAATAGAGAAACAAGTGCAAATATTTGAAAGAAATAAATTGCAAAACTCCGCTCAAATTCTTCATAGTTGAAGAAGTCATGTCATCTTCTCTCATTGATATTAATAGGATGAATTTGAATTTACGGAGAAGGGAAAGTCATTTTATTCCTCTCTTTCAAAAGTTTTTGAAAAGGTTCAAATTTCACTCAAGTTTAATTCACTCAAGCAAACAAACAAACAATTCAATTAATTATATTAACATTCCAAAATTTGGGATGTTACAAACCTACACACTTAAAATGAATCTCGTCCTCGAGATTCAAGAGGCTAGCAAGAAAAGGTTAGGGTTGGGGTCTTCTAGCAAATGTCTTGGTCGAAAGGTCAGGGTGCTACCACACTTAAAAACAAGGTCATGGTTCCAATAAACTCAGATATTTCCTCCGGAGGGCTGACAATGTATGTCTCTTCACATATCTTACAATAGCTCCTTCATTAAAGCTCTTCATCGGAAGCATAGAGTTTTCCTCAAAAGCTTGGGTCGGTTCGTCAAAGTTGAAGTTCGTCCGAGACCGGATCTTCTTAGCTGATGGGTCTGTGTCCATTCTAAACAACTATCGAAACACTCATGGTGGTCTACAATTTATGGTTTTCTCCTGCAGAAAACGGGTCTGGTTGAACCTCACCGATAACCTACGCTTTGGCAACGGTTGCTCGTAATGGGGTTCCATCGTCCTACCATTTTATGGTTTTATGGCTTATCGCGTCGACACTCTTCTAAGTTTTTCAAGGCTCTCTGATTTTCCATCAACATATGATAGTTCATGATAGAAGTCTCCGTATGGGGCCAATCCATCCTGCATTTGAATCATTACCACATACGTAAACAGTGAATCACGTATTCTAACACTTGGGCATACTCACAAGCATTGCAGAATTTCTCTTGTCCTCAAATTGGGTTCGAGTAAATCCATGGTTTCTGCAAGCCAAACAAAACATCTATCGTTACTTCACCACTCTTAGGTTTTTGCGTAACCTCCTACGGAACGTATGCTGATTTGATCACTGCTTCTTCCAAGTGTATTCCTTTATCCAGGTTACAACTGTTCCTTCTCAAAATCTTGGGCCTGTGGGTTATGGCCCACTTCAACACTAGTGCAGCTTTAACTCATCCTTGGAGTAACTCTCTTGTTACACCTCCTTTAAATCCAGTAGTACTCTGTTTCTTCATACCATCAAAGCAAAATTCCAACTTATTTTGTCCAGCTTCCTTCTATGGACCGTCATGGATGACACATTTCTTTCTTCATTGATCCTGTGGTTTTACAGAGTACTATGACCAAAATAAATGCACAAGTTTATTCATAACATCTCATTATTCTCATATCAATCTTTCATTACATCCTTAATCATTTTTCGTGAATCCAAATTCCAAAAAGTTTATTACAAATGCTGCCACCCACATGGTTCGGTATGGTCAGACATTAATTCCAACTTTATTCATTTATCCTCCTCGAGGATTCTTCAGTCCCGCTGGAATTGTGCGACATGTGCCTTGAATTCTTCAATCTTCTGTTTCATTGTGGTGGCCTTGAGCTTCACCTCCATCATCTCAGTATGCACTTCGCTTAGGTATTCCTGAGTATAACGGAGTCTTGCTTCAAGTATTTCTCCGATCTGACGTATGGCTTCCATGGCTGCTTCACAAACAGCATCGAAGAAAGTTGCTTGTGGCACACGTGAAATGAAAAAGTACTGTCCCATCATTTTTGGGCAAACTCCTTTCAAATGGTGGAGGTGTACCTCCACATACCAAAGTTCCACTCCCTTTTGCATGAAGGGGTAGCCTTTGTAGACTGCATCTCCTTCAAGGTGAATATGCTTCATCATGTCCTTCAAGATCTTCGGGTAATCATGATCACTGGTCAGGGTCATGATCGTTTCAGGGCCCTTAAGGAAAGACTCATAAAGGGTTGTCATCTGCATGTGTAGGATAGGAGGGGTGCTCAGAACAAGGAATGTATCTCCATGGGGAAATTGCAATTGTCTCCAGAAAAGTTTGGTGTTCAGTTGTCCATGGGTTCAAGATTCCGGGGTTTGGTTGAGATAGAAAGAGAAAGCAATTACCCACTCATCAACAAAATTATCATTTGTAATGGGCCGTTCTACTATGGTTTCGTTTCTAAGTCCTCATTTCTTCAGGTCTTCAATGCTCGGAGTTTTCCAATTCTGATGTTGTTCCCATATGAAGGCCTTCTACCATTCTTCCGTAACTTACGCCTCTCATGGTTGAAATAAATACAAATCTCGATATCGCATCTATCCAACCATTCAATAAACACACAAAATAATAGCAACCAAGCATTCATTTATTCAATCAATACTACAGTATCGCCACCCACATAAGTTGGTATGGTCAGATACTTAAATCGAGGAAGCGTTCATATTTATTTCTCTCATGGTGGGATACTACTAAGCTAATTTATTAGGAACTTGGTCATTGTCCCCATCGGGATTCTTCGTGTGGACTTGATCTCCTCCAGTTCTTCGCTAGATTTTCTCTGTCGACACGGAGTTTCTTGTGACGACCTGTATGTCCCGAAGTTGTTCCTTGAGCTTACGGATCTCAACGCCCTTTGCATGAGACATGGTCCTACTGTTCTTCGCCTCTGACGCATTCTCGAGATCTCGAGGTTCTCCTCCTCCAGCTTGTTTACCTTCGTCTCCGAGTCTTGACCTCTTCTCGTAGTGCTTCATTGTCGAACAGGGCTTCCAGGAGGTCCATCTCAAGATTCTTGACGATTGTTCCAGATCCTGATTGTACACTAAAAGTGGGGAGAACTTCATCTTTTGCGCTTCCGTCAAGGCAATAGTTGCTCCATCGACTTCTGCCATCCAATCCTTCCAAAGAAGTGTGAGTTTAGTGCAGCACGATGACGATAGCATAAACGCGTGCAATAGCATCATGGACGGCAGTGTTGATGCCCATATCACGATCACCATTTATAGTTCGAAGCTAATGTCTGCAGTCTTGGGGGCTTCTTCGACCAAAACTTGGGTCTTGACTCCCATGATCTGGACGCCCTCTTAGTTGCCTTGATCTCGGTATCGGTAACTTCAAAGAGCTTTCGACTAGCTCCACAAGGAAGGGGCCTCAAGAACCTTCTCGTAGTGTTCTCTTTTGTTCGTAATGTAGCTCTCCATCTATAGCTTGAGATAAGGAAGGTTCAAGAAAAGGAATCAGGTGTTACGAGAGTAGTACAAAACAAAGGTCATTCCTATTGGGGTCTTCATATTACTAAGTCATTTTCTAGGGTCACGTTCTATACCAACATGTGCTCGATACCATTTCAGATGCGACCCGACCTCAGACGGTCAAGCCTCGTATTATTGTGCCATCCTGGATCAAGTATCTTTGGCACACACAAAGACATCAATGTATATATCAAAGTGCAATCACATGCATAAATAACGTAAACTGATATATACCTCATAATACTCAGCTGAAACAATCAAACGGGTGTGGAGTCCCATCAACGCCATCGGCAGGTTGAGTGTAGACCGTAACCCAGTATCGTAACTCTTACTCGTCGAGGAAATATCTGCAACATGATACGTTGCAGCCACAGAGGTCAAGACATTGAATGTACCGCAAGATCACAATAAGAGAAAGCAGATGATAAACTATACTATATGCGGTATGGCTTTGTGGCTCAGATCTGAGTTTTGTTTGCATAAAAGCTGGTTTTATTATCCCTACATCAAAGGAATAAATGAAGTCTGTACTATGGAGTTTTCTATCATGACATGGTTCCGCCAACCGATGTCTCATAGCCCACAATCATCATAAGTTGCCCACAATTAAGTTATCAATCCGTGTTGAGAGTTCCGAGATAGATCCAGTCCAGATGCTCAAATTGTCCGTGAATCGGGACACGGCTAATCGATTAGGTTTAAACCCTCTGCGCAGAGGTTTGTACACTTTACCCGCAAGATTCGATCCCTCTCGTTACGCTTCTCGCACTTCGGGTGTTTGAGAACAAGATGACCAAACATGGTCTTCCAAAGAGTTCCTCGACCACCGTCCGGTACTCAACCCATCCTACCGTAGTTCTACATCTGCTAGTACCGCCCCAGCCAGAGTCACAACTAAGGTCAACCAAGCCAGAGCCCATAATGACTTGCGGTTGCACAGTAAGCTTCCGGCATGAAGTATTCTTCCGTCTCTTTGAGTCTGGGTGAAGCTTTCCGCAAGATGTCATGGGGCTTCTCCATGCATCCCGCCAACCACTGGTTTCTCCAGGTGCCCACAACCGCCCTTCACCCAAGAGTGTGTATTGAATTCTTGTCTCGAGTCTTGAAGTCTTGAGGTCTTGAAGATGCAGTCCTTGCAGATTCCATCATGGAGTTGTCGCCATTGACGAGAGTCCTCCTTCTTCACACCACTCTCGAACACTCATACCAAACCCCGTCTACTACAGCGTAGCATTAGAATAAAATAACGTCCCGGCTTGGTAACAGGGTGATGGGTTCCTACCTCATGCATACTACTCAACTACAAGAATTTCAATAACACTCTTGAGGGGTGGTTGCAAAGGTGCCACTAAATGCAATAAAACATAGGTAAGAAAGCATGGTCAAAGTGAACTTGCTCGGTGATGTTGACGATGAAGAATTATCGTTCTCAAGAAATAACTTGATAGACTACTCATCACTCTCTGATGAAATCTATATAACAAACATATCATTCACATAAGCACTCACACTAACAATCAAAACAAAAGAGAGAGCGAATAAGAATCCAAGGAACTTCAAATAAAACTAGGGAGTCTTCTTCTACAACATTCACAAAAATAGTTTTGTCTAACGGAAAATAAAACACTAAAATAACAGAGAATAAAATATAAATTTAGTTAAGACAAAGAAAAAAATAAAGTATTTTCATAAAGCTATTTTGAAAGTATTTTCAATTGGGAGTTAAAACAGTAGAGAAATCCATTGCAAGTTATTAGCTTAACTTGAATTGATTTCACGATAACAAAATAAAAATTAAGTATAAAAACTTGTTGAACACCTACTGTTTAACTAATAGAAACCAAACATAAACTTTCTGATATATAAAATAAAATAATTTAAAATCAACTATAGAAAAGAAGTAGCTATAATTGAATAGAACTAAAACAGAATTTGTTTTACATGAAACAATAAGCTAAAATACTCAAACAATTTTGAAGTTTTTACCACTGGTAAATATGATCACTAGTGATCAGTAGAAAAAGAATCAAATAAAATCTATTTTAAACTCCGGAATAAGCAAAACAAGCTTTAATTCAAATCTGATCTAACTCAATTTTATAAATCCAAACATAGACAAATTATATATTTTTGGAAACTACAAGAAAATTGTGATCTAACGCAAAAAGAATCAGCATCATTGGACTTCTAGATCAAAAGTTATAAGCTAAACAAGAACGGAACTAAATCTGTTACGGAAATAAATCTGAAAACGAAAACGGAGTTACCTGTACGTGAGGCAGAGATGGCAGGAAGGAGACGGCGATGTGGAGGGCTGCTCCGGCGAGGGGGCGAGGTCGCCGGCGAGGGTGGGGGTGGCGGAGGAGGGGGTCGGCGCTTGGGGAGGTGGCGCTGGGCGATGGGGAGGTTCCAGGAGAGCTCCTAGTGCGTTTCTAGGCAGGAAAAGGAGGACGGTGGCGAGAAGGCTACGGGCAGGGAGGGGGCGTGGTGATGGGAAAAATGGAACGAGGAGAGGGAGGGGGTTTTATAGGCGGTCTCGGGAGGCGCTGGGATGGAAAGACGAGGGAGATCGGGAAGGTGGAGTTTCCTGCCTCCATGGATATGGAAAGCTTCTGTAACGTGAGAGGAAACAGAGGAAGGAGATGATCTCTTGTTGGGCTAGAATAGGAAAGTGCTTAATGGGCCAGCAGGTTTTCCTAATAAAACGATTCCATTCCTATTTTTAAAATTAGGAAACTAAAACAATAAAAGGAAATCAAATCAATTCGAATAAAGAGTTTTATATACTAAAATTATCAGAAAAATAAAATGTAGATGATGAGCATTATTCCACGGCCAAAATAAAAACTTAAAAAATGTTTTCAGAAAATCCCTAAAGGCTTTATTTCTTTTTGCAAATAATTTTAAATAAAACTTTGGTTTTTCTTGGCTCAAATATTTTCAAAATGCCCCTGATTTTGGAGGGTCATTTTCTCCGCTCTTTCTTGCTTGCAAGAATTTATTTTCGGGGTATTTCTCGGGAAGAAAATAGAGAAACAAGTGCAAATATTTGAAAGAAATAAATTGCAAAACTCCGCTCAAATTCTTCATAGTTGAAGAAGTCATGTCATCTTCTCTCATTGATTTTAATAGGATGAATTTGAATTTACCGGAGAAGGGGAAAGTCATTTTATTCCCTCTCTTTCAAAAGTTTTTGAAAAGGTTCAAATTTCACTCAAGTTTAATTCACTCAAGCAAACAAACAAACAATTCAATTAATTATATTAACATTCCAAAATTTGGGATGTTACAGAGCTGCCACTAGCTGTGCCTCTGGGTCTGGCACTGCTAGTTCTTCCTCTGTAGGCACTTTGACAGAAGGGTTATGCAAAACATCAAGAAAGGTGTTAGGCAGCACCGGCTTACGCTGAGATCCCAGCCGGCTTAAAGAATCAGCCGCCTCATTCTTCCTCCGATCAATGTGCTCCACTTGATAACCTTTGAAGTGCCCAGCCACCGCATCAACTTCACGGCGATAAGCTGCCATAAGGGGATCCTTGGAGTCCCACGTGCTTGACACCTGTTGAGCTACAAGGTCTGAATCACCCAAGCACCTTACCCGGCTCAAATTCATTTCTTTGGCCATCCGGAGACCTTGGAGTAAGGCCTCGTACTCAGCTGCATTGTTAGTACTGGGAAACATAAGCCGGAGCACATAACAAAATTTGTCACCTCGAGGGGAAGTTAAAATAACTCCAGCCCCCGAGCCTTCCAACTGCCTGGACCCATCAAAGTGAATAGTCCAATATGTGTTATCTGGCTTCTCCTCAGGTGCCTGCAACTCTGTCCAATCATTGATAAAATCCACCAGGACTTGAGACTTGATAGCAGTCCGAGGCATGTATTTCAAACCATGGTGTCCAAGCTCAATGACCCACTTGCCGACTCGTCCTGTGGCCTCTCTATTCTGTATGATATCTCCTAAGGGGGCAGAGCTTAGCACAGTGATAGGATGACCTTGGAAGTACTGCTTCAGCTTCCGGCTTGCCATAAACACTCCGTAAACAAGTTTCTGCCAATGTGGATACCTTTGCTTGGAATCAATGAGCACCTCACTGATGTAGTACACCGGCCGTTGAACCGGATGCTTCTTGCCAGCCTCCTTGCGCTCCACCACGATGGCCACACTGACGGCTCGGGCGTTAGCAGCCACATATAACAACAATGGCTCTCTATCAACGGGAGCAGCAAGGACTGGTGGCTAAGATAGTTGCCTCTTTAAATCTTCAAAGGCAGTGTTAGCAGCATCACTCCAGACAAAAGTGTCCGTCTTCTTCATCATCTAATACATCGGTAGGGCATTCTCACCTAACCGGCTTATGAACCGGCTTAAAGCGGCAACACGACCCGCCAGTCGCTGAACATCATTGATGCACGCCGGTTTAGCCAAGGAGGTGATTGCCTTGATCTTCTCCGGGTTAGCTTCAATGCCTCTGTTTGAGACCAGAAAGCCCAGAAGCTTGCCTGCAAGTACACCAAACACACACTTGTCCGGGTTAAGCATCATCTTATAAACCCGGAGATTATCAAAGGTCTCTTTCAGATATCAAAGTTTCCTTCTCCCTGGATTTCACCATGATGTCATCCACATAAGCATGAACGTTGCGCCCAATTTGACTGTCGAGACAGTTTTGCACACATCTCCGATAAGTCGCCAGGGCACTCTTGAGCCCAAATGGCATAGATACATAGCAGAAAGCTCCAAATGGAGTGATGATAGCCGCCTTCTCCTGGTCTTTAACTGCCATTTTGATCTGATGATAGCCATAGTAAGCATCCAAAAAGCTCAATCGCTCGCAACACGCCGTAGCATCGATGATATGATCAATACGGGGGAGGGCAAAGTGATCAGCCGGACACGCCTTATTTAAGTCCGTGTAATCCACACACATCCGCCAAGTGCCGTTCTTCTTGAGTACCAGCACCGGGTTAGCCAACCACTCTGGGTGTAAAACTTCGATGATGAAGCCAACTGCTAAGAGCCGGGCGACCTCTTCCCCAATAGCTTTCCGTCTTTCTTCATTGAACCGTCAAAGAAATTGCCTGACCGGCTTATACTTTGGATCAATATTAAGAGTGTGCTCAGCGAGTTCTCTCGGGACACCTGACATGTCAGAAGGTTTCCATGCAAAGATGTCCCGGTTCTCATGGATGAACTCGATGAGCATGCTTTCCTATTTAGGATCCAAGTTGGCACTGATGCTGAACTGCTTGGAAGAGTCGCCTGGAGTAAAGTCAACAAGCTTTGTTTCAGTGGCCTATTTACACTTCAACGCCGGGTCATGCTCTGTAGTCGGCTTCTTCAAAGAGGTCATATCCACCGGGTCAACATTATTTTGATAAAACTTTAGCTCTTCTGCTGCACAAACAGACTCAGCATAAGCCGCGTCGCCTTCCTCACATTCCAAGGCTACCTTTCGACTCCCATGCACAGTGATGTTGCCTTTGTGACCCGGCATCTTAAGCTGCAGATAAACATAACACGGTCGTGCCATGAACTTGGCATAAGCCGGCCGCCCAAACAGAGCATGGTATGGGCTCTTGATTTTGACTACCTCAAACGTTAATTTCTCAGCCCTGGAATCATATTCATCTCCAAAAGCCACCTCCAATTCAATCTTACCGATCGGGTATGCCGACTTACTAGGCACCACGCCATGGAAAACGGTGTTGGACGTCCTTAAATCCTTGTCAGTCAAACCCATGCGCCGAAAGGTCTCATAATAAAGGATGTTGATACTGCTACCTCCGTCCATGAGTACCTTGGTAAATTTATATCCACCGACCTGAGGCGCCACCACCAAGGCTAATTGACCCGGATTATCAACCCGGGGCGGGTGATCTTCCCTGCTCCATCAATAGGCTACTCTGACCACCTCAGGTAACGGGGAACTGCCGGCTCAACAGAATTCACGGCCCTTTTATGAACCTTCTGGTCACGCTTGCATAAACTAGTAGTGAACACATGATACGCCCACTATTCACCGCTTCGGTGACTTTGATAACCCGACCGCTGCTGCGCTTATCCCCCTTGACCGAGTGCTTTGTTGATTATAGCCACCTTGACTTCCACGAAACCGAACTTGAACCGCCGCCGGGCCATGAAAGCCGCCGCCCTCGAACGCCGCCTTTGATCCATGATTGCCATCAAACATGTTGGAATTCTTGAAAGCCTTCATGATCGCGCAATCTTTCCATAAATGGGTGGCGGTCGCTCCCGGTGCCGTGTCTCGGGCAAGGCTCATTGAGAAGCTGCTCAAGAGATGGGCCTCGACCCGCCAGATCGAGGGGCGGTTTTCCTTACGTCTCGATTGTTACCTGTGCATTGGCATTGGCCACAAACTCCGGTTACCCTCGCCTTACGCTTGTTGCCTCCTTGATTTCCGGGTTATGTCACGACCCTTTCCGTTGCCATTCTTCTTTTCCTTCCCTGTCTTTTCCTCATCAGACGCGGGATCCTTGGTACTATCAGAATCGGCGTATTTGACTAAAGCCGCCATCAGCGTACCCATATCATTGCAATCACGCTTAAGGCACCCCAGTTTCCGCCTCAGCGGCTCAAAGCGGCAAATTCTTCTCCAACATGAGGACAACAGAGCCGGCGTCTATCTTATCAGACGAGTGTATTATTTCCTTAACCCGGCGCACCCAATGAGTTGTGGATTCACCCTCCTCCTGCTTACAATTTGTCAAGTCCAGAATCGACATGGATTGCTTGCAAGTGTCTTTGAAGTTCTGGATGAAACGGGCCTTTAGTTCTGCCCATGAACTAATGAAATTGGGCGGCAAGCCCTTTAACCAAGATCGGGCCGTTCCATCCAACATCATGGTGAAGTACTTAGCCATTGCCGCATCGCTGTCCTCCAGCAGCTCCATGGCCATCTCATAAATTTCAATCCATGCTCCAGGCTGTAAGTCGGCCGTGTAATTCGGCACCTTTCGAGGTCCCTTGAAGTCCTTGGGTAGACGTACATCCCGCAGAGCCGGCACCAAACAAGGAACACCGCCGGTTCTAGTAGCCACTCCTGCCCCAACAGAAGTCGTCGGATACTCTGGGAGATCTTGAGCCGCTAGCTGAGCCGCCCGCTCATCCTCCTGATGTATTCGGTCTTGCACCAGGTTATAGCCACCGAGTTGGTTACGATGCTGGGCATTGCTTGACAGAGCTTCCGACTCCATGTGTTTGCTATAACTCGAACTCTGGTTTTGACGAGGCAGTGCTAACCAAGGCGGAGGAGTTGAATGAATCCTGTCCCGGCTGTAAGAATAAGTCTCTTGCTGCGCCAGGGCTGTCTGAACAAGTTCTCTGATCCTCCGGGTCTCCACCGCTGTCGGATCATCACCGTCCACTGGGAGAGCCGCCAAACGCGCCGATGATGTGATTAAGTTCTCCATGGGGTTGGAAAAGTGACCTGGTGGTATTGGTACATAGCGGGGCGGGGCCATACTCCAATGAGGAGGTGCCATCTCTCGAAGATGAGCCGGTCCTCCTGCTCCGGCTGTTGTGAACTGATTTGCCTCGGGCGGGTTGCTAGGGCCGGCACCGGGTGTAGCGAAAAGGTTCCGAGGGTCGTAAACCGGAGGCAAACGGGATTGAGTTTTCTGGTGCCTCCTTCTCATTACCTCATTAGATGTGTTCAGGCTCATATTAAGCTGGAAAGCCTCTGACTGGAGCCGCTGCGCCTGTGGATCTAAAGCCGCTCGTTCTGTGGCTAACCTGGTGTCCTCATCTTCCAAGGCCTCCTTGGCTCGAGCTATCGCTTCCCACACCTGTGCCACCTCTGCGTTATGCTCATCTTGATTTGCAGGAATAACCGTGGCGGTTAACAGGGCCGTAAGCTTATCCATGAGATCCATCTGTATCTGAGCCGGCGGGCGCACAGGGCCTCCTGCCCCGACCGCTCCTGAACTGGACGTTATTGCCGTAGCAGCCATAGAGTTTTGGCCGGGTTGAGTCCCAGCCATGAAGACTCATGCCCAGCTTGGCGGCTCATAGGGGTCCGGAATACTGGAGCCATCGGAACAGCCCCCAAGCACACCATCTTGCACTTGATATAACGAATCTGTTGACCCGACGGACAAATCATCATCCGAGAGGACGGCCGCCACACCACCGTCTTTAGATCCTTCAGAAAGTTCCTCTCCGTGGACGCAGCCCACGAAGGCACGCCTCATGACGGGTCGAGCTCGGGCGGGTCTCGCACATTGAGCCGTCTCGATGAGGTCGATCAGCTTGTCCGCTCAGGCCCGCCACCAATCCGGTGATGAAGACGTGGATTCGCCAAGGGGACCCGGTATCCGTACTCAATTGAGTCGGCGTCGGGCCCCCCAACCTTCCTTGTCAATGTAGATCTTGCCGCGATGACTCTTGGTCATCCGCCCATCACAGATCCCTTGAGCCCTTCGAAGCTGCCCTTCAAGAACTCAAATCCACCATGCGCTGGCCCCAAGGTGGGCGCCAACTGTCGTGGAATTGTCACAGCAGATGTCCTCTTGCAAGGACTTAGTCGTGGAGCCATCGCAACTAGGAAGCTTAAAGGGGTTAATCGGGACAAAGGACACGAGAGGTTTTATACTAGTTCGGCCCCTTGCGGTGAAGGAAAGCCTACGTCTAGTTGGGTTGGTATTGCTTGATGTTTCGATGACCAGGAAGCAAGATACGCTATGCCCGGCTCTCGATGAATTGTTTTCTGCCCTAAGCCGCCAGCGGGTCGTCCCCTTATATAAACGGGTTGACGCCCTGCGGCCTACAGAGTCCCATCCGGCTTATAGATAGTGTCCGGCTCGGTGACTAGTTAATTCTACCTTATAATACAAGTCATGCCTTCATGGCGGTTTATCACTACGGGCCTTAAGTCGCCTAGGGGTCTTAGACCCTTTATTGAACCGCCATCTTCATGCTTGGTCTTGGGCTTCTTCTGATGAGTCTCTCTTTACGTAACCCAGCCCCTCCTGGGCGGCTTACACAAATAGTCATATCCCCAACACCCTGTGTCGGTAGAACATCATCATCGTCACCACGCCGTCGTGCTGACAAAACTCTCCCTCAACACTCGGCTGGATCGGAGTTCGAGGGACGTCATCGGACTGAACGTGTGCTGAACTCGGAGGTGCCGTGCGTTCCGTACTTGATCGGTCGGATCGTGAAGACGTACGACTACATCAACCGCGTTGTGCTAACGCTTCCACTTTCGGTCTATGAGGGTACGTGGACAACACTCTCCCCTCTCGTTGCTATGCATCACCATGATCTTGCGTGTGCGTAGGAAAATTTCAAAATTACTATATTCCCCAACAGTGGCATCCGAGCCTGGTTTTATGCGTAGATGTCATATGCACGAGTAGACCACAAGTGAGTTGTGGGCGATATAAGTCATACTGCTTACTAGCATGTCATACTTTGGTTCGGCGGTATTGTTGGGTGAAGCGGCCCGGACCGACATTACGCGTACGCTTATGCGAGACTGGTTCTACCGACGTGCTTTGCACATAGGTGGCTGGCGGGTGTCAGTTTCTCCAACTTTAGCTGAACCAAGTGTGGCTACGCCCGGTCCTTGCGAAGGTTAAAACAACACCAACTTGACAAACTATCATTATGGTTTTGATGCGTAGGTAAGAACGGTCTTGCTAAGCCCGTAGCAGCTACGTAAAACTTGCAACAACAAAGTAGAGGACGTCTAACTTGTTCTTGCAAGGCATGTTGTGATGTGATATCGTCAAGACATGATGCTAAATTTTATTGTATGAGATGATCATGTTTTGTAACCGAGTTATCGGCAACTGGCAGGAGCCATATGGTTGTCACTTTATTGTATGCAATGCAATCGCCCTGTAATGCTTTACTTATCACTAAGCGGTATGATGGCACAGATATGAATAAATCTTATGTTCAAGTTGTTAAACAGCAAGTTAAGATGCACCACGATAATCTACACGAAATTCTAGTCAAGTTACATATGAAGTTCATTAAATTCGGAGCTACGGCCTAGAAGATATGAGCAAAACAAGTTAAACATGGCATTGATGCAAAATGCATTCAAGCATCAAGCAAACACATTCAAAACATGGATCCAACAATTTAATATGAAACTACATACAAAACTAAGCAAGTTTCATATAGAGCACACTCAAAACGGAGCAACGGTTCAACACATACACATGAAACAAGTTTAAAGGACAAGTTGTCCAAAACAGCAACTAGGCAACTAGCAAGCATCAAAACAATATGCTACTGCACCTTAACATGAAAACAAAAGGCATGTACATGATGTACAGGTAAAGCATAACAAAACATGAACACTGAGCTATCTCCAGAAATCACTGAACATGCTCGAAAGGACATGGCAAGATTGCAAATAATAATAGTTTCACAGACTTGGCAGAATTTCACTACACATGACAGAAATAACATTAGGTTACAAAGTTTAGAGCTATCAAAAAACATTCTATAGGAACTTATCATGGCAACCAAAGAAATGGCATGAATCCACTAATTTCATAGAACAAAAGTCCGTTACTAATCACGAGCCAAAAAGACACAGAAGATATGACGGCACCCATGTAAACATAGCAAGTTCATAAACAGATTCAGACTTGGCAGAAAAACTGAGCATGGCATAAACAGAATTATGAAGGCATCTTTGCGAGCTCAAATCACTTATCACAAAGCATTGCATCATAAGACAAACATACCTACAGCAAGATGACATGTTCATGAAGATAACCGTGGCAAGATCAAGTTCATAGCATGCTCGGATCACTAACAACAACCATGGCAAAATTGATTAACATGTAAACAATCTGCCAGGAACATTTTATAGCAAAAAGTAGAGCAAGATTAAGACATGCTAGAGCTCTCCAGTAATTCAAAAAGGGGCATGGAGGGATACATCATAACATGTGTAACACAACACCCTTAGTGAACATCTCCAGATTATGCATAGAACTCATGGTATCAACAAGTTTACATAGCACCACAATATATCAGTTTCAGACTTAGCAGAAATGACTAAGTCACAGAAATCAGCAACTTCATGGAGGCTACTTTGCAAGCTCGTAAAAATCAACACATGACATATCATGAAGAGTGGATTGCACCACAGCAAACATGGCATCTTGTATCCCATAACACATGTAGGCATAATGCTCAAAATAAAACCACACAAAGAGATATAAAAATGACAAATGAGCAAGTTCCGTTAAACTACAACAGACAACATCATATAGCACTCTTGTAACGATGATTAGGGCATCAAGATGGACTCAAACAAACATGTCACAATGGAGAAAAATGAAGAGCATCTCATGATGAATATTTTGACATATAATATGGATGAATCAGAGCAGTATGCAAGAAGTTATGGCATGTCAAAGTGGGCAGCAGAATGTAAATATTTTCGGGACTTAGAAGAAATCGACCTCGAGGGGGAAAAGTGAACGGCGACGGGTCTCGCCAGACTTGGGCGTGGAGGCGGCCGGAGTTCGCGGGGGTCGACGGATCTGGGCCGGATCTCGCCGGATCCCGGTGTGTGGCGGCTCGGGGAGGCGCGGGGAGGCGGGGCCGGCGAGCTCACGGCGGACGGCGGCGCTGGAGCCGAGCTCGAGGAGCCGACGGCGGACGGCGCGTCGCCGGGCGGGAGGAGCAGGGCGGCGGCGGCGCAGCGGCGCAGCGCGGCGCGGCGCGCGCGCTGGAGGTGGAGGCGGGTCGGCGAGGCGCGGCGATTAAGCTGCTGGCGGGCGCCCTGCTGGCGGAGCGGGCGGCGGCTCGGGCTTCGGGCCGGGAGGGCTCGACCTGGCCCCAAGGGCTGCGGCATTCTGAGAGAGAGGCGGCGCGGGCTGACGTGGCGCGCCCGGTTGGCCGGGAGCGGCCGCCGGGTGACGTGGCGCGCGGTGATAGGTCGGGCGACGTGGCTGGGCGGCGGTGGGCGTGTCCGGCCGCCGGGCGGACATGTCCGGCGGCGCGAGGAGGGAGAGGGCTAGGGGTTCATCCGCGAAAAATGGAGGGAAGGACCTACTTATAGGTAGAGGGAGCTAGGAGTGTCCAAATGAGGTGCGGTTTTCGCCCACACGATCATGATTCAACGACCGAGAGCATGGAGGGGGTTTGGATGGGCCCAAGGGCTGTGGTGAAGAGGTGCTGGGCTGCAAAGAGAGAGGGGTTTCGGGCTACACGGTCAACCGTTGGGGCGTCAAACGGACTCCGAATGCGACGAAAATTGACAGGCGGTCTACCTACTCTAGAACAACAACGCATGCCAAGTTTCATCCCATTCCGAGAACATTTTTAAGCCACTCACGAAATGAGGTCTGAGAGGGGCAACGGGCGCGTGTGAGAGCGTCGGAACGCGAAACGGACAACGGGGAAAAAGACCGGATGCAAGTTTTGAAACCATGAGGATGCAAAGTAGATGATGACATGGCAAAGTGCAACACGCAAGCAAATGACATGGCAATGCTGACGAATAAACGGAAGACACCTGGCGCATCGGATCCGGGGCGTTACAACTCTTTTCCACTAACAAGAGATCTCGTCCCGAGATCTTAGGACCGAGACGGGAGGGAAAAGGGATGAGGTGAAATAAGAACAAAAGAGAGAGGATGAACAAAGTCAAGAACACTCGAGTAGGAAAAGAAAACGACGAATATGACGAGAATCAAAACTCCAAAACAAAAATGAGTTCGAAACCACTCTGGTTAGAACAAGATAGAAGCGGAATAAGAACGAAAGAATTTAGGCAGAAGTCCGGCTGAACAAGGAAAGAATAGAACATGAACTTGAGAAGATGGAATGATACTTGACGAGAGGAACAACACAATGCTACCGGAAGAATTGAAAGAGTGGAATGAAAAGAACAGAGAAGAAGACGACATCTTGTACCACGAATGAAATAGAAAGCAACCTTAGAAGAAAGGATTGAACGGAATTGTTGATAATATCAACAACAAAAGAATAAGCTTGTTGTGGACTTATGGATAACATCTCAAAATTATGAGGTGATAACCAACCACAAGCGGAAAAAGATTGAATAACTGAGAGAGAATGAAGAAATGCAAAACTCCACTTCAAAAGAATGCAGAAAATTAATTGCAGTTCGAGACGCAAGAAGAAAATATACTTGAGCTCCCACCAGAATCTTAATGAACACTTGAAGAATAATTAAATACTAACGAACCACCGTGAAATACTCCGGTAACAAAGGATAATGAGATAGAATTGAAGGATGAATAGAATAAGATTTGAGCCTTGCGATGATTTAGATGGGGCTTCGCGTCGAGATAAGCGAGAATCACTTGGAACTCCAGAAAGAAAAGAATGACTCAGGACCGAGAGACATCATGAAAAATCTCCGAATGAAGGAATTGATCCACTTGATGAAAGAAGAATAAGAATTATGTTATGCTTATCATCCATCAATTAAATTGATGAGAAGCAATGGATTTTTCTACTACTTATTCGCGTTGGAAAAGATTAAGGGGGGATATAGCACGAAATTTGGGAAAATCTTCATGATCCACCGGTATGATTGGGAATAACGAATTAATTGATATGATAAGAACGGAAAAGGAATCTCTCAACGAACCACCGTAAGAATTCAAACTTGAATGAAGAAAAGGAATGAATCACCGGGAAGAATTAGAAAAGCACGAATATACTTGAGAGGATTTAGAGACAAGAGAACGAAGAGATCGCAAACTGATTAAAGAGCAAAGCACCGGAAGAATATGAAGACGAGCGAAAGTGTATGAATATAGAATAATTGGAGAACTAAGCTGAAAACTTAGAACGAAGAAATATTCCGAAATGATGGACTCCGGATGATCGATAGAGAAATCAACTCCTGAAATGCTCCGGATGGATGAAAAGAATTTCACCATTTGAAATAATTTGAGAGGATAACATCAAGCTAGCACCGCGAATCTTTGGGAGAATGGACAAGATTTAGAGAAAACTCTACTTCGGTCTTCAAATGTTGAGAATGACAATGAGAAACACCACCAAAAATTGTTGAGATACTCCGGGAGAATGAAAAGAGGAAACGTTGGGGATATTACTACTGGGCGTAAACCGGCCAGGAGAGGCCGGATTAACTTGAAGCCCATGAAGACAGACGGTGACGCTGAGTAAAGGCCCAAGGCCCAGAACCGGTTTAAGGCCTGTAGCTATAAACCGGCATTAACATGTAACTTGCATCGTAAGGTAGAAAGAGCGGAGACCGAGCTGGACATGTTTATGAGCCGGCCTCGGGACTCTGTAAACCGACGGGCATCAACCCATGTATATAAGGGGCGACCAGCGGCGGTTCAGACAACAGACAACAACTCGAGACTCAGTAAAGCGATTCGCTCCCTCGTCATCGAAACCCCATCAATTCCATCACAACTAGACGTAGGCTTTTACCTTCATCGTAAGGGGCCGAACTAGTATAAAACTCTCTTGCGTCCCTTGTCCGCTTTAACCCCTTTAAGCTAACCCATAGCGATGGCTCCACGACTAAGTCCTTTCACGAGGACATCTGCCGTGACAAAACCACGACAGTTGGCGCCCACCGAGGGGCTATAGCATGATGGTTTCAAGTTCTTGGAGGGCAGCTTCGAAGGACTCAAGGGTTACGCTGTAGGCCGGATGACCAAAAGTCGTCGCGGCAAGCTCTACATCAACGATTCAGGGTGGGGCCCCGAGGCCGGCTCAATCGAGTACGGGTACTGGGTACCCTTTGGTGGCATACACGTTTTCATTGGCAAGATTGGTGAGCCGGGCCCTGAGCCGGACATCTGCACCGACCTCGTCGAAACGGCTCAGCGTGCGCGATCTGCCCGAGTCAAGCCTGCCATGAAGCGTGCCTTCGTGGGAGTCATCCATGGAGGGGAGTACGAGGACATATCGGAATCTGGTGGTGAGACCGTCGTTTATTCCGGCGACGAGTCATCGACCGGAGAGACCGAGTCGTTATATCAGCTACAAGATGGCCGGATTGGAGGCTGTTCCGATGGCGACAGTATTCTGGACCCCTCTGACCTGCCAAACTGGGTTGGAATCTTCATGGCCGGTACACAGCCGGCGCTCCACTCTCCGACCGCAGCAGCAACGGCGGCCGGGGCAGGAGGCCCTGTGCGGCCGCTGGCTCTGGTTTTATCTGATCTATTTGATGCGTTGGCAACACTAATGGCGGAGGCTAACCCGGTGGATCAGGATGCGCACAATGCAGAAGTCGTGAAAGTAAGGGATCAGATTACTCAGGCCAAGGCCGATTTGGCCGCTGAGGATGCCAGGATGGCCGCAGAGTGGGCCGCTTTGGATGCACAGGCTTATAGGCTTATGGTGGATCAGAATGCATCGCACGAAGTCCTAAAGAGAAGACACCGGTCTTGCCTGCCTCCGGTTTATGATGCTAGGAACCTCTTTAACACCCCAGGTGCAGGGACCAGTAACCCGCCGGTAGTAAACCGGGCGGAGGCACCTGGAGCGGGGGCGCCGGTTCAGCCCCGTTTGATGGGTCCACCTCGACTGAACAACAACGTGACGCAGATTGTTCCAACACCACCGGGTCATTACTCTACTCCAATAGACAATCTTGTTGCTTCCACTTCACGGCTGGAAGCTATCCCAATTGAAGGCGATTCTCCGGCGGCGATTGAGACGCGTCGGGTTAAGGAACTTCTTCGGACAGCCTTGGAGCAACATGAGGCTTATTCATACAGTCGTGATCGGATTCATTCCACCCCCCGTCCAAGCCGGAGTTATAGCAGGCGTATGGATGAACGGTCGTGTCAAGCAATGCGGGGAACCGCGAACCGCCTCGTGGCCACAACCCGGCAGGGGGTGCCGGTGATGCTCAGGAAGTGGTGGATCGGGCTCGCGCGCGCAGGGAGGCCGAGTTAGCAGCGCAATATGAAGCCCATCAGCTTACTCCGGTTCATCCAACCACATTGAGAGAGCCAGGAGTTACCTCTAGCTCTTTGGGGGTACCGTGTCTCGTCCCGGAGTTACGCAATGTACGCCTGCCAAAGGATTTCAAGGGCCTGCGCAAGGTGCCAAATTACACTGCCGATTTACCCCTAGAGACATGGGTTGAAAGCTATGAGATGGCCATGGAGATGCTGGATGTGGATGATGCAGCCTGTGCGAAGTTCTTCACCATGATGCTAGAAGGGATGGCTCATACTTGGTTAAAAAGTCTACCTGCTAATTCTATCAGATCATGGGCCGAGTTGAGAACCCGGTTTATCCAGAATTTTAAAGATACATGCAAGCAGCCCATGTCGATTGTGGACTTACCTGCCTGTGTACAGGAGGAAGGAGAATCAACGACTCAATGGGTGCGCCGGGTCTCGGAAATTCTGCATTCATCGGACCGCATCAACGCTGACACCGCAGTTCTAACTTTGGAAGGTAATTGTCGGTTTAAGCCTCTGAAGTTGAAGTTGGGACGGATGAAACGCCATTGCATTGACATGGGAACCCTCATGGCCACTTTAGTAAAGTATGCTGACTCTGATAGTACCAAGGATCCCGAGTGGATGATGATAAGGCACGGAAGGGAAAGAAGAGCAGCAACGCCAAGGGGCAGCACCACAGCCCGGCGGGTCATGGAAACGGCGATAAACGTAAAGCAGACCACAACATGGATTTTGTGGCCAATGCCAGTGCGCAGGATAAGGGCCAACGGCGCAAGGGTAAACTGCCCCGACGCAATGGGGCACCTAACCCTAACCCGGACCGTCTGTCTTACCTATTGAACCAGCCCTGCCCGAAACATGGGACGAAGGAGATGACGGCCACACACCTCTGGAAGGACTGCTATATCATGCAAGAGTTCAAAAATTCTAATGACTAACGGTATGATCACGGACCGGTTGACGGTTCAGGCCCCGGGTCTCATGGGTCGGGTTATGGCGGAGGAAATTCCGGTTCAGGCTTCCATGGTAATCAGGACGAACATACAAATTAAGGAAATCAGGGCAACCAAGGTGGCTACAATAATCAGCTGCAGCAGCAGTCTGGTTACCAGAGCAATCCAAAGCAGTTAAATAGTGGGCAATATCATGTCTTCACCACTAGCTTGGACAAGCGTGACCAAAAGCTTCATAGGAGGGCAGTAAGCTCCGTTGAGCCGGCGGTGCCCCGTTAGTTACGCTGGTCTGAGAAGCCGATTGTGTGGAGCAGGGAGGATCATCCACCCCGGGTTGACAATCCGGGTCATCTGGCGTTGGTAGTGGCACCTCAGGTAGGAGGTTATAAGTTCACAAAGGTACTCATGGACGGAGGGAGCAACATCAATATCCTGTATTATGAAACTTTCCGTCGCATGGGGTTAACAGATAAAAATCTTAGACCGTCCAGTACGGTGTTCCATGGTGTGGTACCTGGTAAATTGGCGTATCCTATTGGCAAGATAGCTCTGGAGGTGGCTTTTGGGGATGAGCATGACTCAAGATCAGAAACCTTGACCTTTGAAGTGGTGAAGATCATAATTTCGTATCACGCCCTGTTTGGACGACCGGCTTATGCTAAGTTTATGGCACGACCTTGTTATGTTTATCTTCAGCTCAAGATGCCGGGTCACAAGGGAACTATAGCTGTCCATGGGAGCCGCAAGATCGCTCTGGAATGTGAAGAAGGTGATGCGGCCTATGCTGAGTCGGTTTGTGCCACAGAAGAGTTGAAGTATTACAAGGACAATGTTGATCCGGCAGATATGACTCCATTGAATAAGCCAACTACCGAGCATGATCCAGCCTTGAAGTTTAAATCGGCTGATGAGACTAAGCTTGTTGACTTCGTGCCTGGTGATTCGTCCAAGCAGTTCAGCATTAGCGCTAACTTGGATCTGAAATAGGAAAGCACGCTCATCGAGTTCATCCGTGAGAATCGGGACATCTTTGCGTGGAAGCCTTCTGACATGCCTGGTGTACCGAGAGAACTCGCTGAGCACACACTTAATGTTGATCCTAAGTATAAACCAGTCAAACAGTTTCTCTGCCGGTTCAATGAAGAAAGACGCAAAGCTATTGGAGAAGAAGTGGCCAGGCTTTTAGCGGCTGGATTTATCGTTGAAGTCTTCCATCCTGAGTGGTTGGCTAATCCGGTGTTGGTCCTTAAGAAAAACGGCACTTGGCGGATGTGTGTGGATTACAAAGATCTCAACAAAGCTTGCCCAGCAGATCCTTTTGCCCTTGCCCGTATTGATCAAATTATTGATGCTACGGCGGGTTGCGAGCGTTTAAGCTTTCTGGATGCGTATTCCGGTTATCATCAGATCAAGATGGCGGTTAAGGACCAGGAGAAGATGGCCTTTATAACCCCCTTTGGAGCCTTCTACTATGTATATATGCCCTTTGGGCTCAAGAGTGCCCAGGCGACTTATCTACGGTGTGTGCAGAACTGTCTCCATACACAAATCGGCCGTAATGTTCATGCCTATGTGGATGATATTGTGGTCAAATCAAGGAAGAAGGAAACATTGATTGATGATTTAAAAGGAAACCTTTGATAACCTGCGGGTTTACAAGATGATGCTTAATCCGGCTAAGTGCGTTTTTGGTGTCCCGGCAGGCAAGCTCTTGCATTTTCTGGTGTCTACATGGGCATTGAGGCCAATACGGAAAAGATCAAGGCCATCACCTCCTTGGCTAAACCAAAGTGTATCAATGACGTTCATCGCTTCACAGGCCGGATTGCCGCGTTGAGCCGGTTTATCAGCCGCCTCGGCGAGAAGGCTATTCCTTTGTATCAGATGCTGAAGAAAACGGATAACTTCGTCTGGAGTGATGCCGCGAATGAAGCGTTTGAGGATTTAAAGCAGCAGCTGGCTAATCCGCCGGTTCTTGCTGCCCCAGTTGACAAAGAGCCATTGTTGCTATATGTGGCAGCTAATGCTTGGGCTGTCAGTGTGGCTATTGTGGTGGAGCGCAAGGAGGCAGGAAAGGAGTATCCGGTTTAGCGTCCGGTTTATTATATCAGCGAGGTGCTTATTGAGTCCAAGCAGAGGTACCCGTGACCGCGTAAGCTGGTATATGGGGTTTTCATGGCAAGCCGGAAGCTCAAGCAGTATTTCCAAGGTCATCCCATCACAGTGGTCAGCTCTGCTCCTTCGGGAGACATAATCCAGAACAGGGAAGCAACTGGCCGGATTGCCAAGTGGGCTATAGAGCTCGGGCCTCACGGGTTGAAGTATATACCCTGAACGGCGATCAAGTCTCAAGCACTTGCGGATTTCATCAACGACTGGACAGAACTACAAGCACCTAAAGAGAAGCCGGATCATACTTATTGGACTATTCACTTTGATGGGTCCAGGCAATTGGAGGGCTCGGGGGCTGGAGTCGTATTAACTTCCCCACGAGGTGATAAGTTTTGTTATGTTCTCTGTTTAATGTTCCCTTGCACTAACAATGCAGCTGAGTATGAAGCTTTACTCCATGGTCTTCGGATGGCTAAGGAGATGAACTTAAGCCGAGTTAAGTGCTTCGATGACTCGGACCTGGTGGCTCAATAGGTGTCTGGCACTTGGGATTCCAAGGACCCACTCATGGCAGCGTATCGTCGTGAGGTGGACATTGTTGCAGGTCACTTTAAAGGTTATCAGGTGGATCATGTGGACCGGCGGAAGAACGAAGCGGCGGACGCTTTAAGTCGCCTGGGTTCTCAACGTAAACCGGTCCCGCCTAATGTCTTCTTGGACGTCCTGCATAATCCGTTCGTCAAGCTCCCTGGTGAAGAGGATTTGGCTATTCCTGATCCGGAAGCTCAGTTGGTGGCGGCTCTACATGTTATCCCGGGTTGGACGGTTCCTTATCTTGCATACATGAACCGGGGCGAGTTACCAAAGGATGAGACACTGGCCAGGCAGATAATCCAGCGGTCCAAGTCTATGGCTATTATCAATGGAGAACTGCATCATTGCAGTGTTACAGGGGCGTTTCAGCGTTGTGTGTCTCCTGAAGAAGGCTGTGAAATTTTACGTGAGATCCACGAAGGAGATTGTGGTCACCATGCCGGTTCAAAATCTTTGGTGGCTAAGGCATTTCGTCACGGTTTCTATTGGTTAACAGCTCATGCCGATGCCGAGGACTTGGTCAGACGATGTGATGGCTGTCAGAAGTTTTCAAGGCGCGCTCATGTACCGGCTCAAGAATTGAGAATGATTCCTATTACTTGGCCGTTTGCGACTTGGGGGCTGGATATGGTTGGGCCTTTCAAGGGGTCCAAAGATAAGAAGACCCACCTTTTGGTGGCGGTTGATAAATTCACAAAGTGGGTGGAGGCAGAGCCAGTTAGCAAGTGTGACGCAGCCCCGACGATTCAATTCATCAAAAAGGTGATTTTCTGTTTTGGTTTTCCACATAGCATTATCACTGACAATGGTACCAATCTGTCAAAGGGTGCCATGAAGGAGTTCTGTCAACGTGAGCATATACAGCTTGATGTATCATCAGTGGCTCACCCACAGTCCAATGGTCAAGCGGAGAGGGCCAATCAAGAAATTTTGAGAGGCATCAAACCTCGGCTTATGGTTCCCTTGCAGCGGACGCCAGGTTGTTGGGTTGAGGAGCTACCTTCAGTATTATGGAGCATCAACACCACGCCCAATAGGTCGACATGACACACACCGTTCTTCATGGTTTATGGAGCGGAGGCGGTTCTCCCTAGTGACATCCGTCATGACTCGTCTCGGGTGGCGGCATATGTTGGAGCTGACAACGAGAAGGCACGGCAGGAAGCTCTCGACCTGTTAGATGAGGAGCGTGACATAGCGGCCGCCTGCTCGGCGATTTATCGCAAGATCTGCGCCGCTATCATAGCCGCCGGTTAGGACCGTAACCTTTCAACAAGGAGATTTGGTGCTTCGCTCATCCAGATCGCACGGATATGCACAAGTTATCCCCACCTTGGGAAGGACCTTTTGTGGTCAGCAAGAATCTGCACAACGGGTCATACTACTTAATCGATGTTCGAGAGAGCAGGGACTCACGTAAATCGGAGGAGGAGACCAACCGGCCGTGGAATATTGCTCATCTTCGGCCTTACTATACTTGAGCTATAGGCTCTGCTTATGTATATATTATGCCTATGTATATATTATGATTAATATAATAAACCGGAACCTCAGCTAAAGCGGGTTATCTGTTGTTCTCTTACACCATGTGTGGTTACATGGAGCTTCTGTTGATAAAGCGGTGTCCGGTTTACCCCTTGGTTTTGGCCTCTCAAAGGATTTATATTATATCACTTGGGGGCTTGGTCGTATCCGAACCATAGCCACGCCTCTTGATAGGCGTAATGCCATAGCATCACTTGGCGGCTTGGTCGTATCCGAACCATAGCCACGCCTCTTGATCGGCGCAATGCCATAGCCTCACTTGGGAGCTTGGTCGTATCGGAACCATAGCTACACCTCTTGATCGGCGCAATGCCACAACATCACTTGGGGGCTTTGGTCGAACCCGAACCATAGCTACACCTCTTGATTGGCGTAATGCCATAGCATCATTTGGGGGCCTGATCGAACCCGCACCATAGCTACGCCTTCTTGGGGGCTTGGTCGTGTCCGAAACATGGTTACGCCTCTTGATCGGCTCAAAGCCTTGCCTACAATGGTTTTTATTTGCCTTTGTTTGGGTTCTGTTTCCTTTTTTAATAAAGACTTTTTGTTGCTTTTTTAGACCGGCGTTAAATAACCCGGTCCGACTGTCGATTATAAATTAACGGTACATCATAAGCCGGAGACTATTTGCCCAGTCTGATTTTTCAAAATACAATTCTATTATGGGGTGAACCGGTGTTTATCATAAACCGACACGATTTACATTGTAAACCGGCTTTATCTCAACAGGAGTAGTTTTTCTTCTAAAACGATTGGGGTTATAAGCCCCGCTACAAGGTTGGCCAGCCAACATCATGCATAAAAGTTGCAGGTATTATATATTTCCATTTTTGGTTATATGTTACAACCTAAGTTATCATCTTTGGTTATATATATATATATATATATATATATATATATATATATATATATATATGGGTATCATGACCACGGGCGCTTTTAAGCTTCTTGTCTGCAAAAACAGCTTGGACAAATAAATATATGGATCATATCTTATGTATGACTTAATCAAGCCGGTGCTAATTGCGTATAAGTATGCATGAAGGCATATCGTAACAAATATTTTAACTAAGCCTATTACAAGGCTTTCCAGTGCCCAACAGGATCATTGTTTTCTCAAAATACATGTCGCAGCATGTAGAAGGCTAAACCGGCCTCCGGTTCATGCTTGGTCACCAGCTTGGCATGACGGTTGCAGGTCATCTCGCGCCGGATCAACTTCTTCTTCTCTACCCAGTGGCTGGAAATCAACAGTTGCCCAGTCGTCAGTTAGGGCTTGGAATACAGCTTCATCACTTATCAGCATCGACGGTTCAATGTCAAGGGCATAAGTGTGCTTACGAATTGGCGGGATGAGATTATGAGCTTCGGGGATTGGTGCAGCAACCCGCTTGTTCTTGTCATCATAGTTTGCTTGATAGTATGACAGGTCCGCTTCTTCAACTAGTTGACAAGCCAATGGGCCTACCTCCCGGTTTATGATCCGGAGATCATCTTCGCCGAATTCTGTTCCGTCTTCCTTCAAACTGGGATAGCCTTGAGCCGCTTCAATTGGATCAAAGTCAGGTACCCATGCCTTTGCCCGGATCAGTGCAGCCAAATCACCCGTCCTAGCAGCAGACTTTTTCAGTTCATCAACCCGGGCAGGTAGCATGGATAACCTTTCTAAAGTATCTTTAATCAAGGTGGGAGGAGGATTGTTGTGAGAAGCAGTATATATGATCCGTTGTGCGCCGGTATAGAGCTGCTCTATCAGAGTATAGGCTGCTTTTAACTTCTTCTGAATGTCAGATCGCAAGTGGCCAGTACGAGTTCCTATATCATTGCAAGGGTTAGTAAACCGGCAGAAACATGAAAGAATATGGTAAAATCAGGAGTTACGGATGCCTACCAAACACGACTGCGGTCATGGCATGAACATGCCGCTTTATGCTGGTCAGCTCATCAACCACCGGTTTAAGAGCAGCTTCTGCTTTCTCAGCCCTTTTGATCAAATCGGATTTTTCATTTTCCCAAGCCGACCGTTCCTTGTTGAAGCCTTCTTTCAGTTTCTCCATAGCGCCTAAAGCGCTGGTAATGCCTTGGAGGTTTCATCTTGTTGCAATTTAAGGTTTTCTTGAAGGTCAGCGGTTTGGCTCTCCTTTTTGCTCAGCTCAGCCTACAAAGAGATGTATATATGGTCGTTTCTGAGAATACTTGAAGTACCAAGCCCATAACAAGTTATGCCCTTGGCACTTGGGGGCTAATGCATATTTGCTCTATCAGACAATTTTCAAAGTCCCAAAGCACAATACAAGTATTAAGCTTGGCACTTGGGGGCTAATGTGTATTTGCTCGTAACTTGCTAAAAAGGGAATTCTTCTATAAAGTCCCACTTCATCTCTATACAGTTAAACCGGCCTTTGGAGACTACATCGGTGAAGTTAAAATACATTGATGCAAGCCCGAAGATTGCTATCAAAGTCCCGGTTTAAGTTGCTATCTTAAACCGTCACTTGGGGGCTACTACAGTTGATAAACTGCAAACACAATACAGCAAGAGAAGTATGAATAAAGTTACCTCATATTTTTCCTTCATCATATTGACTAGACCGGCTTCATAGTCACGGCTCGTGAAAAGACAGTTTAGATAGCCGGAATGAAGGCCTTGAGTGTTCAGATGGGTATAGGTGGACAGATCGGCATTCCACTTGCCTTTACCAATTGCAGAAAATTCCTCCTTGGCGGTATGCTTCGACAAAGCGACAGGATTCCCTGGATCTGTATAGCCAAAGCCAGTAATCAGAATGTCATCATCCTTTTCAGTAGCAGCTCGTACTGGGGTCGCCGGTTTGTTGATATTCTTCGCTGGACTTGCCGTTTTGTCAGTTCGAAGAGAACGGGTCGATTCGTCAGCATGGCCTGTGGTGTCGATGTTTACCGGTTCAGTAACAAAGTCATCGTCTTGAGGCGGTGGATCATTCAGCACATCATCAAGGTGGGCTTCTACATGATCTGGAGTTTTCTCCGGTTCAGCAGTTGTATCTTCTTCTGACGGTTTGTTCAGGCGAGCTTTCTTGCTTGGTCTGGGTTTAGCGCTAACAAAATAAAAACATGAAGGTTAGTATAGCATATAAAATGCATATCAAGAATAAGGCAAGTGAACAGCTTACCTAATAACCGTTTTCAGAGGTGGAAGTTTGGTGGCTGACGACTCGCCAGAGGATGAATGAGAAGTGCCCTGGTAATTGGAGTCAGACGGATTAAGAGGTTGACGAAAATAGCCTACTTTGGGGCATGACATGTCAAGGGAATTAGAGACCTCTGATAGTCGTTTCCGAACCGGGCTGTTTGGTAAACAGGTGGAGGTAACTACCTAGCGCTATGCCGGGTTGTGCGGCGAGCCTCGTGCTGTTGTGTCTTCATAAGAAAGTTTGGATCCAAATAAGCAAGAGGATGTGAAAATTTAATTTTCCGATTTGCTCGACGGGTTTTTAGTGAAGGCATAGGGTTTGAACCGGAGGAAAGGATGATTACCTCTACAACATCGACATGACTGACTTCAGCGTCGTCCTGGCAATAATCATCATCAATAAGGCGTATGAAAAATGAACCAAGTGAGTCAAGTTCTACCTCAAAATCCGAGTTACCCACATCATCATCAATCGATGGATCGGAGGATGAAGTGATTCTCTTTCGGTTAACTGGTCTTTTCACAGCTTTGGTCTTTTGGCGGGTTGGCTTCGCCAGTTTGTCTTGCGGAGGTTTCTTGTTCCAGAACGGATCATTGTCCTGCCAAAAAGTCATCACATTTTCAGAACACATCAGGACAGAAGCAATTTCAGATAAAACGAATAGTATAAATCTAACGGCTGGCGGTTTGTTGATGGTGCAGAAAGGGGAGTCCGTTTGAGCACGGTAGCCTCCGTTCATTCAAAGATCTTTTTACAGCCTCGGTTCGCCGTCATCGTCACCTGAATATCAATGTGCCGCCGAGCATCATTCAATTCTCCTGATACTCACACATCAAACCGGGGCGTTGGCTCAAAGGTAAAACGCTCCAACTTATCCAGCAGCGTGCAAAGTCAACTCCTGTTAAACCGTTGGCCATAAAGGCCCTAAGCTTGGATAGTTGAGGAGCATATTTGCTTCTTTCTTTAGCAGTCAGCCTCTGAGGAAAAGGGTGTGTGTTGCTCAGACGTTCAGGACGGTAACCCGGCAGGGGGTTTTCATCAACTGGAGACGTGTCGTTGCACTAAAACCAGGTCTGGTTCCAATCTTTGGGGTGACTGTGGAGATTGGCGTGAGGAAAGGTGGCTTCTTTCCTTTTCTGAATCGCCAACCCGCCCATTTCTGTGTTAGGCCCATCTTTGAACTCTGTGCGGCAGTTCAGATGAAAGCAGTCTCTGAATATCTCTACTGAAGATCCCTCTTGAAGGTAAACCTCACAAAACAGTTGAAAGTGGCAGATGTTGGTTACAGAGTTAGGGCCAATATCTTGTGGGCGCAGTTGGAAGTGGGCCAGTACATCCCGGAAGAATTTTGAAACGGGAGGGTTGAAACCCCGGCTTAGGTGATCAGCAAAAACAACAACTTCTCCATCCTTGGGAATAGGAGGACATTCCGGGCCAGGGACCCTCCAGTGAATGACATCTTTCTTGTTTAAGGCACCTGTTTTGACAAGATTATCTAAATGTTCCTCTGTTACTCGGGAAGGGACCCAATTGCATTCTACACTTGTTTGGCCATGGCAATGAAGATCTGCAATATAATGATTTCCGGTTTAAGATTTATGTTGGACATCTATACAGTGATACAAGACGAAAGTATATTGTTAAATCGGAGTCAGCTATTTACAAACCGGAGTTCAACAGTAAAGCAGTACACCAGTGGAGGTGATAAGTGGAAATATATTGGCGGTTCAACAAGGGGACTAATGGTATATACCGGGTTGTCATTTTTTCTACAAAGTTAAACCGCCTAGTCTAAACATTCAAGAGTCAAGACTGCAGATGTATAAGTGAAGGAAAACAGATTTCACAAGCTGGTATTACAATTTTGGATCTGTGGCATGTCAGAAAAGGAAAATATATTCAGATTTAAGAAGCGGTGCCGAAACAGTGGAGGAAGGTTCAGATGGGATCTTCTATCTTAGCAAGGGGCATTAGATGGGAAAAGAGCTACGGATATCATTGGACATGATAACTATCAAGGTCTAGGATCAAAACCCTATTATGCAGGTAATGGACTCTGATGAACACCGAAGAACGGCGACGAACACCGAAACCCTAGAACAGATCTATGGCGGAAAGAGCAGAAGCTTACCTGTGCTGATGAGGAAGCGGAGGGGCGCCGCCATTTTCTGGTACGTTCAGGGTGATGCAGCGGCCAGAGTCGTAGCAGAGGCGACGGTCGACGGTGGCGGCGGAGCTCCAAGGGTTGAGCGGCGCAAGGAAGACTACGATGCGAAGAGGCACGAGAGGGAAAGGTGAAAATGACCCCTCGGTCGTATTTATAAAGGCAAGGGATAAGTGTCAGGCACGAAAATCGAGGAGCCAAAAATTTGAAAAGCGGAGCTGTCGCCTCGATTGTCGGAGACACATTAATGAAGATGTGTCATGCAAAGTTTAACAGATGACGTCACGACGGTTTACCATGATTCGGGAAGATGATGTCACGGCGGTTTACAAAATTATGTGAAAATGTTGAAGACAAAGTTTTCTTAAGGACTGACATGAACCAGTTCAAATCAGTCTGGGGCCTAATGTTGGGGATATTACTACTGGGCGTAAACCGGCCAGGAGAGGCCGGATTAACTTGAAGCCCATGAAGACAGACGGTGACGCTGAGTAAAGGCCCAAGGCCCAGAATCGGTTTAAGGCTTGTAGCTATAAATCGGCATTAACATGTAACTTGCATTGTAAGGTAGAAAGAGCGGAGACCGAGCCAGACACGTTTATGAGCCGGCCTCGGGACTCTATAAACCGACGGGCGTCAACCCATGTATATAAGGGGACGACCAGGCGGCGGTTCAGGACAACAGACAACAACTCGAGACTCAGGCAAAGCGTATTCGCTCCCTGGTCATCAAAACCCCATCAATTCCATCACAACTAGACGTAGGCTTTTACCTTCATCGTAATGGGCCAAACTAGTATAAAACTCTCTTGCGTCCCTTGTCCGCTTTAACCCCTTTAAGCTAACCCGTAGCGATGGCTCCAGGACTAAGTCCTTTCACGAGGACATCTGCCGTGACAAAACCACGACAGGAAAGGTTGAACCGAACATGAAAGAATTTGAAAGCGAACTTGGAGAAGGCATATGACTGATGAAATCCATACTTACGTCAACTTCGAAAGAAAGGATTTGAGAAAAGCTCCGGAAAATTAGAAGAGTCAGGTTAGATCCTGGGAAAAGACCTGTGGGTTAGGGCCCACTAAAAAGAAACACCGTTGGGAAGGATCGGTTGAGACAGAAATGATGCGCCGGAATGATTGAAAGATTTGAATGAGGTGACAATCTTGAAATAATAGAATAGAAACATGAATCTTCTGAGATGTCTTCAACACTCCCTTCACATCCCTAGCTTTACCTTGGCCTTGGACTAGCTTGGTTGTTGCATCATGTTTAAATTCAATTGAAATCTGAATTGAGGAATTTCAAAGCCTCAGAAAACCTCTAAAAATAACCAACATTTAAATCTCATAAAATGAGTCAAAGAAAATGTTCCCGTTATTCTGTGAAAATATTGGCATGAGTTGAAATCCCAACCAATATTTTTGGAGTCACATGAATAATTTATTTTGGGCCTTTGATTTAAATCAATAATATATTTGGGTTGGAATTATTTCTGTTATATAGAAAATAATGTTCAAATATTTTGTAAGTTTGCATGTGACCTTGGACTAGCTCTGAGCTCACATACAAATCTACATAAAGTTTTAAAATGGTTTAGTTTCCAAACTAAATCAAAACAAAATAACAGAAATAGAAAAGAAAAACAGAAAGCAGAGAGAGAGAAGGGATCTCACCTAGGCTTACCTGGCGGCCCAAGTGGCTGGCCCAGCCCACCACCACAGCCTCCCTGTCGTCTTCCTCCCTGGATAGAAGGACGAGCGCGTGCTCGCCGCGCGCTGGCCACGCGCCTCGCCAGCTCTTGCTTACCGCTCTCCCTCGACGCTCTGGACGCCGTGGACGTCGACACGCAGCCTCCCCGACCGCCCCTCACTCTCTCCCGAGCTCTCTCCCTCTCATGCCCGAGCGCAGCCGTCGCCACCGACGCCGTTCGCCGCGGCCACAGCCACTGCCTCACCTCGCCGAAGCGCTCAGAAGCTCCGCCTCGACCCCCTCTTCCTCCCCACCGAGCCACGCCCTGCCGGAAGCCCTGCAATGCCGTCCTCGACGTCATCTTTGTCCTCTGCACCGACGGCCGCTGTTGCTCGATTCGCCGCCCACAGAGCGTCCCCGACCTCGCCCTCGCGCTCGTTGGACTCGCGGTGAGCCGCTGGCCCGTTACCCTCTTCCTCCCATGCCGTTTGATCGCTCTAGCCGCTGTTTCCGCCAGACCAGAGAGCTCACCGCCGCCCAGCCATGTCGTTGTCGTGGCCACCGCCACCTATAGCTGCAACCGAGCGCACCACCGTGCTCAACGTGTCTTCGCGCACCCGTAGCCACCACCAGCTCCTCCTCCCGAACACCTTAGCGAGGAACTCGAGCACGACCGAACCACGTCCGCCGCAAACCTCGTCGCCGGCATTGAGTACGGCGACCTTCTGGTCTGGCTCCACCACCATCAGATGCGCCAAACTGCGAGCGTTACAACGCGCCCGGCCGCGCGACCTCTCGTCGCCGGAGTTGGCCGGACGGGCGACGCCGTCATGCTGTGTTTAGCACCGGCGTTTAGCCGCCGACGTGGCACCTCCATTAGTGGCTAATGACACTGCTAATCAAACCCCACAGTCAAAGACAGACTTGCCCCACCAGTCTAATTAGCCAGCCGACGAAGTTAGTTAGAATTAATATAATTCTATTGGACCCACGTGTCAGCATTGACTTTGCTGACGTGGCATTTGACTGGTCCCACCTGTCTGTGAGTCTGACTAGCCCTGAGTCACTGACCAGTGGGACCCACACGTTAGGTTTGACCCTGGGCAGCGCTGTTGACCTGCTGACGCAGGCATGACGCAATAAACCCCTTTTCTGGATTATTTCTATTTTGGAAATATCTGAAAATTCCAGAAAATAGTGCTAACTTCAAAAATTCATAGTAATTTAACCGTAACTCCAAATGAAATAAATTATATATGAAAAATGATCAGAAAAATCCAATCTATCCATATGTACTGGTTTCATGCATGTTAGAACAATTTATGACTACTGTTTAGGAAAAATGGAATGAATGGAATTTAAATAACCACATGTGGAGTTTGAATTTGAATCTTAGGTTCAAACCAACTTCATTTAACCTGCTGCTAGTTGCATTAGCTCAAACCACAACATATTGTCATGCCATGATCATGCATAATATTGTTGCATTGCATTGATTGTGTTCTTCCTTGTTTGCCAGTATGTTGGGTCATGAGACCCATGTTTGTAGTATCTCGCTCCTCGGAGCTTAATGAATAAATATTTGAGTCGTAGAGTTATGTTGTGATGCCATGTTGTATTTACACATATCGAGCATATTGTGTGTATGATTGAAATGCTTGGTATGTGTGGGATCTGACAACCTAGTTGTTTATCCTTGGTAGCCTCTCTTATGGGGAAATGTAGTCTTGTGCTTCCATGAGCCATAGTAGTCCGCTTCTGCCCGGTTCACTGAGTCCCGCTAGCCTAGCACTACTGCTCCAGAACACTTGACTGGCGGCATGTGTTTCACTTCGTTCTGTATCATCCCTACAGGAAATGTCACGCGTGACATCCGAGTCCTGCCTAGCCTGCTACAGCCCGGGTTCACGGAGTCCTGTTAGCCCAGTGCTACAGCCCGGATTCACACGCTGCTGACCGACATGCTCGAAGTTGATTCTTGTATGCCTGTCCCCCTAAGTTAGTGCCAATTTGGGTTCACGACTAGTCATGTTGGCCCGGGTTCACTGTCATATGGATGCTAGCGACACTATCATATACGTGAGCCAAAAGGCGCAAACGGTCCCGAGCCATGGTAAGGCGACACCCGTGGGAATACCATGCGTAAGGCGGCAAAGTGATATGAGGTGTTACCGGCTAGATCGATGTGACTTGGAATCGGGGTCCTGATAGCTTTGGTATCGAGCTTTGATCTGTCAGGATTACCAAGCTAAACCGGTCAAGTTGTTTCTAGAAATGCTTTAGTTATGCAAGGGAATTGATTGGGGAAGGGAACGTAAGGCTCTTTTTACTCCTTATACCTCATGGCCTTCTGATCTGAGTCAACCTCTTGTCTTCTACGGGGATTAAGAACTAGGCCTTCTCATCTATCTATCGATGACGTGTTACTAATCCATAGACTTATAGGATTGTTAGTTTCAAATCTTAGTTCAGTTTTACTACTCCGTATGTTCATAGTTGGTCTCGGAACCTTGTGATTGTGATGTTGAGTGGTCATGCCACTATTTTGCAGGATGTCTCAAATCATTTTGAGCATTTACAGCCGTTATGCTGTCCGAGTCATCCTGATTTCTATATAGTCCGATGCATTTGCAAATCCTTCTCTCCGCTTTCTAATGTTCATTTGGGCGGATTAATCACACAAATTAGTGTGTTGAGGTACTCCGCTGCCTCAACATATATGTTGGAGCTATTATTATGACCCTAGGCGTCTTATGAAACCATCTAGTAATCTAGCCATATTTTGTGTTCCCAGTGTGATGATTCTGGCCATCATTCTCGAAAGCATCCTGTGATGCCATTTAATAGTTGGTATTCTATTCCTGGGTTCTTGAACCCGAGATTCACCCTACTTACCTCCTGTTGATAGTGTTTGCTAGTTCCTTTAGGATATTAGTAATTTTGTGATAGTCCTCGAGGTCTGTGGTATTTCCTTCTTCCAAATACTATGAACCGCTTATGGCAGAAGTTCCTCGTTGAACCGAAGGATCACAATCAGAGTACTCTTGAGGAGTTCTCCATTCATAATTGTGAATCTGCCAGTTCTATCCTTTCCGCATGGGTTATCCGGAAGAAATGTTGAGCTTCGCTCTACATACTAATCTATGCATCCACAACTCAGAAAAACATATGTTCCTTTGAGTTGTCCCTCTTTACTTGTATCCTGACCCTCGTCTATCAGTTGATAGCCAAGAGTATGTGTGCATTTGTGTTCATCGATGCCTTTTATTCTTGTGGTCCGTCAAGCCATTCTATTCCGGAACGACTAGGAGAAACAAACTCCAGTACCTCATCCATATCTAGGATTGGGTTAAAGCAGTTGTATTCCGCAGATCAAAATGCCAATCCAGCTTTTGATTCTGTTCTACCCTGAAGTATTGCCCTCTTTATGTCAGGAACGTCATGAGAATTGCACCTTCCCTTATGAATTCTTGACGTAGTGATACTTCTTGCTATCATTATTCATTCCTCGGTCCCGTGTTGTTGTAACCGGAATGCCGACAAGTGAACTATGATGTGTGAAATGGATACTCATAGCAACTGTGTTGCTTGGTAGTTAATGGACGTTAATATCATTCTTAGCGTGTTGGTTATCGAAACACTATTCGAAGATTGATCGTGCTACCTAGTCCTTATTTCTGGTGCACTCTTCGATCAATGAGTTAGGATTGTGCCAATCCCTCGCTCTTTTGATCATATCGTCTTGCCCTGAAAAGCAAGATTTTTCTCGAGCTTAGTAGCATATTGGTGGTTCGTGATTTTCCGAATATCTTCTCGAAAGTATTACCAGGTTGTCACCTGACCGCTATGTTGAGTTCGTGATCAAGTTGGTTTTCTTGTAACCACCCTTTCTCCAAGAATCTGTGCCGGATACCCTGAGCTAGTTGGTTAAGCTAAACAACAACTTGGAGAGTTGGAAGATAAAAGCTTACCTAACTTAGTTCATCTCCAAGGGATATCCTGGTGTGTGTGTGTTGAAGAAAGATGATATCTTCATCGATTGGTCCCTGTGATCAGTTGTTGGATCTATTGCCTTATCAAAACTTTGACTTGAGTATGGGCTATCATCAAGTCAAATCAGAACCAACGATGTTCGTAATGTTGTCTTACTCGTGGTTGATTCCTCGAGTATACACCATTACATCTTTTGGTCTGACCAATGCTATCACCGTGTTCACATGATGGTGGAAGTCCAGTGATATGGAAATTTCGATGAGTTGCAGTTGAGCCCATCAGCAGCATTTTGTCTCCCCCATGATTCATGTTGAACATTACACTAGTATTGGAAACTTTGTAAGCATTGCCTTCATGCTCCGCTCATGAGGTATACGTTTGGATGAAAGGAGTGACTTCCTCTAATTCACGTGCATTTGATGAAAGTTGCCGCCGTGAATTTGAGAAAGCTTGTTTTTGCTTCCTTCAGAACCATCCCAAGTCATTCATGCATATGTGCAAAGTATTCTATGGTTTGAAGACTTGCAACCTTCAGCCCATATGTATTTCCTAGCACACCAAGCCACTGATTGATTTGTTCAAGGATAATAAGTTCTAAGTGCTAGTCCTGAAGGTACCAGACGGATTTGTACCAGATTCCGTTATCCTCGATGATGGTTCCCCACCTGAACTCGGTAGCGTTTCATTATAAGACTACTACATGGTCATGCTTGTTTGGGACAGTGTGTTCACATGTATGTAGCAGAACTAGCTCATGTTTTGGAGCTTGCTATCTTAGTTCATTCCCGAGAATCTCAAAACTCCGTCTCGTCGGTTTGTGTTGCAAACTTTCTTGTCCAGACATGCCGTCTGAAATATCTTGTTTCCAACCAGATCTGAATCTCAGGCAAACATGATGGTTGGAACATTCCCAACATTTGCATTTTGTTCCCAGATTGCACCCCATTGTGCCAATTTCCTATGGGTTGTCCTTCTCAGCAGTTGCTGTCAAGGATCATCTTCAAAGTGGACATACCATGGGTCCCATACAGTTCCGGTGATAAGAAAAAGTCATCCATTGTGTTGTCTTCAACAAGGTAGTCCACATCGTCCATCCTAGTCCGAGTATGCCATTTCTTCGAGCTTTTTCAAACGATTAATTGTAAATTTCCTTAAGCAGGTATGAAGAGTTTCAATGATCTATGGATCAAAAGTAATTCTTTTTGCCACTTAAGGGAACAGTCCAACGAGTCACCTTTCCCAAGGTGCCCCGTTACGGGATCATGGCAATTATTTCCTCGCCACCTTGACAGCATCCACCATCTTTCTAGGCATGGAATTGTTGCCCACCAATCAAACCCTGTCGTTGTTCTTCCATCCCTCTCGATGTGTTTTGTGTCTCAACCTGAGATGTTTCAACATCTCATTCCGCGAGTTGATCTTGAGTGCTCGATCTTCGAGGAGATCGTCTCCTGTAGAGCTTATCTCTGTCGTCAACGCGTTGAATGAAGATCTCGAAAGCAAAGACGTCAAGATCAATATGATGCAATGAAGCTACTTCTTCGAGAAGGGCAGTTGGATCGAGAAGACCGTGATAGTTTGTGACCTCCTTTCTTCTTACCTCACGTCTTGAATCTCGGGACGAGATTCTTGTTTAGTGGGGGTGAGTTGTTACATCCCTAGCTTTACCCTGGCCTTGGACTAGCTTGGTTGTTGCATCATGTTTAAATTCAATTGAAATCTGAATTGAGGAATTTACAAAGCCTCAGAAAACCTCTAAAAATAACCAACATTTAAATCTCATCAAATGAGTCCAAGAAAATGTTCCCGTTATTCTGTGAAAATATTGGCATGAGTTGAAATCTCAACCAATATTTTTGGAGTCACAGGAATAATTTATTTTGGGTCTTTGATTTAAATCAATAATATATTTGGGTTGGAATTATTTCTCTTATATAGGAAATAATGTTCAAATATTCTGTAAGTTTGCATGTGACCTTGGACTAGCTCTCTGAGCTCACATACAAATCTACAGAAAGTTTTAAAATGGTTTAGGTTCCAAACTAAATCAAAACAAAATAACAGAAATAGAAAAGAAAAACAGAAAGCAGAGAGAGAGAAGGAATCTCACCTGGGCTTACCTGGCGGCCCAAGTGGCCGGCCCAGCCCACCACCACAGCCTCCCTGTCGTCTTCCTCCTTGGATGAAGGGCAGAGTGTGCTCACCACTGGCCACGCCTCGCCAGCCTCGCTTACCGCTCTCCTCGACGCCTGACGCCTCGACGTCCGACACGCAGCCTCCCCGACTGCCCCTCACTCTCTCCCGAGCTCTCTCCCTCCTCTGCTCTCTCTCCCTCTCATGCCCGAGCGCAGCCGTCGCCACCGACGCCGTTCGCCGCGGCCATAGCCACTGCCTCGCCTCGCCGAAGCGCTCAGAAGCTCCGCCTCGACCCCCTCTTCCTCCCCACCGAGCCACGCCCTGCCGGAAGCCCTGCAATGCCGTCCTCGACGCCATCTTCGTCCTCTGCACCGACGGCCGCCGTTGCTCGATTCGCCGCCCACAGAGCGTCCCCGACCTCGCCCTCGCGCTCGTTGGACTCGCGGTGAGCCGCTGACCCGTTACCCTCTTCCTCCCATGCCGTTGACCAGTGGGACCCACACATCAGGCTTGACCCTGGTCAGTGCTGTTGACCTACTGACGCAGGCATGACACAGTGCTGACGCAATAAACCCCTTTTCTGGATTATTTCTATTTTGGAAATATCTGGAAATTCCAGAAAATAGTGCTAACTTCAAAAATTCATAGTAATTCAACCATAACTCTAAATGAAATAAATTATATATGAAAAATGATCAGAAAGATCCAATCTTTCCATCTGTACTTGTTTCATGCACGTTAGAAAAATTTATGACTACTTTTTAGGAAAAATGGAATGAATGCAATTTAAGTAACCACATGTGGAGTTTGAATTTGAATCTTAGGTTCAAACCAACTTCATTTAACCTGCTGCTAGTTGCATAGCTCAAACCACAACATATTGCCATGCCATGATCATGCATCATATTGTTGCATTGCATTGATTGTGTTCTTCCTTGCTTGCCGGTATTCGTCCCCTCTCTATAGACGTGGTTCCGACGATGAGTTTGATGACACCGATGAAGAACTATATTATCTTCAGAAGTGCCAGGCAAGCAAAACCCCCTTGTTCATTTTGATACAATCCCACTCTCTCGCTCCTGCTCTCTTTTATTGCATTAGGACAACAATGATTCATCTGTTACTTGCTGCGGTAGCTGAACCCTTTATCCTCTGCATGACCTGTCATTGCCACAAGAATAGATGAAACCCACTAGCATGAGTAGGAGTTGTTTGAGCCCTGATGTGCCTACTCATTCATGCTTGTTTGTCATGCCTGCTATTGCTTAGAGTTGTGTCAGGTCTGATTCATCCGGGATAAATCGGAGGTGTGTGAACATGTCCTACTGTTGAGAGCTAAGTGTGTGAATACGATTTGGTAAAGGTAGCGGTGCGAGGCCATGTAGGAGTACATGGTAGGTTGTCTCATTGGAACCGTCCTCGGGAACTGAGTTCTGTGTTTGTGATCCGTGAACAGTTACTACCACACATTGGGCTCCGGGTGCTCCAAGCTCTCTCGACTTATTAATCAACTTGATCTCTGTCCAGGAGTTGCAGCTAGTTTCTGGTGTTTGTAGGATATGTGTTGGAGGCGGTGCGTAGCGCTGACCCTTGGGGTGGGCTATGATGCGGTAGATACACCGTGGCCCGGTGTACCGAGCACCCGTTTGGTGTCTCGGGAACCCTTCTCACATCGTTTGGGGTCGTGAGCGACACCCCGGCCGGATCTCCTTGCGGATGGAACCCGAATAGGCGATAAACCTGGATGAGAGACTTGTGTGGTTAGTCAGGTCGTGGCCGACTCCCTCACCAGGCTTCCGCTTGAAGGTTGCCGAGATACACAACGTGTACATGGTGGTAAGTGGCGAGAGCGTGTGTGAAGAAGTACACCCCTGCAGGGTGAATATGATCTATTCGAATAGCCGTGTCCGCAGAAAAGGACTTCGGGTTGCTGTGCATAGTTCATAGACAAGTGAAAGTGGATACTCTAAAATGCGCAAGATAAGCGTGAGTGCTATGGATGGCGCTTCTCGTAGGGAAGACGGATCGGATCCATAGTGGTGTATTGATATGGTGAATATGTGGACTCGTGTGCCACCTCAAAAGAGTTACTTGCAGTCATAGTTCAGATAGCCACCGAGTCAAAGCTGGCTTGCTGCTGTTAAACTCCACCACCCCCTTTGTTGATACCGATGCATATGTAGTTAGTTCTGATGTAAGTCTTGCTGGGTACATTTGTACTCACGTTTGCCTATTTTATGTTTTGCAGCGAGACGTCTGTCTCGCTAGTAGTTCTGCGTGGACTTCGACGTTTAGCTTGATACGTCAGCTACGATCTTGTGCCCTCGGCAGGATCTGGTAGTTAGTCAGGCCATCAACCTTTTTCATTTGTAGATGTATGTACTCAGACATGTTAAGCTTCCGCTTGTGCCTTGACTTGTATGCTCTGTATGTTGGGTCATGAGACCCATGTTTGTAATATCTCGCTCCTCGGAGCTTAATGGATAAATATTTGAGTCATAGAGTTATGTTGTGATGCCATGTTGTATTTACACATATGGGGAAATGTAGCCTTGTGCTTCCATGAGCCATAGTAGTCCGCTACAGCCCGGTTCACCGGAGTCCTGCTAGCCTAGCACTACTGCTCTGGAATACTTGACTGGCCGGCATGTGTTTCACTTCGTTCCTGTGTCTGTCCCTACGGGGAAATGTCACGCGGTAACATCCGGAGTCCTGCCTAACCTACTACAGCCCGGGTTCCCGGAGTCCTGTTAGCCCAGTGCTACAGCCCGGATTCACACGCTGCTGACCGACATGCTTGAAGTTGATTCATGTATGCCTGTCCCCCTAAGTTAGTGCCACTTTGGGTTCACGACTAGTCATGTCGGCCCGGGTTCTCTGTCATATGGATGCTAGCGACACTATCATATACGTGAGCCAAAAGGCTAAACGGTCCCGGCCATGGTAAGGCAACACCCGTGGGAATACCGTGCGTGAGGCCGCAAAGTGATATGAGGTGTTACCGGCTAGATCGATGTGACTTGGAATCGGGGTCCTGACAACTCCAGGATAATAGAATGGCGAGAGGAGGAACGAGCAAGGGGAAAACACTTCGGTCAAGGAAAAGAATACGATCAACACCGAAAACTTGAATTGGATCCACCGAAAAATTCACCGGTTGAGACAATTGAGGAAAGACTGAAGAGGCTCCGCACGAATGAAATAGATTGCTTGAATTGAGGCTCAGACTCCGGGAATAAAAAGGGTGGGAGGGAGGGAAAAACAAGGCAACTGGAACAAGGAATCGACGAATAACTTGAAGAGAAAAGCACTGGTTGAAATGATTTAGGGAAGAAAGCAAAGTCTTCACACGAGAAGAATGGATACTCGATTACAGACTCCAGTTGCGAGAAGAAAAGGGGTGGGCGGTGGGAAAAAACAAGGACAACTCTGGAGAGGGAAACAACATCGATTGAAAAAGAGCTGCGGATTGACCTCCCAAAGGACCAAGAGGTTTGAATCAATTCGATGAGAATAGCACCGGATGAAAAGAGGATGGACAACGAACGAAAACTAACCACGTGATCCTAAAGAAAACTTTGAAGGGGGAGAGGAGTAGTTCAAAACACATACGTCAAGATTCCTTACCAGAGCGACGAAAGGGCAGAGGGGTAAAAAGATGTCCTACTCTCCGATATAACTAGACTCCGAAAAAGTTTTCTTCTAGACTCGACAACGGCCAAACTATACGATCAAACAAGGGGGCTCCTATGGTCGGTCAAGGCTCTGATACCAACTTGTCACGCCCAAGATGCGACCCTATACTAAAGGAACTCGAAGGTCCCACCAAGAATAGAAGCGCATCTTGAAGACGCTTTTGCAAGGTGGATATCATTACATCAACATTACATAATAGGTGGGGATACATAGAAGGCACACAAATGCCGCAAGAATACATCAAAACATAAACAGAAACTCAAACAATATCCACCCTGCTAGCCCAGGATGCTGACCCGGAACCTAACCCAAGATCGATGGAGAAGAAGAACTCCAACACAAGTAAACATCGCTCTCGCATCATGATCATCGCACAACCTGTACCTGTAACTGTTGTTGTAGTAAACTGTGAGCCCCGAGGACTCAGCAATCCCATAACCATGGGTATCATGACTAGCAAAGCTTAATGGGTAAGGAAGGGCTAAAGTGGTGAGGTTGCAGCAGCGACTCAGCATGTATGGTGGCTAGCTTATGAATACAAGAGCGAGAAGAGGATCTGAACAAGCAGACGTCAACTAATAATGATCAAGAAGTGATCCTGAACTCCTACTTACGTCAAACATAACCCAAAAACCGTGTTCTCCTCTCGAACAGCCCCGAAAAGAGACAATCATGGTTACGCACACGGTTGGTGTATTTTAGAAGGGTTTACTTCAAGTTTACTACAACCGGATATTAACAAATTCCCATCTGCCACATAACCACGGGCACGGCTTTCAAAAGTTCAAACCCTGCAGGGATGTCCCAACTTAGCCCATGATAAGCTCTCACGATCAACGAAGGATATTCCTTCTCCCGGGAAGACCCGATCAGTCTCGGTATCCAGGTTACAAGACATTTCGACAATGGTAAAACAAGAACAGCAAGACCGCCCGATGTGCCGACAATCCCGATAGGAGCTGCACATATCTCGTTCTCAGGGCAACACCGGATGAGACAGGCTACGAGTAAAACCAGACTTCGAGTTTCCCCGAGGTGGCCCCGCAGGTGGCTCAGTTCGGACCAACACTTAGAGAAGCATTGGGCCGGGGGGGGGGGCTAAAATAAAGATGACCCTCGGGTTAATTACTCCAAAGGGAAAGGTATAGGTGGTAGGAAAATGGTAAAACCAATGTTGGGCCTTGCTGGAGGAGTTTTATTCAAGGCGAACTGTCAAGGGGTACCCATAACAGCCAACCGCATTAGGAACGCAAAATCCGGGAACATAATACATATATGAAGGAAACTAGGGCGGCAAGAGTGGAACAAAACACCAAGCATAAGGCCGAGCCTTCCACCCTTTACCAAGTATATAGATGCATTAATAATATAAGAGATATTGTGATATCCCAACATAAACGTAATCCAACATGAAGCAATCTTCATCTTCACCTGCAACTAGCAACCCTATAAGAGAGCTTGAGCAAAAGCGGTAACATAGCCAAACAACTGTTTGCTAGGAAGGGTGACAAAGGTTAGAGGTTCATGGCAATTTGGGAGGCTTGATAAGCAAGTGGTAGGTAACGCGGCATAGCGACAGAACGAAGCAACTAGCATAGCAATGATAGTAGTGAGATCCAAGGTGACGATCATCTTGCCTGAAATCCCGCTAGGAAGAAGAACGAGTCCATGAAGCAGATGAAGCCACGAAGACGAACCAAGCGCAGATGAACGAATCCTCACGATCGCAACGAAACGGGAACTATCGAGAAGAAGCACACAACATGGTAAACACACCACACATGAGCAAGGCATGATGCTCAATCAAGTATGATGCATGACAAGGCTACATGAGGCTACGCATGGCAAAATATGATGCATACAAGATCAACACATCGAAGCAAGTTTAAATGAGGCCGGAAACAACATATAACAATCCCGGTAAGTCCTCATATGCAAATTTCGAAATTGGTCCAGATCTGAATAAATCTTATGTTAAATTTGTTAAATAGCAAGTTAAGATGCACCACGATAATCTACACGAAATTCTAGTCAAGTTACATATGAAGTTCATTAAATTCGGAGCTACGACCTAGAAGATAGGAGCAAAACAAGTTAAACATGGCATTGATGCAAAATGCATTCAAGCATCAAGCAAACACATTCAAAACATGGATCCAACAATTTAATATAAACTACCTGCAAAACTAAGCAAGTTTCTTATAGAGCACACTCAAAACGGAGCAACGGTTCAACACATACACATGAAACAAGTTTAAAGGACAAGCTATCCAAAACAGCAACTAGAAAACTAGCAAGCATCAAAACAATATGCTACGGCACCTTAACATGAAAACAAAAGGCATGGACATGATGTATAGGTAAAGCATAACAAAACATGAACACTGAGCTATCTCCAGAAATCAATAGAACATGCTCAAAAGGACATGGCAAGATTGCAAATAATAATAGTTTCACAGACTTGGCAGAATTTCACTACACATGACAGAAATAACATCAGGTTACAAAGTTTAGAGCTATCAAACATCATGCTATAGGAAATTATCATGGCAACCAAAGGCATGACATGAATCTACTAATAGCATAGAACAAAAGTCCATTACTAATCACAAGCCAAAAAGGCACAACAGATATGATGGCACCCATGTAAACATAGCAAGTTCATAAACAGATTCAGACTTGGCAGAAAAAACTGAGCATGGCATAAAGAGAATTATGAAGGCATCTTTGCGAGCTCAAATCACTCATCACAAAGCATTGCATGACAAGACAAACATACCTACAGCAAGATGACATGTTCATGAAGCTAACCATGCCAAGAGAAAGTTCATAGCATGCTCGGATCACTAACAACAACTATGGCAAAATTGATTAACATGTAAACAATCTGCCAGGAACATTTTATAGCAAAAGTAGAGCAAGGTTAAGACATGCTAGAGCACTCCATTAATGCAAAAAAGGGGCATGGATGGATAGATCATAACATGTTAAATAAAACACCCTTAGTGAATATCTCCAGATTATGCATAGAACTCATGGTATCAACAGGTTTACATAGCATCACAATATATCAGTTTCAGACTTAGCAGAAATGACTAAGTCACAGAAATCAGCAACATCATGGAGGCTACTTTGCAAGCTTGTAACAATCAACACATGGCATATCATGAAGAGTGGATAGCACCAAAGCAAACATGGCATCTTGTATCCCATAACACATGTAGGCATCATGCTTAAAAGAAAAACACACAAAAAGATATAAAAATGACAAATGAGCAAGTTCTGTTAAACTACAACAGACAACATCATACAGCACTCTTGTAACAAACATGTCACAATGTAGCAAAATGAAGAGCATCTCATGGTGAACATTTTGACATATCATATGCATGAATTGGTGCAGTATGCAAGAAGTTATGGCATGTCAAAGCGGGCACCAGAATGTAAATATTTTGGGGACTTGGAAGAGATCGACCTCGAGGGGGAAAAGTCAACGGCGATGGGTCTCGTCGGACTTGGACGTGGAGGCGGCCGGAGTTCGCGGGGGTCGACGGATCAGGGCCGGACCTCGCCGGATCCCGGTGTGTGGCGGCTTGAGGAGGCGCGGGGAAGCGGGGCCGGCGAGCTCGCGGCGGACGGCAGCGCCTGGAGCCGAGCTCCGGGAGTTGATGGCGGGCGGCGGGGTCGCCGGGCGGGAGGAGCAGGCGGCGGGCAGAGCAGGCGGATGCGGGGCGGCGCGCGGAGGTGGAGACACGGGCGGCGCGGGCGCGGCGCAGCGGAGCCAGGCGGAAGGGCAGCGGGCGCGGGCGGCGGCTCGGGCCCGGGTTCGGGAGGGCCCGACCTGACCTCAGCGGGCCTTGCAGTCTGAGAGAGAGAGGAGGAGGCACGGCAGCGACGACGAGGCGTCCTCCGGTTGGCCGCGAGCGGCCGCCGGGGTGACATGGCGCGCGGTGATCGGTCGGGCGGCGTGGCTGGGCGGCGGTGGACTTATCCGGCCGTCGGGCGGACATGTCCGGGGGTGCGAGGAGGGAGAGGGCTAGGATTCATCCACGAAAAATGGAGGGGAGGACCTACTTATAGGTAGAGGGAGCTAGGAGTGTCCAAATGAGGTGCGATTTTCACCCAGACGATCACGACTCAACGACCGAGAGCATGGAGGGGGTTTGGATGGGCTCAAGGGGTGTGGTGAAGAGGTGATGGGCTGCAAAGAGAGAGGGGTTTCGGCTACGCGGTCAACCGTTGGGGCGTCAAACGGACTCCGAATGCGACGAAAATTGACAGCCGGTCTACCTACTCTAGAACAGAACCCCACGCCAAGTTTCATCCCATTCCGAGAACATTTTTAAGCCACTCACGAAACGAGGTTTGAGAGGGGCAACGGGCGCGTGTGAGAGCGTCGGAGCGCGAAGCGGACAACGGGGAAAAAGACCGGATGCAAGTTTTGAAAACATGAGGATGCAAAGTAGATGATGACATGGAAAAGTGCAACACGCAAGCAAATGACATGGCAACGCTGACGAATAAACGAAAGACACCTGGCGCGTCGGATCCGGGGCATTACATGAGGTGTCAGGCTCTGGTCATCGATCACATTAATCGAGTCGTCGATGATGAAGCAGGGGCAACAAGGACAAGGTGGGGGGTCATTGATGGATGACTAACCAACCTATACTAAGAAATTTAGGATAAGCAGGTAAGGTACAATGAGGAGGTTACAAAAGCAGGCTATGCATCAAAATAGGAACAAACAATAACAATAGCAAAATCTAATGCAAGCATGAGAGAATGGAATGGGCGATATCGGGATGATCAAAGGGGGGGCTTGCCTGGTTGCTCAGACAAGAAGGAGGGTCTTCGGTGACGTAGTCGATCACAGTGGCATCAGCAGCGGTCTCAGGGTCTACCGGAGAGAAGAGGGGGAAGAAACAGTAAATACACGCAAACATATGCATAACATGACATTAAGCGATGCTAGAGGTGTTCTAACGCAGGGTTGCACGATACCGGAAAAGGGGGGCAACATCCAGGAAAGTTTTCCTGGTTCCGGACGTCTGTCAGACAAATGAACCGGAGGGGAAAGGTTGCATGTTTGCTATGCTAGGAAAGTGTGGCAGACGAACGGACCGCGTGTTCAGATTCGTCTCGTCGTTCTGAGCAACTTTCATGTATAAATCTTTCTTATCTGAGCTACAGATTATTTTATATGATTTTCAAAGTTTTAATTGGTTTCTAATATTATTAAAAACTAAAAGGTGAATACTGCATCGCTATGACATCAGCATGACGTCATCAGTCAACGTTGACCATTGACTGGTCAAACAAGGCAGTGGGGCCGTCTGTCATAGACACATTTTAACTAAACAGGGTTAATTAGACTAATATGCAATTAGATTAATTAAACATAATTAATTAGGGTTAATTAACATGATTAAATAATTAATTAATTAAATTATTTTTTATACATATTTCTTTTTGTTCTTTTTTTAATAGGGCCGGGCCCCACTCGTAAGTGGCCCAGGAGGCCACGCGGGTGTTAACGGGCGCAGGGCGTTCTGGCGTGGGCGCCGTGCACCAACAGGCAACAGGGCGCCAGCGGAGGCCGAGCCCTGGCCACAAGCGGCGGCGGAGATGGCATGAGGCGAGGCGCGATCGGGCGCAGGCTCAAGACGCTGCGTGCCAGAGGCGCGGCGAGGCAGGAGAGCACGACAGTAGCAAGACGGGTGGCACCGCCAGCATTTAACTAGGGAAAGGGGGTAGGGGAGATGGGGTCATACCCCCGGTGCAGGGGTTCGGTCGGTGAAGTTCGGGGCGGCCGGCGTGGAGGGGGCGAGGAGGCGGCGGTCCGGCGAGCTGGTGAAGGTGTCGAGGTCCGGCGACGGCGAGGGAGAGGCGATGGAGCGGCGGCAGACAACGGGCAGCCGGCAGGAGGGGCACCGGTATCGTAGGCGGCGGGGTGCGGCTCGATCCCCCCGACCCAATCGGGGGGCACAGGAGGAGAGGGGAGGCGACGGGCAGTGGGGGGTCCCTCGGGCGGCGGCGATGTGGCGACGGGGCGACGCGGGGGCGCGCTGCCCCAATCCAAATCAGGGGTGAGAGGGAGGCGAGATCGGGGGAAGAGTGGGGGGTCGTGGTGGGGTTCTGGGAGCAGGTGCGGTTAGGGTTCGAGAGGGCGTGGGGGTATGTAGGCTGAGGTGTGGGCCGGCCTGGGGTTGGGCTGGTGGAATGGCCAGCTGGGCCACGAGGCCCACTGGGGGAGGGGGGGGGGGGGTTTCTGTTTCTCCTTTTTTTATTTTTAGGAAAACTGCTAGTGCTTCTTATTTAGATTAGATAGTAATTGATTTTTGTCGAAGCTCAAACTTTGCACAAAAATGATATGCAATATCCTAGGGCTGCACAGAAGTTTTTGAGGCATTTGCAAAGGTTGAGAAGATTTGCTTAGTTGAAAAGGCCAATTTAGATGCCTTTGGACCACCAAATGAATTCCTAGGAATTTATTTGTGAGGCAATTTGAGTTGGCTTCAACTTGACAAAGGTCAGGGGAAATTATAGAATTATTCGAACATTTTAGATTTTCCGCTCGAGAAATTTGAATTTTGACTTTAATTTGAAACTGAAATTTGAACCAGTTTAAAACAACGTGGGATTTAGCAACAGTAAATGTGATGACATGGCATCATTAACAGGGAATTACTGTAGCTTAATTATTCGGGCGTCACAAAAGCCAAGGAACACTAGAGTGTTCATTGCTAGGAGGTTGTTGACCAAGTGACGGAGTAGGCACAGTTGGTCTCAAAGCCGCACCACCCAAAACTGGTGCAAGCACCATGGATAACATGGCTATCCTCATTTGGACCAAGGCCTCAAGAGAAGCATCATGCTCCTCCTTTTTCTTAGCAAGGGCCCATTCCAGATCCTCAGAAGTAAAGGTCTTGACTTCAAAAGAAGCCTCGCCTTTATCCTTTGGATCTAAAACAAGGGGAGTCCCATCGGGGTTCATCTCACTCTAGGGCGGTTAAGCCACAAGAATAGAGCATGAGGCTCTGATACCAATTCAAAGGACCGAGATGGACCTAAAGGGGGGGGGGTGAATAGGTACAATTACAAATTTTAGTTATGACTTAGCAATTTTAGGCAATAATGTGGAATGTGAAGGTGATCCTAACAATTGCAAGTGTAGTACTAAGTGCTAAGCAAGTAAATCAAGTATGTAAGTAGGCAAGCACAATATGATAAAAGTAAGTGCTAAGAGACAAGTAACCACAAGTAGAGAGTTAGGGTTAGGAATAACCGCAACTCCGGGAGACGAGGATGTATGCCGATGTTAACTTCCTTGGAGGGAAGCTACGTCACCGTTAGATAGGTGGATGTTACCACGAAGGCACACCAACGCCACGAAGGCTTGCCCTATTCTCCCTTTGAGACAACACCATGGAGGTGTTTCTCAACCACTAGTGGTAGACCTTGGGGTGGTCTCCAAACCCTCACAAAATTTTCTGGGGGGTAATCACAAAGGTCGATTCCTTTCTGAAAGACTCCTACCGCCAAGGAGTCTCCAACCTCCAAGAGTAACAAGATCAGTGGGGAAAAGCTCAAGACTTGCTCAAATCATGAATTCCTTGGGTGCAAAGAAGGGGAAGGAGTGGATCTATCACTTAATTGGAGAAATTATCTCAAATGTTCCAAAATCACTTGGGGATCTAGGATTTGGTGTAGAGGATTGAGAGAGAGAGAGAGAGAGAGAGAGAGAGAGTGAAAAGTGTTCTTGGCAAGCTCAAAGTGAATGGTCAACCTTCTCCCGTGCAAGGAGAAGGCTGTATATAGTGGGTGTGGAAAAAGTAACCGTTTGAGCCACTTAAGTGCACTGAAGAGATCGGACGTCCGGACTGGACCGGACGACCGGTGGCACAAATGAGTCCGGACGTCTGATACGTCTCCAACGTATCTATAATTTATGAAGTATTCATGCTATTATATTATCCATCTTGGATGTTTAATGGGCTTTACTATGCACTTTTATATTACTTTTGGGACTAACCTATTGACCCAGAGCCCAGTGCCAGTTTTTGTTTTTTCCCTTGTTTCAGTGTTTCGTGGAAAGGGAATATCAAAGTGTCATGTAATTGTCACGGCAGATGTCCTCTTGCAAGGACTTAGTCGTAGATCCATCGCAACTAGGAAGCTTAAGGGGTTAATCGGGACAAAGGACACGAGAGGTTTTATACTAGTTCGGCCCCTTGTGGTGAAGGAAGGCCTACGTCTAGTTGGGTTGGTATCGCTTGATGTTTCAATGACCAGGGAGTGAGGTACGCTATGCCCGGCTCTCGATGAGTTGTTTCTTGCCCTAAGCCGCCAGCGGGTCGTCCCCTTATATACACGGGTTGACCCCCTGCGGTCTACAGAGTCTCGACCGGCTTATAGACAGTGTCCGGCTTGGTGACTAGTTAATTCTACCTTATAATACAAGTCATGCCATCATGGCGGTTTATAACTATGGGCTTTAAGTCGCCTATGGGCCTTAGGCCCTTTATTGAACCGCCATCCTCATGCTTGGTCTTGGGATCTCTTCTGATGAGTCTCTCTTTGCGTAACCCGGCCCCTCCCGAGCGGCTTACACAAATAGTCATATCCCCAATATTAGGCCCTAGATTGATTTGAACCGGTTCATGTCAATCTTAAAATACCTTGACAACCAGTCCTTCTGTCTTCAGTCCTGCGAAAAGGTCATAACACGTCATGACGTCATCTTCTGGATCCGTGTTAACCTGCCGTGACGTCATCTTCAATTAAATTCATATTTTACTCCGTCGTATCCTCCAACGGATCTTTGCCTTTACTGACCCTTCCGAAAACCGAGGCGTCGGGGCCGCTGGATAATGATGTTTGGTCTCCTCGTTTCTTGCCCCGCCTTAGTCGGCCTTCCCTTATAAATAGGCATGACCTAGGTCTTCCATTCTCCCCTCGTCAGTCGTCTTCTTCCTCTTGCCGCCTCTCTGCCTCACCGACTCAGGCCGCTACATCAACCTGACTCTGACCAGAAACCGACGACGGATCTCCGCAGCTCGTCCACATCCGTGAGTTCCTCTCCTTCCCTTTCTTAGATCTGCATTGGAACTTTTTTGAGTTCATCGGTGTTCATCGCCGCCTGCTGCAAACCCTCGATAGTTTTTACCTCCAATGCCCTGTTAGATTGTAAGAATAACGTAGAACTGCTGCGGTGATTGTTTGTGCTTAACTTGCATAGAAACAGATCTCATTTCCCTTGTTCGGAAGCACTCTTCGAGTGTATGAGCTTCTCTGCACTGTTTTGGGTCTAGAAATTTTTCTTTTCAGAACAACCGTTTGATCCAAAATAATTTCAAAAAATTGTGAAACCTATTTGTTCCACACTTAGCCAAAAACTGCATCTGTTGACTCTGTTTAGCCATGGTAGCCCATACGGCCGGTTTAAGACAACACCGGTTGTCAACCTCGCTTGTTCCGGCGACTTAAGAAAATTTAAGTGCCTTTGATACATGTAACAGTTTAAATATTACTGCATAGTCACTATGTCATTAGGCCCCTTCTTAAGCCGCCATCTGAATAAACTTTAAAATGCTTTCCTTCGGGTTAAATTTGAACCGAAACTTCTTATTTTGTCATAGGCTTCAATTTACTCAATGGCACCCAAGGCTCCCAAAGCTCCTGTGACCTGCAAGTGGGTCAAATCCACTGTTACAGAAAACATTTTGTCTGACTTTGTGAAATCCGGCCATCTGCCCAAGAAAGAGGTCATGTCTTATCGTGCTCCTAACCCGACAGAGGTGATTGTGTTTACTGATCATATGAACCGGGGCTTCGCTCCACCCGGTTCAAAATTCTTCGGGGATGTTTTACATTTCTTCGACCTCAGACCTCAAGACATCGGACCCAATTCCGTGTCAAATATTTGCAACTTCCAAGTCTTCTGCGAGGTGTACCTTGGGGAAGAACCCAGCTTACGTTTATTCAGAGAATTGTTTTACTTAAACCGCAGAATGAACGCATAACGGGCCCAGTCTGGAACTTGGTGGCATCTCGATTCAACGACGGAGAGACTGCCTTTTTCCTTATGCTGAACTGCCGAGTCATCCAAAGGATTGGAATCAGACGTGGTTCTACTGTCAAGATACTTCTCCGGCTGACGAAAATCGTCTGCCCGGCTTCCGCGCCTTGCGCCTTGAATCCAACCACCCACTGCGAGATAAACTGACTGCTTTTGAACGTCTGCCACTTGTTCCTACCATTAGCAAAATCAAAGCTCTTTTGGGAAATAGCTTGGATGGTGTTGACCTGGTTCGAGTCTGGGTCGCTTGGCGAGTAATTCCGTTAAGCCGCCGCCCCGTCTTAATGTGCACTTACTCTGGCGAGAAGGATGACCCACTGCATCATAGCCCCGACGACTTACCAGATGATGTGGTAGAGGCTACGACTCAGACGTTGATGAAAGAAGGCACGGTGACCAGTAACACCTTCGGCTTACTTCCTTTCTGCAAGAGGAACCCGACCCCTGCAGTAAGCCATCAACCTCAATAATTACTCCTTACTATGTTTTACCTTACTTTTATTCATAACCCCTTATCATTCTTTACAGGCCGATGATAACTTCTGGAAGGTCAAGTATAACCATGAGGCGGCAAAACAAGCCAGAGCGGCAAAAAGAGCCAAAAAGAAATCCGCCAAGACTGGAACTTCAAGGAAGAGGAAGCCAAGCGCTTCAGACCTGTTGAAACTTGACGATACCGATGATGAAGAAGAAGAGGTAACTTTTAACTCCCTTGACTCTTTATCATTACTTTGCTGATATTTAAACCTTTTCAGGAAGACACGGGGAACAGCCAAGCCGTCGAGGAGAGGTAACCATAATCTCCTCCGACTCCGAGCCCCTGCCGCGTCAGAAAATTCGAAGAGTAACCCGGAAAGTAAGATTTTCACATCCTTTGGCTTACCAAGATCCTCAATTTCTTTTGAAGCAACAGCAATTTGAAAGCCAGAGGCAGACCCGGACCAGCAAGGATATAGAGCTCTCCTCCGACTTACCTGACGTAACCAGGAAGCGTCGGGCTGAGGTTATCTCCGATTTACGTTCTGTTTACCCTTTGGCGGGCTTAATTCGTCAACCTCCCAATCCATCTGACTCCAATTATCAGGATACCTCTCCTTCCTCCGGCGAGTCTATGCAATCTAACATGCCGGCTTTCAAGACTGCCCCCGGGTAATATAAGCTTATTTACCTTGTACTTTACCTTACTCATGTTTTTGTACTCACCCTTCTGCTTTGTCCACAACATGCAAGTGAAGCCCAGTAAGAGGGCAAAGAAGAATAAGCCATCCCAAGACCCGGTCGTGACTGAACCGGAACTTGGAACAGCTGCTCTGCCAGTTCCACCCATCGATCGCCCTTTGAACGACTTATGAAATTCCAGCACCATCCTCGATCCGCCTCATGAAGAAACTTTTGGCGGCTCGATAAGCCGGAAACTCCTAGCCGGTCAAGACAATTGATCCGGAGGTTGAAATTACCAAGACTCAGTTTGTCGAGCCAAGTCAGCCCACCGTCCTTGCCAAGTGTTCTGCCAAAGAAGAGATTTTGGAGCGCCGAAAGGCCCAATTAGACATTGTAGATTATACTAATTTGAGCATTGGAGATATAGTCTCTGGCTATATCAATCAAGTACATAGCAGCCATGACTTGGAAATTAATATGGTGAAGCAAATACAGCAAAAATCAGAGGTACAACTTATGCTATTTTCCTTAATCATACTTACTGTATCAGCCCCCAAGTCTATTGCATATGAATGAATATGCTGTAGACTTAGAAACTTGCTTAGCACTGCCTTGTCCGGTTTATATGAAAATATTTAACCCGGTTGTAACATGATACCTTGAATTTGCAATACACATTAGCCCCCAAGTGTCAAGTATCTTTGCTTGCAAAGTGCTTGGGACTTAATTTCTTATGAACCGGCATTGTACCTTAAATTTCTTCAGCATACATTAGCCCCCAAGTGTCAAGCTCCTTTGCTTGCAAAGTGCTTGGGACTTAATGATATCTTACCATAATTTTAGCTATAACCCGACATCAACGCAGGCCACCACAAGTCAATTTGAGTCAGAGATTGCTGACCTGAAGAACCGCCTGGCAGCTCAAGAAATTGAAATTCAAAAAGCCAACTCCAAATTTGCATTTAGCGTCTCTGAACAAGAGAAGTTGAAGAAGAATTTTGACGCGGAGAAGAAAATCTGGGCTGATGAGAAGGCCTCACAGGTGACCTGGGCCGAGATAATGAACGTCTCTTGCGTAAACAACAAACGAGTTGTCCACTTAAAGCGCCAGATATCTCAAATGGTCTCAGCAATCTTCGGTAAGTTACTATATATAACCTTGAATATCGTAATCCTTCCTTTGATGACTATTTTAATTGTCATCTCCGTCTCACCTTATGTTTATAAACGCAGGCCCCAGGAGCACAAACCTTAAGCAGAACATGTTGATCAAGCTGAAGGCGGTTTACACTCTGGTGGAGCAGCTGTACACCGGGTCACAACATGCCTTGGCCGTTGTGGCTTTATCAAATGACGTTCCCCATCTCCTGCAAGATGTGCTAAAGCAGCTTGCCGTGCTACCCCAGCGGATCCAAGAGCTAAGACGGGCATCTGCCAGAACCGGGGCCATAGCTGCTTTAAGCCGGGCCAAGGCGTTGCTTCCAGAGTTAGATCTGGCAGACGTTGCTCTTGGATATCCCAGCTTGAAGGAAGACGGCTCTGTATTCGACGAAACAGACTTTACCGCTTGTGTGAGAGTCGTACGTCCTGTGGCGACCATCATTGGGAATGATATTGATCTTACCAAATATCAGTCGGGCTATGATAGCGAGAACCGGAGAATTCCAACACCTCACTATGATGATGTCAGCCTGATCCCTCCAACTCGTAAGCACACCTTTGCCCCTGAAGTTGACCCAGCCGGTTTAATAGATGATGAAGCCGAGATTGAAGCCTTAAGCGGCATTGACTGGACCTCGTCAACCTTCCAGGACAGGGCAGCAGACGGAGAGGCGGAGAAGGATAACCTGGAATCCTCAAGCCCGCCAAAGGAGTGAACCGCCAGGCGTTTATGAACTTGAAAAAACAATGCTTCATTATTCAGACTCGGGGAGTCTTGTAATAGGGTAGAAAAAACCTCTCAATTTTTGTCATGCCTTCGTGCATGCTTGTGGCGCTTAATTCTTTCGTAAGCCGCCATCACTTTATATTTCCAGCTTATGTTGATCTTTCCTTGATGTTAAAAACTTTCTTGTTGTATCCTGCATATAAAACAAAACAGAATTTCCTTGGCGACTTATCGCATCCGGGGTCACATAAAGTATTGATAACCCGGAGTACGAATCAAAACATCATAGAAAGGCCGGCTTATGATTAGAATCACAATAGCATACCTCCGATCTTTTTGATATTCTCGACGGCTTATGTGACCCAAATCATGAAAGGGAGTTTAACTCCTGAAAATTGGCACATATGATGTTCACCTAGCCCTTAATAACATTTACGCTTTACAAAGTATAATGAATAATAAACTGAATTTAAAAGGGCCTCTAATTCAAATACGATCAGTGAACCGTTCCAAAGGGGTTAAGCTAAGATTCAGATACGATCATATAGCCCCGAGTGGCTTTGGCGATGCCGATCAAGTGGGTATCGACAACTATGTTCTCTTTGGTTCGAATAAAACCTATGTTTGAACAGGAAGCCCCCAAGTGACCATGAGAGTTGTTTAATGACGCTGATTCGAATACGATCCACGTCAGACCCAAAGAGGTTAAGCTATGATTCAAATATGATCAAGAAGCCCCCAAGTGGGTTTGGCAGTATGCTGATCAATTGGGTATCGACAGCTATGTTCTCTTTGGTTCGAATACGACCTATGTTTGAACAGGAAGCCCCCAAGTGACCATGGCTAGATTCAGATATGATCATAAGCCGGACCAAAGGGAAAGCCGGATTCAGATATGATCCGCTCCCTGTTGGTTGTTTCCACCACCTGGTAAAGAAGATTTATAGACCTTTGAGGGTGAAAAGAAAAGAGGTCCTGCTTTATTGCTTTATATAATATATACATTGTCAAAAAGAATATATATATATATATATGTCTTGAGAGCCGGTGGCTCAAGTATAGTAAGGCCGAAGATGAGCTATGTTCCATGGCCGGCGGGTCTCTTCCTCCGACTTACGTGAGTCCTTGTGCTCTCGAACATCGATGAGGTAGTATGACCCGTTGTTAAGATTTTTACTGACCACAAAGGGTCCTTCCCAAGGAGGGGATAACTTGTGCATATCAGACTGATCCTGGATGAGCGGGAACACTAAGTTGCCTTCCTGAAAGGCTCTGCTTCTAACCAGGCGGCTGTGATAGCGGCGCAGGTCTTGCTGGTAAATCGCCGAGCGGGATATTGCCAAGTCTTGCTCCTCATCCAACAAATCAAGTGCATCCTGACGAGCTTTTTGGTTATCAGCCTCAACGTAAGCCGCCACGCGGGGTGAGTCATGCCGGATGTCGCTTGGCAGGACTGCCTCTGCTCCGTACACAATGAAGAAAGGTGTATAACCTGTAGATCTGTTAGGCGTTGTGTTGATGCTCCATAGTACAGAGGGTAGCTCCTCCACCCAACAACCCAGAGTTCGCTGTAAGGGGACCAAGAGCCGGGTTTGATGCCCTTCAAGATCTCTTGATTAGCTCTCTGCTTGACCATTAGATTGAGGGTGAGCAACAGCCAAACATCAAGCCGGATATGTTCTCGTTATCAGAACTCTTCCATGGCACCCTTGGAGAGATTAGTACCATTATCAGTTATGATGTTGTGTGGAAAACCAAAACGAAAGATCACCTTTTTCATGAACTGAACCGCCGTGGCTGCATCACACTTACTGACCGGCTCTGCCTCAACCCACTTCGTGAATTTATCCACCGCCACCAAGAGGTGTGTCTTTTTAACCTTAGACCTCTTGAAAGGTCCAACCATGTCAAGCCCCGAGACTGCAAATGGCCAAGTAATTTGAATCATCCTCAACTCCTGAGCCGGCACATGAGTTCGTCGTGATAATTTTTGACATCCATCACATTTGCTGACCAGATCCTCTGCATCAGCATGAGCCGTCAGCCAATAGAAACCATGACGGAAAGCCTTGGCCACCAGAGATTTTGAGCCGGCATGATGACCACAATCTCCTTCATGGATCTCACGAAGTATCTCCTGACCCTCCACAGGCGACACACAACGTTGAAACGCCCCAGTGACACTGCGATGATGTAGCTCGCCATGAACAATTGTCATAGATTTGGACCGCCTTATGATTTGTCTCGCCAAGGTCTCATCCTCAGGCAACTCTCCCCGGGTCATATAGGCCAAATACGGGACTGTCCAATCTAGGATAGCGTGGAGAGCTGCCACCAGCTGTGCCTCCGGGTCTGGCACTGCTAGTTCTTCCTCTGTAGGCACTTTGATAGAAGGGTTAGGCAAAACATCAAGAAAGGTGTTAGGAGGCATCGGCTTACGCTGAGATCCCAGCCGGCTTAAGGCATCAGCCGCCTCATTCTTCCTCCGGTCAATGTGCTCCACTTGATAACCTTTGAAGTGCCCAGCCACCGCATCAACTTCACGATGATAAGCCGCCATAAGGGGATCCTTGGAGTCCCACGTGCGTGACACCTGTTGAGCTACAAGGTCTGAATCGCCCAAGCACCTCACCCGGCTCAAATTCATCTCTTTGGCCATCCGGATACCATGGAGTAAGGCCTCGTACTCAGCTGCATTGTTAGTACAGGGAAACATAAGGCGGAGCACATAAAAAAATTTGTCACCTCGAGGGGAAGTTAAAACAACTACAGCCCCCGAGCCTTCCAACTGCCTCGACCCATCAAAGTGAATAGTCCAATATGTGTTATCTGGCTTCTCCTCAGGTGCCTGCAACTCTGTCCAATCATTGATAAAATCCACCCGGGCTTGAGACTTGATAGCAGTCCGAGGCATGCATTTCAAACCATGGGGTCCAAGCTCAATGGCCCACTTGGCGACTCGTCCTGTGGCCTCTCTATTCTGTATGATATCTCCTAAGGGGGCAGAGCTTACCACAGTGATAGGATGACCTTGGAAGTACTACTTCAGCTTCCGGCTTGCCATAAACACTCCGTAAACAAGTTCCTTCCAATGTGGATACCTTTGCTTGGACTCAATGAGCACCTCACTGATGTAGTAAACCGGCCGTTGAACTGGATGCTCCTTGCCAGCCTCCTTGCGCTCCACCACGATGGTCACACTGACGGCTCGGGCGTTAGCGGCCACATATAACAACAACGGCTCTCTATCAATGGGAGCAGCAAGGACTGGTGGCTCAGATAGCTGCCTCTTTAAATCTTCAAAGGCACTGTTAGCAGCATCACTCCAGAAAAAAGTGCCCGTCTTCTTCATCATCTGATACAGCAGTAGGAACTTCTCACCCAACCGGCTTATGAACCGGCTTAAAGCGGCAACACGACCCGCCAGTCGTTGAACATCCTTGATGCACGCCGGTTTAGCCAAGGAGGTGATTGCCTTGACCTTCTCCGGGTTAGCTTCAATGCCTCCGTTTGAGACCAGAAAGCCCAGAAGCTTGCCTGCGGGCACACCAAACACACACTTGTCCGGGTTAAGCATCATCTTATAAATCCGGAGATTATCAAAGGTCTCTTTTAAATCAGATATCAAAGTTTCCTTCTCCCTGGATTTCACCATGATGTCATCCACATAAGCATGAACATTGCACCCAATTTGACTGTGGAGACAATTTTGCACACATCTCTGATAAGTCGCCTGGGCACTCTTGAGCCCAAATGGCATAGATACATAGTAGAAAGCTCCAAACGGAGTGATGAAAGCCGTCTTCTCCTGGTCTTTAACTGCCATTTTGATCTGATGATAGCCAAAGTAAGCATCCAAAAAGCTCAATCGCTCGCAACCCGCCGTAGCATCGCTGATTTGATCAATACGGGGGAGGGCAAAGGGATCAGACGGACACGCCTTATTTAAGTCCGTGTAATCCACACACATATGCCAGGTGCCGTTCTTCTTGAGTACCAGCACCGGGTTAGCCAACCACTCTGGGTGAAATACTTCAATGATAAAGCCAGCCGCTAAGAGCCGGGTGACCTCTTCCCCAATAGCTTTTCGTCTTTCCTCGTTGAACCGTCGAAGAAACTGCCTGACCGGCTTATACTTTGGATCAATATTAAGAGTGTGCTCAGCGAGTTCTCTCGGGACACCCGGCATGTCAGAAGGTTTCCATGCAAAGATGTCCCGGTTCTCACGGAAGAACTTGATGAGCGCGCTTTCCTATTTAGGATCCAAGTTGGCACTAATGCTGAACTGCTTGGAAGAGTCGCCTGGAGTAAAGTCAACAAGCTTTGTTTCAGCGGCCGATTTAAACTTCAACGTCGGGTCATGCTCTGTAGTCGGCTTCTTCAAAGAGGTCATATCCGCCGGGTCAACATTATTCTGATAAAACTTTAGCTCTTCTGCTGCACAAACAGACTCAGCATAAGCCGCGTCGCCTTCCTCGCATTCCAAGGCTACCTTTCGACTCCCATGCACAGTAATGGTGCCTTTGTGACCCGGCATCTTAAGCTGCAGATAAACATAACACGGCCGTGCCATGAACTTGGCATAAGCCGGCCGTCCAAACAGAGCATGATACGGGCTCTTGATTTTGACTACCTCAAACGTCAATTTTTCAGCCCTGGAATCATATTCATCTCCAAAGGCCACCTCCAATTCAATCTTACCGATCGGGTATGCAAACTTACCAGGCACAACGCCATGGAAAACGGTATTGGACGTCCTTAAATCCTTGTCAGTCAAACCCATGAGTCGAAAGGTCTCGTAATAGAGGATGTTGATACTGCTACCTCCGTCCATGAGTACCTTGGTAAACTTATATCCACCGACCTGAGGCGCCACCACCAAGGCTCATTGACCTGGGTTATCAACCCGGGGCGGGTGATCTTCTCTGCTCCATACAATAGGCTTCTCTGACGACCTCCAGTAACAGGGAACTGCCAGCTCAACAGAATTCACGGCCCTTTTCCGAACCTTCTGGTCTCGCTTGCATAAACTAGTGGTGAACATATGATACTGCCCACTATTCAGCTGCTTCGGATGGCTTTGATAACCCGACTGCTGCTGCTGTTGTCCCCCTTGACCAGGCTGCTGTTGATTATAGCCACCTTGACTTCCCTGAAAACCGGAACTTGAACCGCCGCCCGGGCCATGAAAGCCGCCGCCCCCTGAACCGCCGCCTGATCCATGATTGCCGTCAAACATGTTGGAATTCTTGAAAGCCTTCATGATCGCACAATCTTTCCATAAGTGGGTGGCAAGTCGTTCCCGGGTGCCGTGTCTCGGGCAAGGCTCATTGAGAAGCTGCTCAAGAGATGGGCCTGACCCGCCAGATCGAGGGGGCGGTTTTCCCTTACGTTTCTGATTGTTACCCTGTGCGTTGGCATTGGCCACAAACTCTGTGTTACCCTCCGCCTTACGCTTGTTACCTCCTTGATTTGCCGGGTTATGCTGCTGACCCTTTCCATTGCCGCTCTTCTTTCCCTTCCATGTCTTTTCCTCATCAGACGCGGGATCCTTGGTACTATCAGAATCGGCGTATTTGACTAAAGCCGCCATCAGCGTACCCATATCATTGCAATCACGCTTAAGGCGCCCTAGCTTCTGCCTCAGTGGCTCAAAGCGGCAATTCTTCTCCAACATGAGAACTGCAGAGCCGACATCCATCTGATCGGACGAATGTATTATTTCCTTGACCCGGCGCACCCAATGAGTTCTGGATTCACCCTCGTCCTGCTTACAATTGGTCAAGTCCACAATTGACATAGATTGCTTGCAAGTGTCCTTGAAGTTCTGGATAAACCGGGCTTTTAGCTCTGCCCATGAGCTAATGGAATTGGGCGGCAAACCCTTTAACCAAGACCGGGCCGTTCCGTCTCACATCATGGTGAAGTACTTAGCCATTGCTGCGTCACTGACCTCCAATAGCTCCATGGCCATCTCATAACTTTCGATCCATGCTCCGGGCTGTAAGTCGGCTGTGTAATTCGGCACCTTTCTAGGTCCCTTGAAGTACTTGGGTAGACGTACATCCCGCAGAGCGGCACCAAACAAGGAACACTGCCGGTTCTAGTAGCCACTCCTGCTCCAACAGAAGTCGCTCGGATACTCGGGAGATCTTGATGAGCCACTTTCTTGAGCCGCTTAGCTGAGCCGCCCGCTTCGTCCTCGACGATTCGGTCTTGCACCGGGTTATAGCCACCGGGCTGGTTACGACGCTGGGCATTACTTGACAAAGCTTCTGACTCCATGTGCATGTTGTAACTCGGACTCCGGTTTTGACGAGGCGGTGCTAGCCAAGGCGGAGGAGTTGAATGAATCATGTCCCGGCTGTAAGAATAGGTCTCTTGCTGTGTTAGGGCCGTCTGAATAAGTTCTCTGATCCTCCGGGTCTCCACCGCTATCGGATCATCACCGTCCACTGGGAGAGCCGCCAAACGCGCCGATGCTGCGATTAAGTTCTCCATGGGGTTGGAAAAGTGACCCGGTGGTACTGGTACATAGTGGGGCGGGGCCATACTCCCATGAGGAGGTGCCATCTCTCGAAGCTGAGCCGGTCCTCCCGCTCCGGCTGTTGTGAACTAATTTGCCTCGGGCGGGTTGCTAGGGCCGGCACCGGGTGTAGCGAAAAGTTTCTGAGGGTCGTAAACCGGAGGCAAACTGGATTGAGTTTTCTGGTGCCTCCTTCTCATTACCTCATTAGATGCGTTCAGGCTCATATTAAGCTGGAAAGCCTCTGACTGGAGCCGCTGCGCCCGTGCATCTAAAGCCGCTCGTTCTGTAGCTAACCTGGTGTCCTAAGCTTCCAAGGCCTCCTTGGCTCGAGCAATCGCTTCACGCACCTGTGCCACCTCCGCGTTATGCTCATCTTTATTTGCAGGAAGAACCATGGCGGTTAACAGGGCCGTAAGCTTATCCATGAGATCCATCAGTATCTGAGCCGGCGGGCGCACAGGGCCTCCTGCCCCGGCCGCTCCTGACCCGGACGTTATTGTCGTAGCAGCCGTAGAGTTTTGGCCGGGTTGAGTCCCAGCCATGAAGACTCCTGCCCAGCTTGGTGGCTCATAGGGGTCCGGAATACTGGAGACATCGGAACAGCCCCCAAGCACGCCATCTTGTACTTGATATAACGAATCTGTTGAACCGGTGGACGAATCATCATCCGAGGGGACGACCGTCTCACCACCATCTTTAGATCCTTCAGAAAGTTCTTCTCCGTGGACGCAGCCCACGAAGGCACGCTTCATGATAGGTTGAGCTTGGGTGGGTCTCGCACGCTGAGCCATCTCGACGAGGTCGGTGCAGTTGTCCGGCTCAGGGCCCGGCTCACCAATCCGGCCGATGAAGATGTGGATTCCGACGAAGGGGACCCGGAACCCGTACTCAATTGAGTCGGCGTCGGGGCCCCAGCCTTCATTGTCGATGTAGATCTTGCCGCGACGACTCTTGGTCATCCGGCCCACTGCGTATCCCTTGAGCCCTTCGAAGCTGCCCTTCAAGAACTCAAATTCACCGTGCGCTGGCCCCACGGTGGGCGCAAACTGTCATGGAATTGTCACGGCAGATGTCCTCTTGCAAGGACTTAGTCGTGGAGCCATCGCAACTAGGAAGCTTAAGGGGTTAATCGGGACAAAGGACACGAGAGGTTTTATACTAGTTCGGCCCCTTGCGGTGAAGGAAGGCCTACGTCTAGTTGGGTTGGTATTGCTTGATGTTTCGATGACCAGGGAGCGAGGTACGCTATGCCCGACTCTCGATGAGTTGTTTCTTGCCCTAAGCCGCCAGCGGGTCATCCACTTATATACACGGGTTGACCCCCTGCGGTCTATAGAGTCCCGACCGGCTTATAGACAATGTCCGGCTCGGTGACTAGTTAATTCTACCTTATAATACAAGTCATGCCATCATGGCGGTTTATCACTATGGGCTTTAAGTCGCCTATGGGCCTTAGACCCTTTATTGAACCGCCATCCTCATGCTTGGTCTTGGGCTCTCTTCTGATGAGTCTCTCTTTGCGTAACCCGGCCCCTCCCGGGCGGCTTACACAAATAGTCATATCCCCAACACAAACGGAATGAAATATTCGGAAAAGTTATTTTTGGAAAGAAAGCAATACAGGAGACTTGGAGTGCACGTCAGGAGATCAACGAGGAGAGCACGAGGCAGGGGGGCGCGCCCACCCCCCTGGGCGCGCCCTCCACCCTCGTGGGCCCCTCGTGGCCCCCCTTACCGACTTCTTTCGCCTATATATCTCCATATACCCTAAAACCATCGGAGAACAGAATAGATCGGGAGTTCCGCCGCCGCAAGCCTCTGTAGCCACCAAAAATCAATCGGGACCCTTTTCCGGCACCCTGCCAGAGGTCGGATCCCTCACCGGTGGCCATCTTCATCATCCCGGCACTCTCCATGACGAGGAGGGAGTAGTTCACCCTCGGGGGTGAGGGTATGTACCAGTAGCTATGTGTTTGATCTCTCTCTCTCTCTCGTGCTCTTGATTTGGCACGACCTTGATGTATCACGAGCTTTGCTATTATAGTTGGATCTTATGATGTTTCTCCCCTCTATTCTCTAGTAATGGATTGAGTTTTCCCTTTGAAGTTATCTTATCGAATTGAGTCTTTAAGGATTTGAGAACACTTGATGTATGTCTTGCCGTGCTTATCTGTGGTGACAATGGGATATCATGTGATCCACTTGATGTATGTTTTGGTGATCAACTTGCGGGTTCCGCCCATGAACCTATGCATAAGGGTTGGCACACGTTTTCGTCTTGACTCTTCGGTAGAAACTTTGGGGCAGTCTTTGAAGTTCTTTGTGTTGGTTGAATAGATGAATCTGAGATTGTGTGATGCATATCATATAATCATACCCACGGATACTTGAGGTGACATTGGAGTATCTAGGTGACATTAGTGTTTTGGTTTATTTCTGTCTTAAGGTGTTATTCTAGTACAAACTCTATGATAGATCGAAGAGAAAGAATAGCTTCATGTTATTTTACTACGGACTCTTGAATAGATCGATCAGAAAGGATAACTTTGAGGTGGTTTCGTACCCTACCATAATCTCTTCGTTTGTTCTTCACTATTAGTGACTTTGGACTGACTCTTTGTTGCATGTTGAGGGATATTTATGTGATCCAGTTATGTTATTATTGTTGAGAGAACTTGCACTAGTGAAAGTATGAACCCTAGGCCTTGTTTCAACGCATTGCAATACCGTTTGTGCTCACTTTTATCATTAGTTACCTTGCTGTTTTTATATTTTCAGATTTCAAAAACCTATATCTACCATCCATATTGCACTTGTATCACCATCTCTTCACCGAACTTTTGCACCTATACAATTTACCATTGTATTGGGTGTGTTGGGGACACAAGAGACTCTTTGTTATTTGGTTGCAGGGTTGCTTGAAAGATACCATCTTCATCCTACGCCTCCCACGGATTGATAAACCTTAGGTCATCCACTTGAGGGAAATTTGCTACTGTCCTACAAACCTCTGCACTTGGAGGCCCAACAACGTCTACAAGAAGAAGGTTGTGTAGTAGACATCAAGCTCTTTTCTGGCGCTGTTGCCGGGGAGGTGAGTGCTTCAAGGTATATCTTTAGATGTTGCAATCAAATCTTTTTGTTTCTTGTTTTATCACTACCTTAGTTTATAAAAGAAAACTACAAAAAAATGGAATTGAGGGTGCCTCATATGCTTCATCTTTTTAATATCTTCCGTGAAAATAAGGATTCCGATAATTGTTCTCGATTGCGAGAGGAAGAATATATTAAAATGTTTGGCACTAAATCTTTGAATGATGAGCTGATTGCAATGGTGTTAGTATGAACTCCTTGAATATCCATAGTACTAATGATGATTGCACTAGTCATGATGAAAATATCTCTTATAAGCATGTCAATTTTTGTGGAGTGCATTGGGTTTGCAAGTACACACCAAATAGGGAATATAGATATTGCAAGAGGCATAAGAATTTAGAAACTAAATTGTTGCAAGAAAGGCTAGATGTTTGTGCTGAAAATTTAATTTTTCTTAGCCGTACTTGTGAACTTTGCAATGAACATGATCATTTCAGTACCCAATGCAAATTGTTTCATGATCGTATCGTGTCCAAAAATTGTCATGACTTGATTTCCCTTGCACATCATAATGAACTTATTTTGCTCTTGGGTTATGAAGAAATGAAACGTATAACTAAGGTTATTCCATAATTTGCCCTTGATAGAGTTCTTCATTTTGATCTAGAGGAAATTTATATGTATTGCACGGTGAATTGCATTGAAAATCCTTATATTGCCAACTACATAAATAAAAGAAAACAAATAGAAGATGAAGAGAATACTAATGAAAGGGAAGAGACTTCCCAATATCCTCCTATTATTTCTTATGATGAATCAGGTAACGAGGAGGAGCCTTCTATTCAACCAATCTCATTAATAAGGAGCTCCAAAAAGAGGATTGAACCCACACATGATGTGGTGAAGAAGAAGAAAAGAAAAAGGAAGAGAGGTAACAAGATATCTCTCCCAAATAAAGTTGCTCCTATTTTTGTTGTGCCTCATGAAAATGAATCAAAAATAATTGTGGAAGATGATGCACTTGATGATTATCTCGTTATGCCTATTGCTTGTTGTGATGATTATGATTGGGAAGATAATAATACTTCTTATGATCTTGAAAATCTTTTTGGCACTTGCTTGGGAGAATATAATAATTGCTATACTATTGGTGCTATCCATACTATTAATGATGAGAGTGATTATGCTTATGATATGAAAAGGCCCAAGCTTGGGGATGCTATGTTTTATGAAGATGATGTTTTTGAGAATATATTTGCTGCAATTAATGTTTGTCCCAAGCTTGGGGATGCTACGTTTAATGAAGATGATATTTTTAGTCTCCCAAGTTTTGATATGCAAATTTATAATGATGATAGCATGCCTCCTACTTATGACAATTATATTGATGAAAGTAGGTTTGGAAGAGTGTCAACTTTAGGAAGTAGTGATCCCACTATTTTGGAGGATGTTGAATCTTATTGTGATAATTATGAAAAGTGTATTTGGAGAGGTCATGACTTTATTTAGTGATGAATCCACTATTTCGGAAGAGGTTTTAATTGATTATGATGAGAACAAAGTTGCTACTTATGATGATTATTGTGATGAAACTTATGCTATAAAGAGTAGTGATGATTATATTTATAAAACTTGTCATGATTATGATTACCCTTTTCTGAACATTACTCATTTTATGTGGAAACAATTTATAGTATTCGAGTCTCTTATGATACTCTCACTATTCTGAATGAGAAGAATTTTGCTTATGTGGAGAGTAGTAAATTTTCTATGCAAGTAGATCATGAAAAGAATGCTTTAGGTGCTAGTTATATTGTTGAATTCATTCATGATGATACTGAAAATTATTATGAGAGAGGAACATATGTTTGTAGGAATTGCAATAATATCAAGTTTCCTCTCTATGTGCTTAAAGTTTTGAAGTTATGCTTGTTTTGCCTTCCTATGCTAGTTGATTATTGTTCCCATAAGTTGTTTGCTCACAAAATACCTATGCATAGGAAGTGGGTTAGACTTAAATGTGCTAGTCATATTCTTCATGATGCTCTCTTTATGTTTCAATTCTTATGTTTTATGTGAGCATCATTGAAATCATCATGCCTAGCTAGGGGCGTTAAACGATAGCGCTTGTTGGGAGGCAACCCAATTTTATTTTTGTTTCTTGCTTTTTGGTTCTGTTTAGTAACAAATAATCCATATAGATTCTGTTAAGATGAGTTTTTATGTTTTAATTAGTGTTTGTGCCAAGTAGAACCTTTGGGAAGACTTGGGTGAAGTCTTTATGATCATGCTGTAAAAAACAGAAACCTTGGCGCTCACGAGATTAGCTAAAACTTTTTACCGGAGAGTGATATTTATTTGATTATTTTTGCATATGATTACTAGACAAATTCCTCAGGTCCACCAATTTATTTTAGAATTTTTTGAGTTCCATAAGTTTGTGTTAGTTACAGATTACTACAGACTATTCTGTTTTTGACAGATTCTGTTTTTTGTGTGTTGTTTGCTTATTTTGATGACTCTATGGCCAGTAAAATAATTTATAAACCATAGAGAAGTTGTAATATAGTAGGTTTAACACCAATATAAATAAAGAATGAGTTCATTACAGTAGCTTTAAGTGGTGATTTGTTTTCTTTCGCTAACGGAGCTCATGAGTTTTCTGTTGAGTTTTGTGTTGTGAAGTTTTCAAGTTTTGGGTAAAGATTCCATGGACTATGGAATAAGGAGTGGAAAGAGCCTAAGCTTGGGTATGCCAAAGGCACCCCAAGGTAATATTCAAGGACAACCAAGAGCCTAAGCTTGGGGATGCCCCGGAAGGCATCCCCTCTTTAGTCTTCGTTCATCGGTAACTTTACTTGGAGCTATATTTTTATTCACCACATGATATGTGTTTTGCTTGGAGCATCATTTTATTTTCTTTAGATTTTCTTCCTGTTTGAATAAATTACCAAGATCTGAAATTCTTAAATGAGAGATAGTCTTCACATAGCTAAATAATTATTTAACTACTCATTGATCTTCACTTATATCTTTTTGGAGTAGTTTGACATTTACTCGTGTGCTTCACTTATATCCTATGAGTAAATGGTTGAATGCTTTGAATGTCATAAATCTTAAATTATATATGCTTCTTATGTTTATCCTATGGGGAGTAATGACTTCACATATAAGAAGTAGAGGTGGTAAATTTATTGAAGGTTAGAAAACATTGTATTAGTCACTTGAACAATTCATGAAAGAATATTGAAGGAAGAGAGATTTCACATATAAATATACTATATTGGACATCTTTTGTAATTGTGAGCACTCATTAAAATATGACATGATAAAAGGTTGACGTTGGACAAGGAAGACAACATAATGGGTTATGTTTTCTTATATCTGAAATAAAGTATATTGTCATGGATCGCCTAACACGTTGAGCTTGCCTTTCCCCCTCATGCTAGCCAAATTCCTTGCACCAAGTAGAGATACTACTTGTGCTTCCAAACATCCCTTAAACCAGTATTGCCATGAGAGTCCACCATACCTACCTATGGATTGAGTAAGATCCTTCTAGTAAGTTGTCATCGATGCATGCAATAAAAATTGCTCTATAAATATGTATGATCTTTTAGTGTGGAGAAAATAAGATTTATACGATCTTGTGATATGGAAGAAATAAAAGCGACGGACTGCATGATAAAGGTCCCTATCACAAGTGGCAATATAAAGTGACGTTCCCTCACATTAAGATTTTGTGCATCCAACTATATAAGCGCATGGCAACCTCTGCTTCCCTCTGCGAAGGGCCTATCTTTTACTTTTATGCAAGAGTCATGGTGATCTTCACCTTCCCTTTTTTTCATTTTATCCTTTGGCAAGCACCTCGTGTTGGAAAGATTCCGAGATATATATATATATATATATATATATCCAATTGGGTGTAAGGCATCATGAACTATTATTGTTGACATTACCCTTGAGGTAAAAGGTTGGGATGCGAATCTATAAGCCCCTATCTTTCTCTGTGTCTAATTAAAACTTTGAACCCATAAATATCACGTGAGTGTTAGCAATTGTGAAAGCCTAATGATAGTTGAGTATGTGGAGTTTGTTAAATCAAAGCTCTGACATAGACTCTTCCTGAAAGTAAGATGAATTGTGATTGTTTGATGACTAATAACACGGTTTGTTAGTTTTCAAGAAAGTTTATGATCTATACTTTAACATGTGAATAGCTTGTTACTTGATCATGAGAAGTTCTATGAGTTGAGCTACTGTTATGACATATAATTATGCTAGAAAAGGTGATTGAAATTATCATTAATCAAACTTATGCACCTGCTAGCATTCACACTTCAGAAATTATTTCTTTTATCATTTACCTACTCGAGGACGAGCAGGAATTAAGCTTGGGGATGCTGATACGTCTCCAACGTATCTATAACTTATGAAGTATTCATGCTATTATATTATCCATCTTGGATGTTTAATGGGCTTTACTATGCACTTTTATATTACTTTTGGGACTAACCTATTGACCCAAAGCCCAGTGCCAGTTTCTGTTTTTTCCCTTGTTTCAGTGTTTCACGGAAAAGGAATATCAAACGGAGTCCAAACGGAATGAAACCTTCGGAAAAGTTATTTTTGGAAAGAAAGCAATACAGGAGACTTGGAGTGCACGTCAGGAGATCAACGCGGAGAGCACGAGGCAGGGGGCGCGCCCACCCCCCTGGGCGCGCCCTCCACCCTCGTGGGCCCCTCGTGGCCCCCTTACCGACTTATTTTGCCTATATATCTCCATATACCCTAAAACCATCGGATAACATAATAGATCAGGAGTTCCGCCACCGCAAGCCTCTGTAGCCACCAAAAACCAATCGGGACCCTGTTCCGGCACCCTGCCACGAGGTGGGATCCCTCACCGGTGGCCATCTTCATCATCCCGGCGCTCTCCATGACGAGGAGGGAGTAGTTCACCCTCGGGGCTGAGGGTATGTACCAGTAGCTATGTGTTTGATCTCTCTCTCGTGTTCTTGATTTGGCATGCTCTTGATGTATCGCGATCTTTGCTATTATAGTTGGATCTTATGATTTTTCTCCCCTCTACTCTCTTGTAATGGATTGAGTTTTCCCTTTGAAGTTATCTTATCGGATTGAGTCTTTAAGGATTTGAGAACACTTGATGTATGTCTTGCCGTGCTTATCTGTGGTGACAATGGGATATCACGTGATCCACTTGATGTATGTTTGGTGATCAACTTGCGGGTTCCGCCCATGAACCTATGCATAGGGGTTGGCACACGTTTTCGTCTTGACTCTCCGGTAGAAAGTTTGGGGCACTCTTTGAAGTTCTTTGTGTTGGTTGAATAGATGAATATGATATTGTGTGATGCATATCGTATAATCATACCCACGGATACTTGAGGTGACATTGGAGTATCTAGGTGATATTAGGGTTTTGGTTGATTTGTTTCTTAAGGTGTTATTCTAGTATGAACTCTATGATAGATCGAACGGAAAGAATAGCTTCATGTTATTTTACTACGGACTCTTGAATAGATCGATCAAAAAGGATACCTTTGAGGTGGTCCGGATACCGGACGTCTGAGACGTGCCGGTCGTCCGGAGACCGGACGTCCGGAGGGGCTCGGAAATCCGTAAATATTGTTCTGTAAGAGAATCACGAGACGACCGTAGAGAGCCGGACGTCCGGATAGCTGAGAGAGATCGGACGTCCGGTGAAAAGCTGGAGTTGGTGGTTTGAGAAAATCTTTCACTAGATCCAACGATCCCCTCTTAATAGTGCGGAATCCCTATACTCAAGAACAAACGGCAAGCAAAGCCAAGGCTAATGGCTTGTATCTCCAATCTTGAGCAATATGCATTTGACCCTAGTCATGATCCACACATGACCTTTGAGACATAATCCTGAGATATACTTGAAAAACATGATTAGTCCCATATATACATGTTGTCATCAACATCAAAATATGGTTAAGGGCATGATTGCACTTTCAAGTAGATCACTGGACAACAGTCAAAATTATCCTTAGATAGCTAAAGAGGACTAAGGAAATGTTTCTCGGTTATGGAGGTGATTGTTGGGGAACGTAGAAATTTCAAAAAAATTCCTACGCACACGCAAGATCATGGTGATGCATAGCAACAAGAGGGGAGAGTGTGTCCACGTACCCTCATAGACCGAAAGCGGAAGCGTTAGCACAACGCGGCTGATGTAGTCGTACGTCTTCACGATCTGACCGATCAAGTACCAAACACACGGCACCTCCGAGTTCAGTACACGTTCAACTCGATGACGTCCCTCGAACTCCGATCCAGCCGAGCTTTGAGGGAGAGTTCCGTCAGCACGACGGCGTGGTGACGATGATGATGTTCTACCGACGCAGGGCTTCGCCTAAGCACCGCTACGATATTACCGAGGTGGATTATGGTGGAGGGGGGCACCGCACACGGATAAGAGATCCAAGGGATCAATTGTTGTGTCCCTAGGGGGTGCCTCCCTCCCCGTATATAAAGGCGTGGAGCAGGGGGAGGGGGCCGGCCACCCTTGGCGCGCCCCATGAGGAGTCCAACTCCCACCGGGAGTAGGACTCCCCCCTTCCATGTTGGAGTAGGAGAGGAGAGGGAAGGAGAGAGAGGGAGAAAGGAAAGGGGGGTGTCGGTGTCAAAACCGGCGGACCTCGGGTAGGGGGTCCCGAACTGTGCGTCTAAGGCGGATGGTAACAGGAGGCGGGGGACACGATGTTTACCCAGGTTCGGGCCCTCTCGATGGAGGTAATACCCTACTTCCTGCTTGATTGATCTTGATGATATGAGTATTACAAGAGTTGATCTACCACGAGATTGTAGAGGCTAAACCCTAGAAGCTAGCCTATGGTATGATTGTTGTTGTCCTAGGGACTAAACCCTCCGGTTTATATAGACACCGGAGGGGGCTAGGGTTACATAGAGTCAGTTACAATGGGAGGAGATCTTCATATCTGTGTTGCCAAGCTTGCCTTCCACGCCAAGGAGAGTCCCATCCGGACACGGGACGAAGTCTTCAATCTTGTATCTTCATAGTCCAACAGTCCGGCCAAAGGATATAGTCCGGCTGTCCGAAGACCCCCTAATCCAGGACTCCCTCAATAGCCCCCGAATCAGGCTTCAATGACGATGAGTCCGGCGCGCAGATTGTCTTCGGCATTGCATGGCGGGTTCTTCTCCAAATTTAGAATACCTGCTGAATAGTGTCCGACTTCCCATAAATGTTGCGTTTCTTGGCTTCCGCGCCCAATAATGGCTATCTTCCACATGTCGAGCGAATGCGAGAAGTCAGGGCATTTTTACGTTTGCCACCCTAGCCACGTGAGTAAACCATCTATTAAACAGACGGGGATTCGTAGATCCAGATCACACCATCCTCCCACGGCGAGTATCCATCAGAGCGTGCTCGGAAAAATCCTTTCAAACATGGCCGGCCACCGCAGCTCCTCCTCCCGCTCCCATAGCCCTAAGCCCGGTGACTGGGAGAAGTGTTCCGTCCCGCACAGTCGATTAGTAAAGTTACAGACCCAGGGATTTCTCCCTCCAGCGTATATGATCCCCGTTCGAGCCGGGCTCGCCACCTACAATGGCGGGGAGCAAGCGGAGAGATTTCCTAATCCCTCCAAAAGGGAGCGGGTATGCCTTGTCCCTTATTTGTTAAGGGGACTTGGATATCCAATCCATCCATTCCTCCGCGGGCTCCTGGAGTTCTATGGCCTCCAGTTGCATAATTTCACCCCTGCTTCCATCTTACACATCGCTGGTTATGTGGCCCTTTGCAAGCTGTTCCTGGGCTGCGAAGCTCACTTTGAGATGTGGAAGAGGCTATTCTGCCTTGTTCCCCGTACACAAAAGGGGTCAATATATCAAGTGGGCGGAGCCAAAATATGGCGCATCGCCGGGATCGGATACCTGTCCGGTACCCTGAAGAAGACGTCCGAAGACTGGCCTTCGGAGTGGTTTTATATGGAGGACGTCCCCCTTCCGAATCCTATTCGGATTGGTCTTCCCGAGTTCGACGATGCCCCTTTGAAGAAACGCCGAAGCTGGCGCCCACGGAGCCCTCGGGAGGAAGATAATGGAGAAGTCCTTTACATGATGGGCCGGATAAAGGTACTGGCTCAATCAGGACTGACAATAACCGAGGTTATGTCAATATGCATAATGCGGGGGGTGCAGCCACTTCAATATTGAGGCCACCCCATGTGGCACTTCAACGGGGAAGATGATGCCACACGTTGCGGGCATAAGGGACCGGACTCAGTTGCTGCTCTAGCAAAAATTATGTCCGATTTGTACAAGGGAGAGGAAGAGGAGTTCATCCGCATTAAGCCACGGGATGGATTCTCTATGTACAACCCTCCAAGTTGGGTGAGTTGCCACTCTTTACTCCCATCCTTCCCGCATTCGTCATCATATGTATTTACCGTGTCGTTTCGCGGCAGGAACTGCGAAAGGCTGTAAGGGAGGTCAACAGCCCGCCTCCACAACCGGAGGACCCTGACCGGGCCCTCGATCCCGGACTCGAAGAGGATCCGGACATATTCATGGAGCTGATCGACAGGATATTCTATCAATTAAGCTGTGATGATACCATGGTGGCCATTATAGCTGACTATCCTGGGCTACTCCCCGCATCGCACGTAAGTAAAACCAGAGTCCCAACTTCTAAAAAGGATCCCCATTTATGCACTTCACCTACCGTACACGTATGGTGTTTTACAGGGAAGGCCCTCGGGACGCCATGCCGAACCCGCAGTGTCTCGCCAACAAGGGGCACCAAATCCGGGCAGGCTAAAAAGGAAGGCGGTCCGGACTGCGACGCCGGCGCAGAGGTATGATACAAAACCTCGCTCCGTGGGTGTCGTCTTTTTAAAACATAATAACACCCATGTTTCCTAGAAGGAAAAACGCTCGCCGTACTATATCCGGAGAGGTTGCCGATCACGCCTCCACCAGTCGGGCTCCAGGGCTGGATACAGAGGCGGAAGCTAACACGGGGAACACGCCGGATGCTCCTCCTGCAGAGGATGTGGATAAAATATCCGCTACAAATTCCGAAGTGGAGAACGCCATGAATCACAGGCGTCGCCGGGCCGTACTCCGTGATGCTTGTTTCTCCCAAGAGGCGTTTGATGCCTTCAACTCAGGAGACGCATACATCCGTGCCGCTCAAAATGGTCTTGTCAGAGCCACGGACCAGTATGTAAAGGATATATGGGTAAGACAATTTGATGATTATATATATCAGTAGCCCCTCAGACTTGAAACAGTTGACACAACTGATTTAAGGATCATTATTTGGGCAGGTTCTTACAGAGAAGAATACTCAGTTGTTGCAAGAGCTGGAAGAGTGCAAGGCCTAGCTACGGGTCGCAGTTGCCGCATTGAAGGAGTCTGAGAAGGCCCCCTCTGGTAACACTTGTTTCTATTGCAAAGAATGACAGGTACCATATAGTATGCGACATGCATGCAAATCTAACAATTGATATTGCAGATGACTCCGGAGTGAATCCGGAGGCCACGCTGGGGAATGCGCAACATACTAATCGACAGCTAAATCTTTGGCGGCGTCTTACTGTGGTCGAGCAGAGAAAATGATCTCCAGGACACCAATATTCAGCTGGACGTGGAACTGAAAGATGTTCGGGCCCAGCTAGCCGACTCCATGAAGGAGAATAAGTGGCTTCGACGCGGCATATTCAGTAAGTGCTTGAACGAACCTTTGAAAAAGTTCGGCGAAGAAGCCGGCTAACAGAGTTATATCTGCAGGTATGCTGACGGGCCGTCCCGCGGAGGAGATGCCCGGGTCTGCGGGTGATCTTCTACCGGAGCTCTCACAACTGCACGAACAAGTTCGGCAGGTGATGTAGAGTATTGCCCAAGCCTTGTGGCCATCCATCTCCCCGCCCGGAGGCATGGGGGAGCTTATAGAAAAGCTCAAGGGAGCACGGCGGCGCTTCCGATTATGGAAGATATAGGCATGCCGACAAGGTGCACGGGAGGCCTGGGCCATGGTGAAGACGCGATATACCAAGGCTGACCCAAACCACATGGCCGCGGTCGGACCTGTGGGGCCCGATGGGAAAGAGATCCCCGTCAGTTTGGTGTATGACCAAGTAGAATTAGCCGCAAAGTTCTCCCAACAGGATTGTAGGCTAGACAGCCTGTTGGATGGGATAGAAGAAGAATTCAGTCAGTCGAAGTGACTGTGTACTTTAAATGACATATATAATGTCCCTAGCCGGATTGTAAATCATTTGTCATGGTGGACCTTTTCGCTTTGACCTCCGGACCTTATAGTCCGGAGTGTATCCGAATACCCGCTCAGTTATGTAAAAACCGGGGTATGCGTGGATACCAAGCGTAGGGCTCATAAGTGCTTGAACAGACAAGTACCAACTAGCTATGTTATATTACATGGATAGTAAGAAACATCTTCCAGGGAGAATAGTTCTGTTAAGGGTTCCTTTCCCTGGGTACGCATGCCTTAATGTGCATGTCCGAACTGCGAAAAAAGACACAGGCAAAAAATGTCTGGGGCATGTATCAAAATAAATAAAAGTCATCTTTTGTTCACCGACCGAATATTCCCTTAAGAATGCTAGCTTTCGGCTTCACCCAGTCTGAGGTACACATCCGGCTGGCTCGACAGTAACAATCGCAGAGGTGCTCCCCTTATGCCCTAACCGAATTAACGGGAACGTAGTGCATAAATACAAGAGCCAGGCAACCCAGCTTGGCCAAAACTTAAGTCATATCGATGCATATAATGGCGAAAAAAGGTACATGCGGAAGAATAACACATGGGCGGGGCATGAAGCCCAGAAAAGTAGTTATATTAAGCTTCTGTATAAGAAGCCCCCAGGTATAATGAGCGCGGGTAGCGCGCTAATATTGTGTAGTCAAGACACAAGTTTGCCTTTTAAGGCCTTGAGGAGAAGGGAAAAAGAAGAAAGAAAGAGAGAAAAGATAGATAAGGTATATGCAAAAAATGGACAGGGGTAAGGAGACGAACATAGAGTCCGGCACTAGGCGTAAAATCTTCGGAGTCTGGCTGCGTTCCATGGGTTTGGCTCGAGTCGATTGTCCGATGCATCCCGCAGACGGTACGCTCCGCCGGTCAGAACTTGGTCAATAATGAAGGGACCTTCCCATTTGGGCTTAAGCTTGTTCTTTTTCTTCTCCGACAGGCGTAGAACTAGTTCGCCAACGTTATAAGTTTTGGCCCGTACTTCTCTGCTTTGGTACCTTCGAGCCTATTGCTGATATAATGCGGAACGGGCTTTTTCCACGTCACGCTCCTCCTCCAGGGCGTCCAAACTGTCCTGCAGATCGAGATCGGCCTCTTTTTCTTCATACATGCACACTCGAGTGAGTCATGAATTATGTCGCAGGACAGAACCGCCTCTGCGCCGTACACCATAAATAACGGTGTGTATCCGGTAGTGCGATTCAGCATGGTCCACAGCCCCCATAGTATGGAGTCGAGCTCCTCTACCCAGTGCGTGTTAAACTCCTTTAAGGACTGCACTAATCTGGGTTTGATGTCGCTCATGATAAGACCATTTGCTCGCTCGACTTGACCGTTAGTTTGCGGGTGATAGACAAAAGCATAATTGAGCTTGATGCCTGAGGGAGTCCCGGATTAGGGGTTGTCCGGATAGCCGAACTATCACCGTTGGCCGGACTCCTGGACTATGAAGATGCAAGATTGAAGACTTCGTCCCGTGTCCGGATGGGACTTTCCTTGGCGTGGAAGGCAAGCTTGGCAATACGGATATGTAGATCTCCTACCATTGTAACCGACTCTGTGTAACCCTAACCCTATCCGGTGTCTATATAAACCGGAGGGTTTTAGTCCGTAGGACGAACAACAATCATACCATAGGCTAGCTTCTAGGCTTTAGCCTCCTTGATCTCGTGGTAGATCTACTCTTGTACTACCGATATCATCAATATTAATCAAGCAGGAGTAGGGTATTACCTCCATCGAGAGGGCCCAAACCTGGGTAAAAACATCATGTCCCTTGTCTCCTGTTACCATCCGCCTAGACGCACAGTTCGGGACCCCCTACCCGAGATCCGCCAGTTTTGACACCGACATTGGTGCTTTCATTGAGAGTTCCTCTGTGCCGTCGCCGTCAGGAAGGATGCCTCATCCCATCTTTAAAGACGATACTATCGCCAAAGGAGCCTTGGCCACTGGTCAGACTCTTCGGCTAGGTGGTTTTCTTATGACCGCCAGTTCGGCCACCGCGCTGACGATGACTTCTCGAGTCATCGAAACCAATCTTCACGTTAATTCAGAACTTGCCGAACAGTTGGATCCGATCGAGCTCTCCTCCGTAAACGAGCTCTTGGATCACATCGCCGCCCTGGGAGTCGCCACAGACTACGACCGGATCAGGCCTAAAACCGATCTGAGAGAGATCAACTCTCCCCAGGCTACCCATCATGTTGTTGTGATAGAGGAGCAATACGGCGATTCTTCTTCTATCTTAAGGACTAGCTACGTCCGGATTCCCGATCCTTCCATGCCGGATTCCCGCAGAGGGACAGATGTCGATCAAGCCCTGAAGTTAAAGTTAGGCGGCAGGTTGGATTCATTGGATAGCATTCAAAAATCCGAACTTCCAAGTTCGGAAACTTCTTGGCCCCTGAGTCTTAAATTGGACGGGGTTCCGGATCTAGTTCCACCCGCCCACCCAAACATTAGCGATCTATCCCGAATTCGGCAAGAGCCCACTGAAACATTACATCATTACTGGGCCAGATTCCTCCTAGTTATGGACAGGATAAAGGACTGCCGAAGGAGGACGCAATCTCACTTTTCTGCAATAATTGCACGGACAAGGGAATCCTAAACGCCATAAGTCGTCACGAAATTACACGCTTTCCTGACTTGGTGACCATAGTACAAAAGTATCGTGCGATGGAGAGTGCTTGGAAAACCGAAAGTAAATTTTGGGATAATCCGACCCCGAATACAGCCCTAGTCCGGAATAAAAGGGTGCATCATCACCAAGCACCTGGGTTATACACCAAAAACCAAAAACCCCTAAAGGGCACGGAACCGTCTTCGGAGGGTTGGCTAAGCGGACCTGCAAAATTCATAGCACGAGGGCGCCACTCCAACTCATAGCCTTCGAGCATGTTGGATACTACGGCAGGTGGCCAAAAGTGGCGAAGAGCTTCTAGCCTCAGAATCCCAGCCCAGCAACACCGGTACGGTATTAACAGTCTTCAAGACTTTCGCATCAAATAACATGCAGAAATGAACACTCCGCAACCTTGCCGAAGTCTACCAAGTAGCAACAATAAATCCATGGAGTGACACGGCTATTACCTTTAATGCCAGTGACGAACCCAAATTCCGAACAGCCCGAGCACCAGCCGCATTGGTCCTCAGTCCAATAGTGGACGGCTTTCGCCTTACTAAGGTACTCATGGATGGCGGCAGCGGACTAAACCTCATCTACGAGGAAACCCTCCGAAAAATGGAAATAGACTGGAACCGCATTGAGCAAAGCGGCACAACCTTTAGAGGAATAATCCCTAGCCGGGAAGCATGCTGCACAGGAAAAATCACACTAGACGTAGTGTTTGGCTCGCCGGACAATTACAGGTCCGAGGAGGTCACATTTCAAGTGGCCCCGTTGAGCAGCGGATATCATACTTTATTAGGGCGAGAGGCATTCACAATTTTTCAAGCTATACCCCATTATGGGTACATGAAGCTTAAAATGCCCTGACCTAACGGAATCATCACTCTTGCTAGTGATCCGAACATAGCACTCCGTGCCGAAAACAAGACAGCCGCACTAGCCCTCAAGGCACTATCCGAAGCCCTAGCGGCAGAAGAACTCACTGCGATGCGCTCCACGGTGAACAGGGACGATGTGATACTTGATAAAAGATCCAAGTCCACCTCTTTTAAACCAGCAGATGAAATAGTCAAATTCCAAGTCCACCCAACGGATCCTGCAAAGACGGCCTCCTTTGGGGCACAATTAAACCCTGATGTAGACGCCGCACTACAAGAATTTCTATGAGAAAATCGGGACATTTTGCTCGGCACCCTTCGACATGCCAGAATCCCACGTCGGCTGGCCGAGCACAGCCTAAATATCCTAAAAGGATTCAAGCCAGTCAAACAGGCTCTTCGGCGCTTTTCCGAACCCAAGAGACAGGCCATGGGAGAGGAGCTAGCCAAACTTCTAGAAGTCGGATTCATCAGAGATATATAACATCCGGACTGGCTAGCAAACCTGGTGATGGTACCAAAGAAGGATAAATCCTGGCGCCTATGTGTTGATTTCAAATACCTTAATAAGGCTTGCCCAAAGGATCCCTTCCCCCTCCCCCGCATTGATCAAATTATCGACGCCACAGCAGGACATGACTCATTGTGCTTCCTCGACACGTACTCCGGCTACCACCAAATCAAGATGGCGGAGCCAGACCAAGCTGCAACAGCATTCATCACTCCATACGGCCCATTCTACTTCAACACAATGCCCTTCGGGCTCAAAAACGCCGGCGCAACATATCAGCGCATGATTCAGACATGTCTGGCAAACCAGATCGGCAAAACAGTGGAAGCATATGTAGATGACGTGGTCGTCAAATCCAAGCATGTCGAAACTCTAGTAGACGACTTGAGGCTCACATTCGACAATCTCCGAAAATACGACATTAAGCTCAATCCGGAAAAATGCGTCTTCGGCATTCCAGCCGGAAAGCTCCTGGGCTTCATTGTGTCCGGTAGAGGAATTGAAGCAAACCCAGCCAAGATCCGAGCTCTGTCACAATTGGATATTCCAAAAGACCTCAAACAAATACAAAAATTAACTGGATGCGTAGCGGCTCTAAGCCGCTTTATTTCCCATTTGGGAGAAAAGGTGTTACCCCTTTACCGCCTCCTTCGATTACCTCAACACTTCGAGTGGACGGATGCCGCCACGGCCGGACTCGAAGAAATAAAGGCCATGTTGGCAACAAATCCGGTCCTGGCCGCGCCCAATGTGGGCGAACCAACGCTATTATATATCGCCGCAACACATCAAGTTGTCAGCGCGGTGCTCGTCGTCGAACGAGAAACGGACGGACACCGGTTCCCTCTCCAAAAATCGGTTTACTATGTGTCCACTGTCCTAACTCCATGCAAGTCCCGGTACCCACATTATCAAAAGATAGCATACGCGGTGTTCATGGCATCCCGGAAGCTGCGGCACTACTTTCAAGAGTGTTCGATAACGGTAGCCTCCGAAGTACCTCTTAACGACATTATAAACAACCGCGACGCGACGGGCCGGATTGCTAAATGGGCCATAGAGCTCCTTCCATTCGACATAACCTATAAGCCACGACGAGCTATTAAGTCGCAGGTTTTGGCCGACTTCATGGCGAATGGACCGTCGAACTCCCTAAAGAGTACGGCGATACTCCAATTGGATCATGCACTTTGACGGCTCCAAAATGTTGGCGGCACGGGGCTGGCATCGTTCGACGTCCCCACCGGGACACAGTCCAATACATCCTTCGATAATGTATACGGACTCCAACAACGCAGCGAATCGAGGCCCTTCGCACGGCCTCCGGATGGCGATCTCCATGGGCATCAAACGCCTAGAGGTGCGCGATTCAACCTCGCGATATCTCAAATAAACGGAGACTTTGATGCCAAAGATCCGAAAATGGCAGCGTATCGCAATGCGGTCCTAAAATGTCAGCACGGTTCAAGGGCTTGAATTTCATCATATAGCCCGGATAACAACCAGCGGCGGACATATTGGCACACATCGGTGCAAAACGCGATGCCGCCCGCCCAACATCTTCCTGGAACGGCTGTTCAAGCCATCCGTACTATGGGAAGGGGAGTCCGGAAATAACAATCCGGACCCAACCGCACTGCCCGACACCGAACACTCTGACACAATCGGAGGCTCTGACACCGAGATAACACCCTCCGCTCACGAAATAATGGCGGTTATCGCCCGTGGATCGGAACCATTCCTAGCCTACCTAACTAGGCAGAACTCCCCGAAGACCAAAATGAGGCTCGCTGCATAGTACGGCGATCTAAAGCCTACAAAGTCCATGAGGGAGAGCTCTATAAGAAAAGCACAACATGAGTCCTTCAAAGGTGTATCTCCGAAGAGGAAGGGCGAAACCTCCTGGCTGAAATTCATGCCGGACTGGGTGGCCACCACGCCGCAGCCCGGGCCCTTGTAGGCAAGGCCTTCTGTACAGGATTTTATTGGCCGACGGCCCGGGCAGATGCATAGGATTTAGTCCAACGATGCGTCGGTTGCCAGCTTTTTGCTAACCAAAGCCACATGCCACCCACCGCCCTCAAAACTATACCCATCACCTGGCCGTTCACGGTCTGGGAGCTTGACATGGTTGGACCCCTTAAGGGAGAAACCCACAAGCAAAAATACCTATTGGTCATGGTGGATAAATTCACCAAATGGATAGAGGCCAAGCCTGTTAAACGGCCAATCCGTGCGGTGATAGACTTCATATCGGGGTAGTGCACCATTACGGTGTCCCCACAGTATCATCACGATAACGGCACCAACTTCACGGCCGATGAGGTCAAATTATGGTGCAAAAACATGGGCATCAAGCTCGATTACTCCTCGGTCTATCACCCTCAAACCAACGGCCAAGTCGAGCGAGCAAACGGTCTAATAATGAGCGGCATTAAACCCAGGCTAGTGCGGTCCCTCAAGGAATCTAACACGACCGGGTTGAGGAGCTCGACCAGACTGGGGCTGCGGACCACGCTGAATCGCACTACCGGATTCACACCATTTTTTATGGTGTACGGTGTAGAGGCAGTCTTGCCCTGCGACATAATTCATGACTCACCTCGCGTGTGCATGTATGAAGAAAGAGAAGCCGAGCTCGATCGGCAGGACAGTTTGGACGCATTGGAGGAGGAGTGTGACGTGGCAAAAGCTCGTTCCGCATTTTATCAACAGCAGGCTCAAGATATCAAAGCGAGGAAGCACGGGCCAAAGCTTACAACGTTAGCGAACTAGTTCTCGCCGCCGGACAAGAAAAAGGACAAACTCAAGCCCAAATGGGAAGGTCCTTCATCATCGACCAGGTCCTGACCGGCGGAGCATACCGTCTGCGAAACGCATCGGATAACCGACTCGAGCCGAACCCATGGAATGCAGCCCGTCTACGACGATTCTACGCCTAAGCGCCGGACCCCAAGTTCGTCTCCTTCCTCCGTCCACATTTTCTATTTTTGCTGTCTTTTATTTCTCTCCTTCCTCCTCCTTCTTCTTGAAGCCTTTAGAGGCTCGTTTGCGCTTTGTTCGCACATATTTGACGCGTTGTCCGCACTCATTATACCTGGGGGCTTCTTTAACAGAAGCTTATTTATACGGGCTTCATGCCCAACACATGCGTCAAACTTCCGCATGTACCTTTTATTCACCATTATATGCATTGATATGACTTAAGTTTTGGCCAAGCTGGGTTGCCTGGCTCCTGTGCTTACCCCTACGTTCCCGATTGTTCGGCTAGGTGGTAAAGGGAGCACCTCTGCGATTGTTACTGCCGGGTCAGCCGGATGTGTACCTCAGACTGGGTGAAGCCGAAAGCTAGCGTTCTTAAGGGAATATTCGGTCGGTGAACTGAAAGATGATTTTTAACTATTTATCCATCTGCCCCCAGATGATTTTCTACTTTCTTTGCAGCTTTGACATGCACTTTAGGGCATGCCTCCCAGCGAAAGGAACCCTTAACGGAACTATTCTCACTAGAAGATGTTTCTTACTATCCATCTAATATAACATAACTAATTGGGCACTTGTCTGATACAGCAATAATGACCCCTACGCCTTGTCTCCATGCATGCCCCGGTTCTTATATAACCGCGAGGGTATTCGGACACACTCCGGACTATCGAGTCCCGAGGTTGAAGCGAAAAGGTCCGCTATGACAAACGATCTACAATCCGGCTAGAAGACATTTTTCATGTCATATTCAATTACATAGTCAACTCGACTCATTGTATTCCTCCTCAATGCCATCTAATAGGCTATCTAATTACAATCTTGCTGGGAATACTTGGCGGCCAATTCTACTTGGCCGTACACTAAGCTTACATGGATCTCCTTCCCATCAGGCCCCACAGGTCCGACCTCGGCCATGTGGTTTGGGTCAGCCTTCTTGTACCGCGTCTTTACCATGGCCCAGGCCTCCCTGGCGCCTTGACGGCAGGCCGATATCTTCCACAGTCGGAAGCGCCGCCGTGCTCCTTGAAGCCGCTCTGCCAGCTCCCCAATACCTTTGGGCAGGGAGATAGATGGCCACAAGGCCTGGCCGATGCATTTCATCACCTGTCGAACTCGTTCGTGCAGCTGACGCAGTTCGGGAAGAAGATCACCCGAAGAACTGGGGATCTCCCCTTCAGGACGACCTGTGAGCAAACCTACATACATGTTTATGTTAGTCGCCTTCCTCGCCGAACTCTTTCAAAGTTCGCTCAAGCACTTACTGAAAATGCCGCGACAAAGCCGTCGATTCTCCTTTACGGAGTCAGACAACTGGGCACGGACATCCTTTAGTTCCTCACCCAGTTGGGTGTTGGCATCTTGGAGGTTATTTTTCTCCTGCTGCACCCTCGTAAGCATGCTCTTGCCGGCCTTTAGCTGGCGCAGGAGCTGTTGCTTGTCCGGATCTAGTCCGGCGCCATATGCAATATTATTGTCAGATTTACACACACGCCGCACTTCATAAACTATTTATCTTTTGAAGCATATATTACCAGAAGGGGTCTCTGTAGCTCCCCCTGTAGCGGCTAGTGCGGCCTCAAGTTGGGCCTTGCATTCTTCAAGCTCCTGGGACAGTCGGGTATTCTTTTTTGTAAGATCATGCATAACAAATGATCCTTAAATCAGTTATTCTAACTATTTTAAGTCTCATGACTCTTGCATATATATAACTGTCAAATTTCCTCACCAGATGTCCTTTACATACTGCTCCGTGGCTCGCTAGGCCATCTTGAGCGGCACGGAGGTGCGATCTCCAATTGAAGGCATTTAAGGCCTCTTGGGAGAAACATGCGTCCACGAAGAACTGTCCGCGACGCCTTTGTGATTCATGGCGCCTCCACCTCGGAGTTGGTGGAGGACAATCTGTCGGCATCCTCTGTCGGAGGAGCATCCGACGACGCCTCGTGCTCGCCTCCGCGTCTGGACCCGGCTTTGGAGCCTGGGCTGGCGGAGGTTCGATGGCAACCTCTCCGACTCAGTCCGAGAGCGCTTTTCCTGAAAAGAGCACCAGCGTTAGTACACCTTCCAGAATCAATCCGGAATATGGTGACACGCCATACCGCTATGGGCGGAGTTTCGTCCGGACCGCACTTCTTTTTAGACTCTTGGGCCTCGCCTTTGTTGGCTAGCTAGCTGGCTCGGCCTCCCGCCTCAAGGCACCCCCTGCGAAACACCATTGGTATACGGTGATCCAAAAATAAGCACGGATGAGTCATTATCAGAATATTGGGACCTCGGTCTTAGTTACCTGTGAAGCTGGAAGTATTCCGGGGGAATCGGCCGTAATGGCGACCAAGGCATTGTCGATGCTAAGTTGGTGGAACACCCCGTCGATCAGCTCCACCTTTATATCCGGATCCTCTTCGGAGGCCAGATCGAGGGACCGTTCTGGATCCTCGGGTTGTGGAGGCGGGCTGTGTGTCTTCTCCACGGCCCGGCGCAGTTCCTGCGTAGAAACCATAAAATGAGATATTTAACCACGGGAACATGGATCGGACAGGCCACAAAGATATTTGCTTACCCAACTTCGAGGATTATTCAAGAAAACCCGCCGATGGATTGACGCGGAGAAAATCCTCCTCTTCCCCTTTGTACATGGCGGACAAGGTCTTCACCAGTTCGGTGACCGATCCCGGCCCTTTGCGGCCATGGCGGGTGGCGTCGTCCTCCCCGTTGTAATCCCACATGGGGTGGGCCCTATATTGGAGGGGCTGCACTCCCCTCATAATGTAGATTGCCTAACTCCAGTCATGGTCAATCCGGCATGAGCCAGTAATCTTATTCGCTCATCAAGTAAAGGACGCCCCGGTCATTTTCCCTCTGGGGCTCATGGCGCCAGCTTAGGCGCTTCTTCGAGAGGCGCTGCTAAACTCCTAAGGCCGATCCGAACAGGATCCGGCAGCGAGACGTCCTCCATGTAAAACCATTCCGAAGGCCAGTCTTCGGACGCCTTCTTCGGGGTTCCGGATAGATATCCGGTCCCAGCGATGCGCCATAGTTCGGCTCCGCCCACTTGATATATTGACCCCTCATGAGAACGGGGTACTAGGCAGAATAATCTCTTCCACGGTGCAAAATGAGCCTCAATGCCCAAGAACAGTTCGCAAAGGGCCACGAAGCCCGCGATGTGCAAAATGGAGGCAGGCGTAAGGTGGTGCAACTGGAGGACGTAGAACTCCAAGAGCCCCGGAGAAACGGATGGATTGGAAATCCGAGTCCTCTTACTAGATAAGAGATTTAGCATACCCGCCCCTTTAGAGGGATCGGGACACTCTCAGCTTGCTTTCCGCCCTTGTAGGTGGCAAGTCCGCTCGAACCGTAACCATGAAGGTTGGGGAAGAAATCCCTTGGTTTGGAGTATAACTAGCTCACAATGCGGATGAGCATCTCTTCCAATTTCTGTGCTGAGGGCTGGGAGCGCGAGAGGAGGAGCCGCGTCGACCCCATGATGGAATGGGCTTTGTTCAGAGGCGCCCGATGAAAGCTCGCAAGGGGGATGGTGTGACTCAGATCTAGATCCTCGCCTTTTATAGGCGGCTCATTTGCGCAGCTAGGGGTAAGTGTAAAATACCTGGCTTTTCGCATTCATTCAAACACGTGGAAGATGGCCATTATTGGGCGAGAAGCCAAGGAACGCAGCATTTATCGAAGCGGACACTATTCGACAAGTATATGGAATTTGAGAAGAACCCGCCTCGCAATGTCAAGACAACTACGGTCGGACTCATCGTCATTGAAGCCTGGTTCGGGGGCTACTGAGGGAGTCCCGGATTAGGGGGTGTCCGGATAGCCGAACTATCACCGTTGGCTGGACTCCTGGACTATGAAGATGCAAGATTGTAGACTTCGTCCCGTGTCCGGATGGGACTTTCCTTGGCGTGGAAGGCAAGCTTGGCAATATGGATATGTAGATCTCCTACCATTGTAACCGACTCTGTGTAACCCTAACCCTATCCGATGTCTATATAAACCGGAGGGTTTTAGTCCGTAGGACGAACAACAATCATACCATAGGCTAGCTTCTAGGGTTTAGCCTCCTTGATCTCGTAGTAGATCTACTCTTGTACTACCCATATCATCAATATTAATCAAGCAGGAGTAGGGTATTACCTCCATCAAGAGGGCCCGAACCTGGGTAAAAACATCGTGTCCCTTGTCTCCTGTTACCATCCGCCTAGACGCACAGTTCGGGACCCCCTACCCGAGATCCGCCGGTTTTGACACCGACAATGCCCATGTTGCTGCACCAAAGTTTTACCTTGTCGGCTGTAAAGTTCGTGCCGTTGCCAGTGATGATCGCTGTGGAGGACGCCATAATGGTGTACAACCCCCGATATGAAGTCTACCACCGGTCCGGATTCAACCGTTTTAACGGGTTTGGCTTCTATCCATTTGGTGAATTTATCTACCATGACCTGTAAGTATTTTTTCTTATGGGTTCCCCCTTTGAGGGGTCCAACCATATCAAGGCCCCAGACCGCAAAGGGCCAAGTAATGGGGATTGTTTGGAGAGCGGTAGGCGGCATGGCTTTGGTTTGCAAACAGCTGGCATCCGACGCAACGTTGGACCAGATCCTATGCATCTGCCCGGGCCGTCGGCCAATAGAAACCTATACAGAAGGCCTTGCTTACAAGGGCCCGGGCTGCGACGTGATGGCCGCCGAGTCCAGCATGGATTTTTGCCAAAAGCTTCCGCCCCTCCTCTTCGGAGATGCACCTTTGAAGGACTCCGGTAGTGCTTTTCTTGTAAATCTCTCCCTCGTGGACCTTGTAGGCTTTAGATCGCCGCACTATGCAGCGTGCCTCATTTTGGTCCTCGGGTAATTCCTGCCTAATTAGATAGGCCAGGAATGGTTCTGTCCACGGGGCGATGATGACCATTATCACGTGGGCTGAAGGTGTTATTTTGATGGCAGAGCCTCCGATGATGTCAGAGTGTTCAATATCTGGTGTTGTGGCCGGGTCCGGACTATTGTTACCGGTGTCCCCTTCCCATACCACGGATGGCTTAAACAGCCATTCCAAGAAGATGTTAGGTGGGACAGTGTCGCGCTTAGCGCCGATGCGGGCGAGGATATCCGCCGTCTGATTGTTTTCCCGAGCCACATGGTGGAATTCAAGTCCCTCGAACCGAGCTGACATTTTGAGGACGGCATTGCGATATGCAGCCATTTTTGGATCCTTTGCATTGAAGTCTACATTTATTTGGGATATTGTGAGGTTCGAGTCCCCACGCACCTCGAGGCGTCAAATGCCCATGGAAACTGCCATCCGAAGACCATGTAACAGGCCTCGATTCGCTGCGTTGTTGGAGTCTCTGTACGATTTGGAGTACGATTGATTGTATCTCCGGTGGGGACGCCGTGACGACGCCAGCCCCTAGACCAGCCAGCATTTTAGAGCCGTCGAAGTGCATGATCCAATTGAGTACGGTCGTACTCTTTAGGGAGTTCGCTTCGTCCATTCGACGATTTAAATCGGCCAAGATTTATGACTTAATGGCCCACCGAGGTTTATATGTTATGTCGAACGGGAGGAGCTCGATGGCCCATTTGGCAATCCGCCCGTGGCATCGCGTTGTTTATTATGTCGCTGAGCGGTACTTCCGAGGCCATCGTGATTGAACACTCTTGAAAGTAGTGTCGTAGTTTCGGATGCCATGAATACCGTGATATGCTATCTTTTGATAATGCGGTATCGTGATTTGCATGGAGTGAGGACAGTGGATACATAATATACCGCTTTTGAAGTGGGAGTTTATGTCCGTCCGCTTCTCGCTCGACGACAAGCACCGCGCCATAACTTGATGAGTTGCCGCTATATATAGCAGCATTGGTTCGCTGATGTTTGGCGCGCCAGATTGGGTTGGTGGCCAGGATGGCCTTTATTTCTTCCAATCCGGCCTTGGCCGCGTCCGTCCACTCGAAGTGTTCGGTGCACCGAAGAAGGCGATAAAGGGGTAACGCCTTTTCTCCTAATCGGGGGATAAAGCGGCTTAAGGCCGCCATGCATCCAGTTAATTTCTGGATTTGCTTGAGGTCAGTTGGGATAGCCAACTGTGACAGGGCTCGTATTTTAGCCGAATTTGCTTCAATTCCTCTACTGGAGACGATGAAGCCCAGGAGCTTTCTGGCGGGCACGCCAAAAACGCATTTTTCCGGTTTGAGCTTGATGTCGTATGTTCGGAGATTGTCGAACGTGAGCCTCAAGTCGTCTATTAGGGATTCGACGTGTCTGGTTTTAACAACCACATCGTCTATGTATGGCTCCACTGTTTTGCCGATCTATTTTTCCAGGCATGTCTGAATCATGCGTTGATACGTTGCACCGGCGTTCTTAAGCCCGAAAGGCATAGTGTTAAAACAGAAGGGGCCGTATGGGGTGATAAATGTTGTTGCGGCTTGGTCGGACTCCGCCATCTTAATCTGATGGTATCCAGAGTATGCGTTGAGGAAACACAATGAGTCGTGTCCTGCAGTAGCGTCAATAATTTGATTGATGCGGGGGAGGGGGAAGGGATCCTTGGGGCAAGCCTTGTTCAGGTCTTTGAAATCCACACATCGGCGCCAGGATTTATCCTTCTTTGGTACCATCACCAGGTTTGCTAGCCAGTCCGGATGTTTTATTTCTCTAATGAATCCGGCCTCCAGTAAATTGGCTAGCTCCTCTCACATGGCTTTTCTCTTAGGTTCAGAGAAACGCCGAAGAGTCTGCTTGACCGGCTTGAATCCATTTAGGATGTTAAGGCTATGCTCGGCCAGCCTGTGTGGGATTCCTGGCATGTCTGAGGGATGCCAGGCAAATATTTCCCAATTCTCGCGCAGGAACTCCCGTAGTACGGCGTTCCATTGGTTGGACTTGGAATTTGACTATTTCATCCGCTGGTTTAAAAGAGGTGGACTTGGATCTCTTGTCGAGTATCACATTGTCCCTGTCCACTGTGGAGCGTAGCACAGTTAATTCCTCGGCCGCGAGGGCTTCGAATAATGCCTCGAGGGCCAGTGCGGCTGTTTTGTTTTCGGCGCGGAGTGCTATGTCCGGATCACTAGCTAGAGTGATGATTCCATTGGGCCCGGGCATTTTGAGCTTCATTTACCCGTAATGGGGTATGGCTTGGAAGATCGTGAATGCCTCCCGCCCTAGAAGGGCGTGGTGTCCGCTACTGAACGGGGCCACTTGGAATGTGATTTCTTCAGACCAATAATTCTCCGGCGTGCCGAATAACACATCTAGTGTGATTTTCCGAGCGCATCGTGCTTCCCGACTAGGGATGATTCCTCTGAAGGCCGTGCTGCTTTGCTCAATGCGGTTCCTGTCTATTTCCATTTTTTGAAGAGTCTCCTCATAAATGAGGTTTAATCCGCTGCCGCCGTCCATGAGTACTTTAGTAAGTCGAAAGCCGTCCACAATTGGATTGAGGACCAAGGCGGCTGGTCCTCAGGCTGTTCGGAATTTGGGTTCGTCACTGGCATTGAAGGTGATAGTCGTGTCGCTCCATGGATTTATTGCTGCCACGTGGCAGACTTCAGCGAGGCCGCGGAGTGCTCATTTACGCCTATTATTTGAGGCGAAGGTCTCGAAGACTGTCAATACGGTATTGTTATCCACGGGATGGTGCTCTGCGGTGTTTTGAATGAGGAGATCCTCACCGCTCTTGGCCACCTACCGGAGTACCCAACATGCTCTAAGGCTGTGTGTTGGTATGGTATCCACTGTACTATGAATTTTGCAGGGCCCGTTAAGCCATCCCTCCAATACGGTTCCACGCCCTATAGTGGGCTTTTGCTTCTTTGTAATTGAGTCGGGCGACTTGTGAGAGTGCACCCTTTTAATTCGGACTGGGTGTCTAGTCAGAGCCGGATTATCCTAGAATTTTGTTTGGGTTTTCCAGGCGCTTTCCATCGCACAGTACTTCTGTACTATGGCCGCCAAGTCTGTGAAGTGTGTTATATCACGGTGACTTATGGCGTTGAGGATTCCCTTGTCCGTGCAATTATTGCAAAAGAATGAAATTGCGTCTTCCTCGCGACAGTCCTTGACCTTGTTCATTACAAGGAGGAATCTGGCCCAATAGTGATGTACTGTTTCCTGGGGATCTTGCCTAATGTGGGAAAGATCGTTTGTATCTGGGTGGGTGGGTGGATTTAAGTCCGAACTTTGACCCGATCCGGGACCCAGGGGCAGAGGAGTTTCCAATCTTGGAAGTTCGGGCTGCCCAATAGGTCCGGCCCGCTGCCTGATTCTAGGTTCAGGGTTTGGGCGGTGTCCTCCCGTAGATGGGTATCCGGCTCGGAGAGCTCAGGAATCCGGACATAGTTTGTCCTCAAGATAGAGGAAGAATCGCCGCATTGCTCTTCCACCACCGCTATCTGATGGGTGACCGGCAGAGAGTTAATCTCCCTTTGGTCGGGCTTAAGCCCAATCCGATCATAGTCCGTAGCGACTCCCAAAGCGGCGATGCGATCCAAGAGCTCGTTCAAAGAGGAGAGCTCCATTGGGTTCATCCGCCGGTAAACTCCGAGCCGATGTGAAGGCTGTTTTCGGCGACCCGAGAAGTCATCGCTCGGTGCAGCGGCCGAACAGCGGTCATGACGGCCCGCCTAGCCGGAGAGTTTGGCCTACGCATGTGGCTCCCCAGAGGTGATGTTGTCCCGACAACGAGACAAGCCATCCTTCCTTGTCGTGATGGCACGTGGAACTCTCAATGAAAGCACCAATGTCGGTGTCAAACCGCGGATCTCGGTAGGGGGTCCCGAACTGTGCATCTAAGGCGGATGGTAACAGGAGGCGGGGGACACGATGTTTACCCAGGTTCGGGCCCTCTCGATGGAGGTAATACCCTACTTCCTGCTTGATTGATCTTGATGATATGAGTATTACAAGAGTTGATCTACCACGAGATCGTAGAGGCTAAACCCTAGAAGCTAGCCTATGGTATGATTGTTGTTGTCCTACGGACTAAACCCTCCGGTTTATATAAACACCGGAGGGGGCTAGGGTTACACAGAGTCGGTTACAATGGGAGGAGATCTTCATATCCGTGTTGCCAAGCTTGCCTTCCACGCCAAGGAGAGTCCCATCCGGACACGGGACGAAGTCTTCGATCTTGTATCTTCATAGTCCAACAGTCCGGCCAAAGGATATAGTCCGGCTGTCCGGAGAACCCCTAATCCAGGACTGCCTCAGGGGGCACCCCCCCCCCCTCCTTGTCCAATTCGGACTTGGGGGGAGGGGCGCGCGGCTGCCCCTTGGCCACCTCTCCTCTACCACCACTTGGGCCATCAGGCCCAATAACCTCTGGGGGAGGGGGGTCCGGTAACCCCCGGTACACCGGTATATATATGATAACCCCTGGAACCATTCCAGTGTCCGAATATAGTCGTTCAATATGTCAATCTTCATGTCTCGACCATTTCGAGACTCCTCATCATGTTCGTGATCACATCCGGGACTCCGAACTACCTTCGGTACATCAAAACACATAAACTCATAATATAACCGTCATCGAACTTTAATCGTGCGGACCCTACGGGTTTGAGAACTATGTAGACATGACCGAGACACGTCTCCGGTCAATAACCAATAGCGGAACCTGGATGCTCAATTGGCTCCCACATATTCTACGAAGATCTTTATCGATCAAACCGCATAACAACATACGTTGTTCCCTTTGTCATCGATATGTTACTTGCCCGAGATTCGATCGTCGGTATCTCAATACCTAGTTCAATCTCGCTATCGCAAGTCTCTTTACTCGCCCCGTAATACATCATCCCGCAACTAACTCATTAGTTGCAATGCTTGCAAGGCTTAAGTGATGTGCATTACCGAGTGGGCCCGAGATTCCTCTCGACAATCGGAGTGACAAATCCTAATCTCAAATACGCCAACCCAACAAGTACCTTCGAGACACCAGAGAGCACCTTTATAATCACCCGCCACGTTGTGGCGCTTGGTAGCACACAAATTGTTCCTCCGGTAAACGGGAGTTGCATAATCTCATAGTCATAAGAACATGTATAAGTCATGAAGAAAGCAATAGCAACATACTAAACGATCAAGTGCTAAGCTAACGGAATGGGTCAAGTCAATCACATCATTCTCCTAATGATGTGATCTCGTTAATCAAATGAAAAATCTTTGTCTATGCCTAGGAAACATAACCATCTTTGATTAACGAGCTAGTCAAGTAGAGGCATACTAGTGACACTCTGTTTGTCTATGTATTCACACATGTATCATGTTTCCGGTTAATACAATTCTAGCATGAATAGTAAACATTTATCATGATATAAGGAAATAAATAATAACTTTATTATTGCCACTAGGGCATATTTCCTTCAGTCTCCCACTTGCACTAGAGTCAATAATCTAGATTACACAGTAATGATTCTAACACCCATGGAGCCTTGTTGTTGATCATGATTTTCTCGTGGAAGAGGCTGAGCCAACGGGTCTGCAACATTCAGATCCATATGTATCTTGCAAATCTCTATGTCTCCCACCTGGACTTGATCCCAGATGGAGTTGAAGTGTCTCTTGATGTGCTTGGTTCTCTTGTGAAATCTGGATTCCTTTGCCAAAGCAATTGCACCAGTATTGTCACAAAAGATTTTCATTGGACCCAATGCACTAGGTATGACACCTAGATCGAATATGAACTCCTTCATCCAGACTCCTTCATTTGCTGCTTCCGAAGCAGCTATGTACTCTGCTTCACATGTAGATCCCGCTACGACGCTTTGATTAGAACTGCACCAACTGACAGCTCCACCGTTCAATAAAAACACGTATCCGGTTTGCGATTTAGAATCGTCCGGATCAGTGTCAAAGCTTGCATCGACGTAACCATTTACGACGAGCTCTTTGTCACCTCCATAAAGGAGAAACATATCCTTAGTCCTTTTCAGGTATTTCAGGATGTTCTTGACCGTAGTGCAGTGATCCTCTCCTGGATTACTTTGGTCCCTCCCTGCTAAACTAATAGCAAGGCACACATCAGGTCTGGTACACAGCATTGCATACATGATAGAGCCTATGGCTGAATGCTACCTCTTGAGCACTGCGTTGGATTTCCCCGAAGAGGAGAGGATGATGCAGCAAAGTAGCGTAAGTATTTCCCTCAGTTTTTGACAACCAAGGTATCAATCCAGTAGGAGGCTACGCACGAGTCCCTAGTACCTGCACAAAACAATAGCTCCTCGCAACCAACGCGATTAGGGGTTGTCAATCCCTTCACGGTCACTTACGAGAGTGAGACCTGATAGAGATGATAAATAATATTTTTGGTATTTTTGATATAGAGATGCAAAGTGTAAAGTAAAAGGAAAAGTAAAAACAAAGCAAGTATTAAAGTGATGGATCTTGATATGATGAGAATAGACCCGGGGGCCATAGGTTTCACTAGTGGCTTCTCTCAAGAGCATAAGTATTCTACGGTGGGTGAACAAATTACTGTTGAGCAATTGACAGAATTGAGCATAGTTATGATTATATCTAGGTATGATCATGTATATAGGCATCACGTCTGAGACAAGTAGACCGACTCCTGCCTGCATCTACTACTATTACTCCACTCGTCGACCGCTATCCAGCATGCATCTAGAGTATTAAGTTAAAAACAGAGTAACGCCTTAAGCAAGATGACATGATGTAGAGGGATAAATTCATGCAATATGATAAAAAAACCATCTTGCTATCCTCGATGGCAACAATACAATACGTGCCTTGCAACCCTTTCTGTCACTGGGTAAGGACACCGCAAGATTGAACCCAAAGCTAAGCACTTATCCCATTGCAAGAACTACCAATCTAGTTGGCCAAACCAAACGGATAATTCGAAGAGACTTGCGAAGATAACCAATCATACATAAAAGAATTCAGAGAAGATTCAAATATTGTTCATAGATAAACTTGATCATAAACCCACAATTCATCGGTCTCAACAAACACACCGAAAAAAGAAGATTACATCGAATAGATCTCCACGAGAGAGGGGGAGAACATTGTATTGAGATCCAAAAAGAGAGAAGAAGCCATCTAGCTACTAGCTATGGACCCAAAGGTCTGAAGTAAACTACTCACACTTCATCGGAGGGGCTATGATGATGATGTAGAAGCCCTCCGATGCCCCCTCCGGCGGAGCTCCGGAATAGGCCCCAAGATGGGATCTCGTGGATACATGAAGCTGCGGCGGTGGAATTAGGTTTTTGGCTCCTCTTCTGATCGTTTGGGGGTACGTAGGTATATATAGGAGGAAGGAGTACGTCGGTGGAGCAACAGGGGGCCCACGAGGCAGGGGGGCGCCCCCCACCCTCGTGACCGCCTCTTTTGTTCCTTGGACTAGGGTCCAAGTCTCCTGGATCATGTTCAGTGAGAAAATCACGTTTCCGAAGGTTTCATTCCGTTTGGACTCCGTTTGATATTCCGCTTATTCGAACATCAAATAGGCAAAAACAGCAATTACGGCTGGGCCTCCGGTTAATAGGTTAGTCCCAAAAATAATATAAAAGTGGAAAATAAAGCCCAATATAGTCCAAAACGGTAGATAAAGTAGCATGGAGCAATCAAAAATTATAGATACATTGGAGACGTATCAGGCATCCCCAAGCTTAATTCCTGCTCGTCCTCGAGTAGGTAAATGATAAAAAGAGAATTTTTTATGCGGAGTGATACTTTAGCATAATTTCAATGTAAATCTTCTTAATTGTGGTATGAATATTCAGATTCGAAAGATTCAAGACAAAAGTTCATATTGACATAAAAATACTAATACTTCAAGCATATTAACTAAGCAATTATGTCTTCTCAAAGTAACATGGCCAAAGAAAGTTATCCCTACAAAATCATATAGTCTGGCTATGCTCCATCTTCCCCACACAAAATATTTAAATCATACTTTAACATTTTCAAAACCTTTTCAATCTTCACGCAATACATGAGCGTGAGCCATGGATATAGCACTATATGTGGAATAGAATGGTGGTTGTGGAGAAGACAAAAAGAGGGAAGATAGTCTCACATCAACTAGGCATATCAACGGGCTATGGAGATGCCCATCAATAGATATCAATGTGAGTGAGTAGGGATTGCCATGCAACGGATGCACTAGAGCTATAAGTATATGAAAGCTCAACAAAAGAAACTAAGTGGGTGTGCATCCAACTCGCTTGCTCACGAAGACCTAGGGCATTTGAGGAAGCCCATCATTGGAATATACAAGCCAAGTTCTATAATGAAAATTTTCCACTAGTATATGAAAGTGACAAAATAAGAGACTCTCTATCATGAAGATCTTGGTGCTACTTTGAAGCACAAGTGTGGTAAAAGGATAGTAGCATTGTCCCTTCTCTCTTTTTCTCTCATTTTTATTTTTTTATTTGGGCCTTTTCTCTTTTTTATGGCCTCTTTTTTTTTCTTTTTTTCTTTTTTTTTCGTCCGGAGTCTCATCTCGACTTGTGGGGGAATCATGGTCTCCATCATCCTTTCCTCACTTGGGACAATGCTCTAAAAATGATGATCATCACACTTTTATTCTTCTTACAACTCAACAATTACAACTCGATTCATAGAACAAAGTATGACTCTATATGAATGCCTCCGGCGGTGTACCAGGATATGCAATGAAACAAGAGTGACATGTATGAAAGAATTATGAACGGTGGCTTTGCCACGAATACGATGTCAACTACATGATCATGCTAGCAATATGACAGTGATGGAGCGTGTCATAATAAACAGAACGGTGGAAAGTTGCATGGCAATATATCTCGGAATGGCTATGGAAATGCCATGATAGGTAGGTATGGTGGCTGTTTTGAGGAAGATATATGGTGGAAGGATGGGGAAAAGTGCGTATAATCCATGGACTCAACATTAGTCATAAAGAACTCATATACTTATTGCAAAAATCTAGAAGTTATCAAAGCAAAGAATTACGCGCATGCTCCTAGGGGATAGATTGGTAGGAAAAGACCATCGCCTCGTCCCCGACCGCCACTCATAAGGAAGACAATCAATAAATAAATCATGCTCCGAGTTCATCACATAACGGTTCACCATACGTGCATGCTACGGGAATCACAAACTTCAACACAAGTATTCTTTAAATTCACAACTACTCAACTAGCATGACTCTAATATCACCATCTTCATATCTCAAAACAATTATCAAGCATCAAACTTTTCTTAGTATTCAAAGCACTCAAAAGAAAGTTTCACATATCTTGAACACCAAGTATATTAATATTAAGCAAATTACCATGCTATTAACGACTCTCAAAATAATCTAAGTGAAGCATGAGAGATCAATAGTTTCTTTAAAACAAATCCACCACCGTGCTCTAAAAGATCTAAGTGAAGCACCAGAGCAAAAATTATCACGCTCAAAAGATATAAGTGAGGCACTATGAGCAAAAACTATCAAGCTCAAAAGATATAAGTGAAGCACATAGATCAGAACTATCAAGCTCAAAAGATATAAGTGAAGCACATAGAGTATTCTATCAAATTCCAATTTATGTATGGCTCTCTCAGAAGGTGTGTACAGCAAGGATGATTGTGGTAAACTAACAAGCAAAGATGCAAATAATACAAGACGCTCCAAGCAAAACACATATCATGTAGTGAATAAAAATATAGCTCCAAGTAAATTACCGATGGAAGTAGATTTAAAGAGGGATGCCTTCCGGGCATCCCCAAGCTTTGACTTTTGGTGTCCTTGATTATCTTGGGGGTGCCATGGGCATCCCCAATCTTAGGCTCTTGCCACTCCTTGTTCCATAATCCATCAAAAGAATTTACCCAAAACTTGAAAACTTCACAACACAAAACTCAATAGGAATCTCGTGAGCTCTGTTAGAGAAAGAAAACAAAAGACTACTTTAAGGTACTGTAATGAACTCATTCTTTATTTATATTGGTGTTAAACCTACTGTATTCCAACTTCTCTATGTATTATAAAATATTTTACTAGCCATAGATTCATCAAAATAAGCAAACAACACACGAAAAACAGAATCTGTCAAAAACAGAACAGTCTGTAGTAATCTGTAACTAACACAAACTTCTGGAACTCCAAAACATCTACCAAAATTAGACGACCTAGAAAATTTGTTTATTGATCAGCAGCAATTGGAATCAGTATTTTATCACGTTCTGGTGATTTTTAATAATTCGGGCACTGAGCGCAAAGTTTCTGGAAATTACAGCAAGATCAAGTAACTATCATCCAAGAAGATTCAATAGGTCTAGCGTGGCACCAACACTAATTAAAAAATAAAACCACATCTAAACAGAGTCTAGATGGATTATTTATTCCTAAACAGCAAGTAAAAATATTGGGTTGCCTCCCAACAAACGCTTTTTCTTTAAAGCCTTTTTAGCTAGGCATTAAAATTTCAATGATGCTCACGTGAAAGACAAGAATTGAAGCATAAAGAGAGCATCATAAAACATGTGACAAACACACTTAAGTCTAACATACTTCCTATGCATAGGCATCTTATAGGCAAACAAATTATCAAGGCAAGCAAAAACTAGCATAAGCAAGGAAGCAGAAAAGAACAATAGCAATCTCAACATAACGAGAGGTAATTTAGTAACATGAAAATTTCTATAACCATATTTTACTCTCTCATAATAATTACATGTAGGATCATAAGAAAATTCAACAAAATAGCTATCACAATAAATACTTTCAACATGATCCACATGCATGCAAAGTTGACACTCTTTCGAAATAGTGGGATTAACATTAACTAAAGTCATGACCTCTCCAAACCCACTTTTATCAAAAACTTCATAAGATTGAACATTATCCAAATATGTGGGATCTAAAGTTAACAATCTTCCAAACCTACTTTCAATATTATTTCAAAAAATATTATCAATCTCATATTCATCATGGGGATTAAATAAATTTTCAATATCATAAGAAGAATCACCCCAATCATGATCATTGCAACAAGTAATAGACATAGCAAAACTAGCATCCCCAAGCTTAGGGTTTTGCATATTATTAGTACAATTGACATCAAGAGAATTTATAGTAAAATCATTGAAATCATGCTTTTCATCGAGGGAACTATCAAGCATGGGTGCAATAGCAACGATCTCATGCTTAACATACGGAACTATAGCAAATTCGTCTTCATAAATATTAGCATCATGGCCACAAGAATAGCAAGCATCATGTTCATCAAGGGATATTTCAACCAAATCATCGAAATCATCATTATCTATAGATTCATGCATATCATTATTTTCTTCCAAAGCAACGGTCATTCTTTCAATAAATTCTTGGACATAGACATTAGGAGCAAGGTTTTCATTGCAATATTTAAGTATGACAGAATTTTCAGATTTGTTGTGAGTAAAATCATACTTTTCAATCAAAGAAGCAACTTCATGAGCACCCTTAAAAACGACAAATTCTTTAATTTGTTCGATATCATAGTAACTATAAACACCCTTTGCATAAGAAGAGAAGATTTCATTATCATTGAACTCACATAGGTAGGGAAGGTGTTTTTTACGGTTCTTAGAGCAACAAGTAAAATCACACATTTCACAAAGATTCAAAGCATAGCATAGCAAACTATTTATATGATACCATAAGAGCTTCCCCTTTTCAGACAAAGGATGACGCACAAAATGAGCATGCTCATCTAAAGATTTCCCATCAACTAGGCTAGTTAGGGTTTCAGCACGAGCGCATAAGGATCGAAGATGATCCAAGTAGAACACTTTAAGTGGACCATATCAATAGATTTTCAGCAAGCGAAGATGCAAGCATATAGAAGGCACAAGGAAACACAAAAAAGATACATACGGGAAGAAGGCGAACAAAAAAGAGAGGGCGAATAAAACGGCAAGGGTGAAGTGGGGGAGAGGAAAAGGAGAGGAAAATGGCAAATAATGTAATGCGGGAGATAGGGATTGTGATGGGTACTTGGTATGTTGGCTTTTATGAGACTCCCAAAGAATCATGGCAGAAATTCTTCTTGCTACCTCTTGAGCACTGCGTTGGATTTCCCGAAGAGGAGAGGATGATGCAGCAAAGTAGCGTAAATATTTCCCTCAGTTTTGAGAACCAAGGTATCAATCCAAAGAGGAGGCTACGACGAGTCCCTAGTACCTGCACAAAACAATAGCTCCTCGCAACCAGCGCGATTAGGGGTTGTCAATCCCTTCACATTCACTTACGAGAGTGAGATCTGATAGAGATGATAAATAATATTTTTGGTATTTTTGATATAGAGATGCAAAGTGTAAAGTAAAAGGAAAAGTAAAAACAAAGCAAGTATTAAAGTGATGGAGATTGATATGATGAGAATAGACCCGGGAGCCATAGGTTTCACTAGTGGCTTCTCTCAAGAGCATAAGTATTCTACGGTGGGGGAACAAATTACTGTTGAGCAATTGATAGAATTGAGCATAGTTATGACTATATCTAGGTATGATCATGTATATAGGCATCACGTCTGAAACAAGTAGACCGACTCCTGCCTGCATCTACTACTATTACTCCACTCGTCGACCGTTATCCAGCATGCATCTAGAGTATTAAGTTAAAAACATAGTAACGCCTTAAGCAAGATGACATGATGTAGAGGGATAAATTCATGCAATATGATAAAAAAAACCATCTTGTTATCCTCGATGGCAACAATACAATATGTGCCTTGCAACCCTTTCTGTCACTTCTCCCATTGCAAGAACTACCACAAGATTGAACCCAAAGCTAAGCACTTCTCCCATTGCAAGAACTACCAATGTAACATCCCAAAATTCTAAATTTTGGAATGTTATAAACAAATAGATAGTTTTGATTGATTGTTTGATTGATTGACTGAAAGTGAGTGAATTCGAATTTTTTTTGAAAGTTAAATGAGAGGGAATAAAAGGACTTTCCCAAACTTTCATTTTCTTTTCTGATCTTCATGAATTCAAATTCTTTTCACCACAAAACCCTGGAGAGAAGATGACATGACTTCTTCCATTTATTTAAATGACAAGGGGTGCTGAAAATATTTGAATTTCATTTGAAAATATTTCCAATTCTGAAACTTTATGCAACTCAATGATTTTCACGAGTGAAGATAAAATGACTTCTTCAAATTATATGAAATATGAGTTGGGAATTTCAAAGAATTAAATTCAAAGTTCTTTTGAATTTATTTTCAATTTGGGTTATTTGATTTTATTCAAATTATTTTCTCCAAAAATACAATATATGGAAAATAGGGTAACATGATTCCCTACATCAGAAAATTGGAGAGAAATAAATTTGAATTCATTTTGGTATTTTTAAAATGATTTTTGTTGGATTTTATTAGAGCAGAAGCACTCTTTGCTTTATTTGAATTTTTGTGTATTTTATTTGAAGCTAGAATAATGTTCATGTCATAAAAAATCTTTTTCTAAATTTTTTTATGTATTACTTTTGTTTGTCTGGAAAAATATTTTTTTTAAAAAAAAATCCTCGCGGACCGAACTGGGCCGGCCCAGCTCCCACCAGCCATGGCCCACCTGCCCATCATTGTCTTCCAAATGGGATCGGAGTCCCGAGCAAGCACGCATCGCCGCCGCCGTGCCCGACCCGGCCTCGCCCGCGTTTGGCCCCTCCTCCACGCCACCGCCTCCCCCTCCTCCTACAAAAACCGCCGCCGGACCCCTCTCTCTCTCCCACGCATCTCGCTGCATCTAAGCCGCCGCTGCCGTCGCCAGCCTCGCTCTCGGCCGCCGCTGACCCCACCTCCAGACGCGCCTCGCCGAGCCGCACCTCGGTGTCTACTCCGTCGTCGCCGCCGACGCCCGCAGTCGTCGCCCTGCTCCTCGCCGATGCCCGCCGCCGCGGGAAGCCGCAGAGATTCGCCGCCGGTTTTCCGACGGAAAACCGCCCCGATCGGTAAAAACCTAGATCGGATTTTTGTTTCAGTTTTTATTTTTAGATCGGTTTTCTTTTAGTTAGATCTTTAAAGCGAGCGTTCAATGGTTAGGCCTGTGTAGTGGACGAATTCGCCGCTTAAGCTTTTGTAGCGAATGTTCATTGTTTAGATTTTTCTTTTTCTTTTTAATTTCTGCCAGGGACCCGTCTGTGAATATTTTATTTACAGAATAGCCCCTGGTTTTCAAACCCTCACAACTTTTTACTCATTAGTCCAAATCCAACGAAACCAACACCCACTTCTTCGTTATGATCCCCTCTATCCAGTAATCCAACTTAAACTTGTTTTTGAAAGTTTAAATTTTGAATCAGATCATATTTGAATTTGAACTTCGTTTGATCATAACTTGAGTTTTATAACTCCGTTTGAGTCGATTCTTTTTGCAAATCGAAGCTCTTGACCTAAACTTTATGATAAGGCCAAATTAACATAGTTTTGGTACTGTTAGAAATTGTTTTATTCTGCAAGAGTTATTTGTTTGGTTTTGATGTTTTCCGAGTTGTTCTCTTCGTTCTTTCCGATCTTTTGAGTGATTGCTTATGTGTGGTTACTATTGCTTGCTCACGATAGATTGACCGGAGTGTGACGAGTAGAACTATCAAGAGTTTTGAGTGCGAATCATCTTCATAAACATTGCAGGCAAGTTCACACTTTGATCATATCCCTTTTCATACCCAGTTTTTATGCATTAGTTTCAACCCTCAAACATTGCATGAGTAGGATTGATAACATGTGGGTATTGGGAAGTAGTTGATGAGGTAGGAACCTATTGCCCTGTTTATTACCAAACCCTTGGGAGTTACTTCAACGATATGCTTATAATGCCATGCTATGCTCGTAGACGTGGATTGGGTTTGAGTGAATATCCATGACAGATGTGAGATTGATAATTAATGGTTTATTTAAGGTGGCAACATTAATACACATCTGGGTGGATTGAGGTACCTGGTTATTCCAGGATTGCCTGTCTAGGCACCTGGGTAGACCAGGATTGCTGCTTTCTTTTGGGACCGCCACCTGCACTCAAAGGGATCATGAGATTATTCATGCTAGAAACTTCCGTGTGCAGCCACAAGACATTTTGGGCTCGCATAGTTGATTAAGTCGTGCGAACTCTTACAGGTAGACTAGCGATGTAGGGAAAGTAGGTGTACCGGTCTATCCATCGTAAGGTGCTAGCGCTTCTGAAAGACTATGTATCGGTCATCCGTTTCTCAAACATCATGTAGTGCGAGAAATCCAACGGAGGCGATCGAGTCTTGTGGGGAAAAGTGCGCAAACCTCTGCAGAGTGTATAAACTAATCATGGTTAGCCGTGTCCCCGGTTATGGATGTTTTGAGTATCTAGTACTTGGATATCATGTGAATCTCATCATGTTACTTTAAATACTTTTGTTGGGTTAATGATGATATTTTTAATTGGGATTGAGAATGCTGTCAACCATTCTCAATGTTTAACAACCACCATGATAGTTAAATAAATTTATTCCTTTGCAGTAGGGAAAAATTGGCTTTTCGCAAAAATATTATAACCATAGAGCCTCCACCAGCCAAATATGCATGTAGTGATAGCCTTTATTCATCATTGCTCTATGGTGTGAATTTGCCAGTACATTCAATGTACTGACCCTTTGTGGCTGTAACGTATCATGTTGCAGGATCTTACGATGAGTAAGGGATACGTTAGGGTTACGATTTCTACACTCAACTTTGCCGTTGGTGTTGATGGGAATCCACAACTTTGTTACTTCCGCTATTTTGGATTGAGGTAATAGTATTTACGTTACTTTATACATGTGATTTACCTCTGTTATAAATCCTCGAGTACTGTGTGTGTCAGCATACCGATCCAGGGATGACACTTAAGCATAGAGACTTGATCCATTCGGGTCGGGTCGCTACAAGATGGTATCAGAGCACATGTTGACTGTAGGACATGACCCTAGAAGCTGGCAAGCCCATAGGAAAGATTTTTCTCTACAACTTCATTTTCAAAATGATCTTTTACCTCTCTTCTCTTCTGAGCTTATTCAAATATTCCCTTTTAGTGAGACCGTATCCCTTTCCCCTTTTGACCACTCAAAGATTCGGCTGATGAGACCACTCCAAGAAGTACAAGATAACGGACAATTAAGACCATTTTGGAATGAAGAGGAATTTTTACCGTGCATTACAATGACGGAAACTACAACGGTGAAGACTCCGAAGACTAGGAGAATTTGAAGGCTTTGAAGAATTTCCAGATTTGTATGACCAAGGAAGGCTACCTTTATGGAACCTGGCGGACTATGGAAGCTGTCAATACCCGAGATCAAGGTGTACTGAAGAAAGACCGAAACATGGGGCATTAGAACTCAAAGTTTTTGTCAAGAAAACCCTAAGATAGGAGATATCAGTTATGGAATGAAAGCTCATGGCAGTAACATGGGCATAGACATGGCTAACCATGGTGTTATTGCCCGCCTATGCTATTGTCACCATGCGGAGTTAAGCGTGCAGATGCATGGAAGAATTGGATGGTAGAAGGCTGATGGATCATCTGTTAGCAAAGGATGCAACTTTAACCTTAGCTGGTGTATCACCAGGATCTGGAGTGTTACATCAAGAAGCTTAAAGATGAACCTTCAGGAAGTCGTATTTTGACAAGGAAGTATTTTGAGAAGAACTCGGGACCAGAAACCAAAAGTAGCCAAGCAGGAGGAGCTAAACCTCAAGAAATCAGAGATCCGTTAGGAACTAGACCATGGTTCATGCCAAGGATGTTGAAATCTAGAAGTTTGAAATGCAACTCCGGAATATTAAAGGATGTCACGAGAGATTTCACGCCAACAGAGATGATTTGGCAAAAGGACAAACACGATTGGAAGAAGCCATCGAAGACATGATCAAGACTGGAAGAGTTTGATGACTTTGAAGATTTATTGACCTTTAGAAGACTAAATCCCTATATAGACTTAAGTTAGATGCGACGATTGTGAGCTGTCATTTGTTTGATATTTTTCCTACAGCCACAATAAAATCTGTCTTTTCAAAACTATTGTTCGTATTGTGTGTATCCCTCTCTATCTCTCTTATCCCACCCCAAGCCCATGGACCCAATAGAGGATGAATGGAGATGAGCTTATATTTTCTGGACCGATGAGTCAATTGGAGATGGACCAATGGATTCAGAACATGGAGGATCATATGGAGAATGACACTATAGCCAGAAAGGATATGACCCAGCATGCTCTTCCGTTCTTTGAAAGAGGTGCTGCTACCTGGTGGAGGATGTACCAAACCATCAATGGATGGCAAGGAGTAACCATTTGGGAAGAATTTAAGTTGACTCTGCTAAAGTCTCGGCTTGTGTCCCAGAAGTTGAAGCCTTATGGAAATGATATGGAGAAAGTGCATGCAAGCTTGGGGGAGAAATAGGACACAACCATAAAGAACACCAGTATGAATACTCTCATAAGTGGGGGATTACCAAAGAAGTTAGCCGAGGATCTCAGGGAACTTCGGTTGGAGATTGTTCCCAAAGGTTTTGTTGCAGCAAATGGAAGTTCATCCTACATTGTTGGGAAAGATCCGTGAAGCTCAGAAGGATGACAAAGAGATTGCTGAGTTAAAAGAGAGGATGAGCAAAGGAAAGGCCAAAGGTTTTCGTAAGGATGAGCACGACACCTTATGGTTAGAGGACCGTGTATATGTGCCCAATAATGCAAAGATCAGGAAGTTAATACTTCAGGAGGCTCATGACTCACCATACTCGATTCGCCCTGGAAACACCAAGATGTATTTGGATTTGAAGGAGCGATTCTGGTGGACTGGTATGAAGAAGGATATTGCGGAGTATGTAGTCATAGGTGATGTATGCCAGAGAGTAAAGGCAGAGCATCAGAAGCCAGCCGGATTACTACAGCCTATGCCGATACCCCAAATGGAAGCAGGATAAGCTTGGCATGGATTTCATTACCGGATTTCCCAGAACCCGAACGGGATATGATTCTATCTGGGTAGTAGTTGATTCGCTTGACCAAAGTGGCTCACTTTATCCCAGTAAAAAACCACCTATACAAGTGCGAAGTTGGCCAAGATATATTTGACCAGGATCATATGTCTGCATGGAGTTCCGAGGACCATGTATCAGATAGAGGAACACAGTTTACCTCAAAGTTTTGGAATCAGCTTCACCACACTTTGGGTACTAGGCTAGAGTTCAGTACAGCCTTTCATCCGCAGACAGATGGATAAATCAAGAGAGTCAATCAGATTCTGGAGGACATGTTGAGAGCGTGTGCGCTAGGTTATGGATCTAGTAGTGATGATAATCTACCTTACACGGAGTTCTCATACAACAACAGTTACCCACAGTTTGAAGATGACCCCTTTTTAAGCTTTGTATGGGAGAAGGAGCCAGACATCGTTGATGTGGGATGAAGTTGGAGACCATCAGTTGTTTGGACCAAATGTGATCAAGAAGTCAGAAGAGAATGTTAAGTTGATTCGAGATAGACTGAAGGTAGCTCAATCCAGCGTAAGAGTTATGCACTCAAAAACGCAAGGAGGTAGTCTATGAAATTGGAGATAGAGCATGTCTTCGTGTGTCCCCTCTGCGAGGAGTTAAACGATTTGGAGTTAAGGGAAAGTTAGCCCCGAGATTTGTAGGACCATACCGAGTTTTGGAGCGTATGGGAGTAGTGGCCAACAAGTTGGAGTCACCCGAAGGACTGTCAGGAGTTCATGATGTGTTTCATGTTTCCCAGTTGAAGAAGTGCCATGCAGAGATGGCCAATATTCCCCTGTAAGGACGCTTGACCCTAGAAAGGATAATGATGTTCCACGAAGTGGAGTATGGATTCCATAAGTATAAGTTTTTATCTCGGTATGTGGGATATCCCACGAGGATGAAGAGATAAATTACTATTGGATATAAAGGAGGTATGATGTTGGAAATATGGATCAATGGAAATTCCATGACGAGTCTGAGTAATCATGCCCTAGTTTGGTGCCAATAGAAGGAAGGAAGACAATACAATTGGATGGATTTAAGAATACTAGGAAGTTGGAAGTTGGAATAATGATCAAGCCCGAGGATAAGTTCAAGGACTACAAGTGATGAGATGGGCTATAACCCACAGTGCCCTGTGACCTGCCAAGAAGCAAGCACATTCTTGTCAAGGAAAACCGTGGAAGAAGTTACGATTTTTTCAACCGACGATTCTATAGGAGTTTACGCAAAACCCGAGAGTTGTTAAGGAACGATAGATGTTTGTTTGGCTTGCGTAATCAATGGATTTATCCGAACTTGGTTCGTCGACAAGAGAAATCCTGCAATGCTTGTGAGGATGACCGAGTGTTAGAATGCAAGATTTGCTAAACCATGTACAAGGTAATGATTTAAAAGGGATGGATTGATCACCATACCGACTTACTCTTATTATTCGCCTTGCTATATGGGATGGTAAATCTGAGTGACTTACCTATAGTAGAGAGACGACGATCAAAACCTTGTTTGAACCTTAGAATGGTATAAGTATTTTCCCTTGTACACGGCAGCTGTTGCCAATCGTAGCATATACGGTGAGGTTCAACCCAGACCCGTTTTCTGCAGGAGAAACCATAAATTGTTGACCACCATGAGATATCGATAGTTGTTTAGTATTGGCGCCAGACTCGTCGGCTAAGAAGACCCAGTCTCGGAATAACCTTACCAATATGAAAGGACAGAAGAATTGAGAAAAAGGTTATGCCACTACCGGAAGAGCCCAGAGAAGGAATTTTTCCGAGAATCTGAGAAGACCAACACTGTCAAGAATAAGGATGGAGTATATGAGTTTTGTTGGAACCGTAACCATGCTTCTAAGGATGGTAGCACCCCAGACCCCGGAGACGATCGATGGATTTTGAGAAGACCCCCAAACCCTAACCTATTTCTTGCTAGCCTCTCCGAATCTCGAGGACGAGATTCATTTTAAGGGTGGTAGGTTTGTAACATCCCAAAATTCTAAATTTTGGAATGTTATAAACAAATAGATAGTTTTGATTGATTGACTGAAAGTGAGTGAATTCGAAAAAAATTTGAAAGTTAAATGAGAGGGAATAAAAGGACTTTCCCAAACTTTCATTTCTTTTCTGATCTTCATGAATTCAAATTCTTTTCACCACAAAACCCTGGAGAGAAGATGACATGACTTCTTCCATTTATTTAAATGACAAGGGTGTTGAAAATATTTGAATTTCATTTGAAAATATTTCCAATTCTGAAACTTTATGCAACTCAATGATTTTCACGAGCGAAGATAAAATGACTTCTTCAAATTATATGAAATATGAGTTGGGAATTTCAAAGAATTAAATTCAAAGTTCTTTTGAATTTATTTTCAATTTGGGTTATTTGATTTTATTCAAATTATTTTCTCCAAAAATACAATATATGGAAAATAGGGTAACATGATTCCCTACATCGAAAAAATTGAGAGAAATAAATTTGAATTCATTTTGGTATTTTAAAATGATTTTTGTTGGATTTTATTAGAGCGAAGCACTCTTTGCTTTATTTGAATTTTTGTGTATTTTATTTGAAGCTAGAATAATGTTCATGTCGTAGAAAATCTTTTTCTGAAAATTTTGATATATTATATGCCTATTTAATATTTTTATTTATTTTGTTTTATTACTTTTGTTTGTCTCGAAAATATATATTTTTAAAATAATCCTCATGGACCGAATCGGGCCGGCCCAGCTCCACCAAAGCCATGGCCCACCTGCCCACCACCTGTTTTCCAAATGGACGGAGTCCCGAGCAAGCACGATCGCCGCCCGTTGCCGACCCGGCCTCGCCAAGGCTTGGCCTTCCTCCGCCACCGCCTCCCCCCTCCTATAAAAACCGCCACGACCCTCTCTCTCTCCCCAGATCTCGCCAAGATCTAAGCCGCCGCAGCCATGTCCGAAAGCCAGCCACGCCGCCGCCTCGCCTCGGCCACGACCCCACCTCCAGACGCGCCTCGCCGAGCCGCCCCTCCGTGTCTACTCCGTCGTTGCCGCCGACGCCCGCAGTCGTTGCCCTGCTCCTCGCCGATGCCCGCCGCCGCAGGAAGCCGCGGAGATTCGCCCTGCTCCTAGATCGGATTTTTGTTTCGGTTTTTATTTTTAGATCGGTTTTCTTTTAGTTAGATCTTTATAGCGAGCGTTCAATGGTTAGGCCTGTGTAGTGGATGAATTCGCCGCTTAAGCTTCTGTAGCGAATGTTCGTTGTTTAGATTTTTCTTTTTCTTTTTAATTTCGGCCAGGGACCCGTGTGTGAATATTTTATTTACAGAATAGCCCCTGGTTTTCAAACCCTCACAACTTTTTACTCGTTAGTCCAAATCCAACGAAACCAACGCCCACTTCTTCGTTATGATCCCCTCTATCCAGTAATCCAACTCAAACATGTTTTTGAAAGTTTAAAATTCGAATTAGATCAGGTTTGAATTTGAACTTCATTTGATCATAACTTGAGTTTTATAACTCCGTTTGAGTTGATTCTTTTTGCAAATCGAAGCTCTTGACCTAAACTTTATGATAAGGCCAAATTCACATAGTTTTGGTACTGTTAGAAATTGTTTTATGCTGCAAGAGTTATTTGTTTGGTTTTGATGTTTTCCGAGTTGTTCTCTTCGTTCTTTCCGATCTTTTGAGTGATTGCTTATGTGTGGTTACTATTGCTTGCTCACGATAGATTGACCAGAGTGTGACGAGTAGAACTATCAAGAGTTTTGAGTGCGAATCATCTTCATCAACATTGCGTGCAAGTTCACACTTTGATCATATCCCTTTTCATACCCAGATTTATGCATTAGTTTCAACCTCAAACATTGCATGAGTAGGATTGATAACATGTGGGTATTGGGAAGTAGTTGATGAGGTAGGAACCTATTGCCTGTTTATTACCAAACCCTTGGGAGTTACTTCAACGATATGCTTATAATGCCATGCTATGCTCGAGACGTGGATTGGGTTTGAGTGAATATCCATGATGATGTGAGATTGATAATTAATGGTTTATTTAAGGTGGCAACATTAATACACATCCGGGTGGATTGAGGTACCTGGTTATTCTAGGATTGCTGTCTAGGCACCGGGTAGACCAGATTGCCTGTTTTCTTTTGGACCGCCACCCGTGCTCAAAGGGATCATGAGATTATTCATGCTAGAAACTTCCGTGTGCAACCACAAGACATTATGGGCTCTGGCATAGTTGATTAAGTCGTGCGAACTCTTACAGGGTAGACTAGCAGATGTAGGGGAAAGTAGGTGTACCGGTCTATCCATCGTAAGGTGCTAGCGCTTCTGAAAGTATGTCTCGGTCATCCGTTTCTCAAACATCATGTAGTGCGAGAAATCCAACGGAGGCGATCGAGTCTTGTGGGGAAAAGTGCGCAAACCTCTGCAGAGTGTATAAACTAATCATGGTTAGCCGTGTCCCTGGTTATGGACGTTTTGAGTATCTAGTACTTGGATATCATGTGAATCTCATCATGTTACTTTAAATAATTTTGTTGGGTTAATGATGATATTTTTAATTGGGATTGAGAATGCTGTCAACCATTCTCAATGTTTAACAACCACCATGATAGTTAAATAAATTTATTCCTTTCCAAAGAGGGAAAATTGGCTTTTGCAAAAATATTATAACCATAGAGCCTCCACCAGCCAAATATGCATGTAGTGATAGCCTTTATTCATCATTGCTCTATGGTGTGAATTTGCCAGTACATTCAATGTACTGACCCTTTGTGGCTGCAACGTCTCATGTTGCAGGATCTTACGACGAGTAAGGGATACGTTAGGGTTATGATTTCTACACTCAACTTTGCCGTTGGTGTTGATGGGAATCCACAACTTTGTTACTTCCGCTATGTTGGATTGAGGTAATAGTATTTACTTTACTTTATACATGTGATTTACCTCTGTTATAAATCCTAGAGTACTGTGTGTGTCAACTGATCCAGGGATGACACTTAAGCACAGAGACTTGATCCATTCGGGTCGGGTCGCTACAACCAATCTAGTTGGCCAAACCAAACAGATAATTCGAAGAGACTTGCGAAGATAACCAATCATACATAAAAGAATTCAGAGAAGATTCAAATATTGTTCATAGATAAACTTGATCATAAACCCACAATTCATCGGTCTCAACAAACACACCGCAAAAAGAAGATTACATCGAATAGATCTCCACGAGTGAGGGGGAGAACATTGTATTGAGATCCAAAAAGAGAGAAGAGGCCATCTAGCTACTAGCTATGGACCCGAAGGTCTGAAGTAAACTACTCACACTTCATCGGAGGGGCTATGTGATGATGTAGAAGCCCTCCGTGGTGGATGCCCCCTCCGTCGGAGCTCCGGAACAGGCCCCAAGATGGGATCTTGTGGATACAGGAAGTTGCGGCGGTGGAATTAGGTTTTTGGCTCCTCTTCTGATCGTTTGGGGGTACGTAGGTATATATAGGAGGAAGGAGTACGTCGGTGGAGCAATAGGGGGCCCACGAGGTAGGGGGCGCGCCCTAGGGGGGTCGCCCCCCACCCTCGTGACCGCCTCTTTTGTTCCTTGGAGTAGGGTCCAAGTCTCCTGGATCATGTTCGGTGAGAAAATCACGCTTCAAGGTTTCATTCCGCTTGGACTCCGCTTGATATTCCATTTCTTCAAAACACTGAAATAGGCAAAAAGCGCACTCAGGCTGGGCCTCCGGTTAATAGGTTAGTCCCAAAAATAATATAAAAGTGGAAAATAAAGTCCAATATAGTCCAAAACAGTAGATAAAGTAGCATGGAGCAATCAAAAATTATAGATACGTTGGAGACGTATCACTGAAGCATAGGGAACATCTTTCATTTTCTCTCTATCTTCTGCAGTGGTCGGGCATTGAGTCTTACTCAACTTTAGTCTTACTCAACTTCACACCTTGTAACACAGGCAAGAACCCTTTCTTTGCTTGATCCATTTTGAACTTCTTCAAAACTTTGTCAAGGTATGTGCTTTGTGAAAGTCCAATTAAGAGTCTTGATCTATCTCTATAGATCTTGATGCCCAATATATAAGCAGCTTCACCGAGGTTCTTCATTGAAAAACTCTTATTCAAATATCCTTTTATGCTATCTAGAAATTCTATATCATTTTCAATCAACAATATGTCATCCACATATAATATCAGAAATGCTACAGACCTCCCACTCACTTTCTTGTAAATACAGGCTTCTCCAAAAGTTTGTATAAAACCATATGCTTTGATCACAGTATCAAAATGTTTATTCCAAATCCGAGAGGCTTGCACCAGTCCATAAATGGATCGCTGGAGCTTGCACACTTTGTTAGTTCCCTTTGGATCGACAAAACCTTCCGGTTGCATCATATACAACTCTTCTTCAAGAAATCCATTCAGGAATGCAGTTTTGACATCCATTTGCTAAATTTCATAATCATAAAACGCGGCTATTGCTAACATGATTCGGACAGAATTAAGCATCGCTACGGGTGAGAAGGTCTCATCGTAGTCAATCCCTTGAACTTGTCGAAAACCTTTTGCAACAAGTCGAGCTCTATAGACAGTAACATTACCGTCAGTGTCAGTCTTCTTGAAGATCCATTTATTCTCGATGGCTTGCCGATCATCGGGCAAGTCAACCAAAGTCCATACTTTGTTCTCATACATGGATCCCATCTCAGATTTCATGGCCTCAAGCCATTTTGCGGAATCTGGGCTCACCATCGCTTCTTCAGAGTACGTAGGTTCGTCATGGTCTAGTAACATAACCTCCAGAACAGGATTACCGTACAACTCCGGTGCGGATCTTACTCTGGTTGACCTACGAGGTTCAGTAACAACTTGATCTAAAGTTTCATGATCACCATCATTAGTTTCCTCACTAATTGGTGTAGACGTCACAAGAACCGGTTTCTGTGATGAACTATTTTCCAATAAGGGAGCAGGTACTGTTACCTCATCAAGTTCTACTTTCCTCCCACTCACTTCTTTCGAGAGAAACTCCTTCTCTAGAAAGGATCCATTATTAGCAACAAATGTCTTGCCTTCGGATCTGTGATAGAAGGTGTACCCAACAGTTTCCTTTGGGTATCCTATGAAGACACATTTCTCCGATTTGGGTTCGATCTTATCAGGTTGAAGCCTTTTCACATAAGCATCACAGCCCCAAACTTTAAGAAACGACAACTTTGGTTTCTTGCCAAACCACAGTTCATAAGGCGTCGTCTTAACGGGTTTTGATGGTGCCCTATTTAATGTGAATGCGGCCGTCTCTAAAGCATAACCCCAAAATGGTAGCGGTAAATTAGTAAGAGACATCATAGATCACACCATATCTAGTAAAGTACGATTACGACGTTCGGACACACCATTACGCTATAGTGTTCCGGGTGGCGTGAGTTGCGAAACTATTCCGCATTGTTTCAAATGTAGACCAAACTCGTAACTCGAATATTCTCCTCCATGATCAGATCGCAGAAACTTTATTTTCTTGTTATGATGATTTTCAACTTCACTCTGAAATTCTTTGAACTTTTCAGACTTATGTTTCATTAAATAGATATACCCATATCTGCTTAAATCATCTGTAAAGGTGAGAAAATAACGATACCCGCCGCGAGCCTCAACATTCATTGGACAACATACATCAGTATGTATGATCTCCAACAAATCAGTTGCTCGCTGCATAGTTTTGGAGAACGGCGTTTTAGTCATCTTGCCCATGAGGCATGGTTCGCAAGTACCAAGTGATTCATAATCAAGTGATTCCAAAAGTCCATCAGTAAGGAGTTTCTTCATGCGCTTTACACCAATATGACCCAAACGGCAATGCCACAAATAAATTGCACTATCATTATCAACTCTGCATCTTTTGGCTTCAACATTATGAATATGTGTATCACTACTATCGAGATTCATCAAAAATAGACCACTCTTCAAGGGTGCATGACCATAAAAGATATTACTCATATAAATAGAACAACCATTATTCTCAGATTTAAATGAATAACCGCCTCGCATCAAACAAGATCCAGATATAATGTTCATGCTCAACGCTGGCACCAAATAACAATTATTTAGGTCTAAAACTAATCCCGAAGGTAGATGTAGAGGTAGTGTGCCGATTGGCGATCACATCAACTTTGGAACCATTTCCCACGCATCATCAACTCGCCCTTAGCCGTTGTTCGCTAATCCATAGTCCCTGTTTTGAGTTGCAAATATTAGCAATGTAACCAAGATCAAATACCTGTGTGCTATCTGCGAGCCACGTAAGGTACACATCAATAACATGTATATCACATATACCTTTGTTCACCTTGCCATCCTTCTTATCTGCCAAATACTTGGGGCAGTTCCGCTTCCAGTGGCCAGTCTTCTTGCAGTAGAAGCACTCAGTCTCATGCTTAGGTCCAGACTTGGGTTTCTTCTCTTGAGCAACAACTTGTTTGCTATTCTTCTTGAAGTTCCCCTTCTTCTTCCCTTTGCCCTTTTTCTTGAAACTGGTGGTCTTATTGGCCATCAACACTTGATGCTCCTTCTTGATTTCTACCTCTGCAGCCTTTAGCATTGCGAAGAGCTCGGGAATCGTCTTATCCATCCCTTGCATGTTATAGTTCATCACGAAGCTCTTGTAGCTTGGTGGCAGTGATTGAAGAATTATGTCAATGACGCTATCATCTGTAAGATTAACTCCCAGTTGAATCAAGTGATTGTTATACCCATACATTCTGAGTATATGCTTACTGACAGAACTATTCTCCTCCATCTTGCAGATGTAGAACTTATTGGAGACTTCATATCTCTCAATCAAGGCATTTGCTTGAAATGTTAACTTCAACTCCTGGAACATCTCATATGCTCCATGACCTTCAAAACGTCGGTGAAGTCCCGGTTCTAAGCTGTAAAGCATGGCACACTGAACTATCGAGTAGTCATCAGCTTTGCTCTGCCAGACATTCATAACATCTGGTGTTGCTCCTGCAGCAGGTTTGGCACCCAGCGGTGCTTCCATGACGTAATTCTTCTGTGCAGCAATGAGGATAATCCTCAAGTTACGGACCCAATCCGTGTAATTTCTACCATCATCTTTCGACTTTGCTTTCTCAAGGAACGCACTAAAATTCAACGGAACAACAACACGAGCCATCTATCTACAACAAACATGGACATGCAAAATACTATCAGGTACTAAGTTCATGATAAATTTAAGTTCAATTAATCATATTACTTAATAACTCCCACTTAGATAGACATCCCTCTAATCATCTAAGTGATCACGTGATCCAGATCAACTAAACCATAACCCATCATCACGTGAAATGGAGTAGTTTTCAATGGTGAACATCACTATGTTGATCATATCTACTATATGATTCACGCTCAACCTTTCGGTCTCAGTGTTCCTAGGCCATATCTGCATATGCTAGGCTCGTCAAGTTTAACCTGAGTATTCTGCGTGTGCAAAACTGGCTTGCACCCGTTGTAGATGGGCGTAGAGCTTATCACACCCGATCATCACGTGGTGTCTGGGCACGACGAACTTTGGCAACGGTGCATACTCAGGGAGAACACTTTTATCTTGAAATTTAGTGAGAGATCATATTATAATGCTACCGTCAATCAAAGCAAGATAAGATGCATAAAAGATAAACATCACATGCAATCAATATAAGTGATATGATATGGCCATCATCATCTTGTGCTTGTGATCTCCATCTCTGAAGCACCGTCATGATCACCATCGTCACCGGCGCGACACCTTGATCTCCATCGTAGCATCTTTGTCGCCTCGCCAACTATTGCTTCTACGACTATCGCTACCGCTTAGTGATAAAGTAAAGCAATTATGTATGATTGCATTGCATACAATAAAGCGACAACCATATGGCTCCGCCAATTGTCGATAACTCGGTTCCAAAACATGATCATCTCATACAATAAAATATAGCATCATGCCTTGACCATATCACATCACAACATGCCCTGCAAAAACAAGTTAGACGTCCTCTACTTTGTTGTTGCAAGTTTTACGTGGCTGCTACGGGCTGAGCAAGAACTGTTCTTACCTACGCATCAAAACCACAACGATAGTTCGTCAAGTTAGTGATGTTTTAACCTTCTCAAGGACCGGGCGTAGCCACAATCGGTTCAACTAAAGTTGGAGAAACTGACACGCGCCAGCCACCTGTGTGCAAAGCATGTCGGTAGAACCAGTCTCGCGTAAGCGTATGCGTAATGTCGGTCCGGGCCGCTTCATCCAACAATACCGCCGAACCAAAGTGTGACATGCTGATAAGCAGTATGACTTGTATCGCCCACAACTCACTTGTGTTCTACTCGTGCATATAACATCAAAGCATAAAACCAGGCTCGGATGCCACTGTTGGGGAACGTAGAAATTTCAAAAAAATTCCTACGCACATGCAAGATCATGGTGATGCATAGCAACGAGAGGGGAGAGTGTGTCCACGTACCCTCGTAGACCGAAAGCGGAAGCGTTAGCACAACGTGGTTGATGTAGTCGTACGTCTTCACGATCCGACCGATCAAGTACCAAACACATGGCACCTCCGAGTTCAGCACACGTTCAACTCGATGACGTCCCTCGAACTCCGATCCAGCCGAGCTTTGAGGGAGAGTTCCGTCAACACGACGGCGTGGTGACGATGATGATGTTCCATCAACGCAGGGCTTCGCCTAAGCACCGCTATGATATGACCGAGGTGGATTATGGTGGAGGGGGGCACTGCACACGGCTAAGAGATCCAAGGGATCAATTGTTGTGTCCCTAGGGGGTGCCTCCCTCCCCGTATATAAAGGAATGGAGGAGGGGGAGGGGTCCGGCCACCCTTGGCGCGCCCCATGAGGAGTCCTACTCCCACCGGGAGTAGGACTCCCCCCCTTCCATGTTGGAGTAGGAGAGGAGAGGGAAGGAGAGAGAAGGGGAAAGGAAAGGGGGGCGCCGCCCCCCCTCCTTGTCTAATTCGGACTTGGGGGGGGGGGAGGACCGCGCGGCTGCCCCTTGGCCGCCTCTCCTCTTCCACCACTTGGGCCCATGAGGCCCAATAATAACCCCCGGGTACTCCGGTATATATCCGATAACCCCCGGAACCATTCTGATGTCCGAATATAGTCGTCCAATATATCAATCTTCATGTCTCGACCATTTCGAGACTCCTCGTCATGTCCGTGATCACATCCGGGACTACGAACTACCTTCGGTACATCAAAACACATAAACTCATAATATAACCGTCATCGAACTTTAAGCGTGTGGACCCTACGGGTTTGTCAATAACCAATAGCAGAACCTGGATGCTCATATTGGCTCCCACATATTCTACGAAGATCTTTATCGATCAAACCGCATAACAACATACGTTGTTCCCTTTGTCATCAGTATGTTACTTGTCCGAGATTCGATCGTCGGTATCTCAATGCCTAGTTCAATCTCGTTACCGGCAAGTCTCTTTACTCGTTCCGTAATACATCATCCCACAACTAACTCATTAGTTGCAATGCTTGCAAGGCTTAAGTGATGTGCATTACTGAGTGGGCCCAGAGATACCTCTTCGACAATCGGAGTGACAAATCCTAATCTCAAAATACGCCAACCCAACAAGTACCTTCGGAGACACCGTAGAGCACCTTTATAATCACCCGATTCGTTGTGACGTTTGGTAGCACACAAAGTGTTCCTCCGGTAAATGGGAGTTGCATAATCTCATAGTCATAGGAACATGTATAAGTCATGAAGAAAGCAATAGCAACATACTAAACGATCAAGTGCTAAGCTAACGGAATGGGTCAAGTCAATCACATCATTCTCCTAATGATGTGATCCCGTTAATCAAATGACAACTCTTTGTCTATGGCTAGGAAACATAACCATCTTTGATTAACGAGCTAGTCAAGTAGAGGCATACTAGTGACACTCTGTTTGTCTATGCATTCACACATGTATCATGTTTCCGGTTAATACAATTCTAGCATGAATAATAAACATTTATCATGATATAAGGAAATAAATAATAACTTTATTATTGCCTCTAGGGCATATTTCCTTCAGTGATAAAGAGTTCGTCATAAAGTGTTACGTCGATGCAAGCTTTGACACCGATCTGGATGACTCTGAGTCTTGATCTGGATACATATTGAAAGTGGGAGCAATTAGCTAGAGTAGCTCCATGCAGAGCATTGTAGACATAGAAATTTGCAAAATACATACAGATCTCAATATGGCAGACCCGTTGACTAAACTTCTCTCACGAGCAAACCATGATCACACCTTAGTGCTCTTTGGGTGTTAATCACATAGCGATATGAACTAGATTATTGACTCTAGTAAACCCTTTGGGTGTTGGTCACATGGCGATGTGAACTATGGGTGTTAATCACATAAAGATGTGAACTATTGGTGTCAAATCACATGGCGATGTGAACTAGATTATTGACTTTAGTGCAAGTGAGAGACTAAAGAAAATATGCCCTAGAGGCAATAATAAAGTTGTTATTTTATATTTCCTTATATCATGATAAATGTTTACTATTCATGCTAGAATTGTATTAACCGCAAAACTTGATACATGTGTGGATACATAGACAAAACACCGTGTCCCTAGTAAGCCTCTACTAGACTAGCTCGTTAATCAAAGATGGTTAAATTTCCTAACCATAGACATGTGTTGCGATTTGATGAACATGATCACATCATTAGGAGAATGATGTGATGGACAAGACCCATCCATTATCTTAGCATGTTGATCGTTTGGTTTTATTGTTATAGCTTTCTTCATGTCATATACATATTCCTTTGACTATGAGATTATGCAACTCCCGGATACCAGAGGAATACCTTGTGTGCTATCAAACGTCAGAACGTAACTGGGTGATTATAAATATGCTCTACAGGTATCTCCGAAGGTGTTTATTGGGTTGGCATATATCGAGATTAGGATTTGTCACTCCGAGTATCGGAGAGGTAGCCCTCTCGGTAATGCACATCACGATAAGCCATGCAAGCAATGTGATTAATGAGTTAGTTACGGGATGATGCAGTACGGAATGAGTAAAGAGACTTGCCGGTAACGATATTGAACTAGGTATGAAGATACCGATGATCGAATCTGGGGCAAGTAACATACCGATGACAAAGGGAATAACGTATGTTGTCATTACGGTACGACCGATAAAGATCTTCGTAGAATATGTGAGAACCAATATGAGCATCCAAGTTTCGTTGTTGGTTATTGACCGGAGAGGTGTCTCGGTTATGTCTACATAGTTCTCGAACCCGTAGGGTCCGCACGCTTAACGTTCGATGACGATTTGTATTATATGAGTTATGTGATTTGGTGACCGAATGTTGTTCAGAGTTCTGGATGAGATCACGGACATGACGAGGAGTCTCGAAATGGCCGAGAGGTAAAGATTGATATATTGGATGATAGTATTCGGACACCAGAAGTATTCCGGATTGTATCGGGTACATATCGGAGTACCAGGGGGTTACCGGAACCCCCCGGGGGAAGATATGGGCCATAGGAGGGAGGCACTGATGGGGAACGTAGTAATTTCAAAAAATTTCCTACGATCACGCAAGACCATGGTGATGGCATAGCAACGAGAGGGGAGAGTGTCCGCCCACGCACCCTCGTGAGACCGAAAGCGAAGCGTTATAACAACGCTGTTGATGTAGTCGACGTCTTCACGATCCGACCGATCCAAGCACCGAACGACGGCACCTCCGAAGTTCTCGCACACGCTCAGCTCGATGACGATCCCCTGACTCGATCCAGCAAAGTGTCGGGATGAGTTCCACAAGACGACGGCGTGGTGACGATGTTGATGATCCACCGACGCAGGGCTTCGCTTAAGCTCATGACGATATGACTTCTCCGCGCAGGCTTCGCCTAAGCTCCGCGACGATATGACCGAAGTGGAATATGGTGGAAGGGGCACCGACACGGCTAAGGAAAGATCCGTAGATCAACTTGTGTGTTCTAGGGTGCCCCTGCCTCAGATATAAAGGAGCCAAGGGGAGGTGGCCGCCAAGGAGGAGGCGACAAGGAGTCCTACTCCTCCGGGAGTAGGATTCCCTCCAATCCTAGTTGGATTAGGATTCCGAGAGGAAAGAGAGAGAGGGGGCGGCCCACCTTTCCTAGTCCTAATAGGACTAGGGAAGGGGCGCGCGCCACCTAGGGCTGGCCCTTTCTCCTTTCCTCCAAGGCCCACTATGGCCCATGTAGTTCCCGGGGTTCCGTAACCTCCTGTACTCCGTAAATTCTCGATTTCACTCGGAACACTTCCGATGTCCAAATGTAGGCTTCCAATATATCAATCTTTATGTCTCGACCATTTCGAGACTCCTCGTCATGTCCGTGATCACATCCGGACTCGAACAACCTTCGTGCATCAATACTTATAAACTCATAATGAACTGTCATCGAACGTTAGCGTGCGGACCCTACGGGTTCGAGAACTATGTAGACATGACCTAGAACCATTCTCGGTCAATAACCAATAGCGGAACCTGGATGCCCATATTGGTTCCTACATATTCTACTGAAGATCTTTATCGGTCAAACCGCATAACGACATAATGTTGTTCCCTTTGTCATCGGTATGTTTACTTACCCGAGATTCGATCGTCGGTATCCTATACCTAGTTCAATCTCGCTACCGTAAGTCTCTTTACTCGTTCAGTAATACATCATCTTACAACTAACTCATTAGTTGTAATGCTTGCAAGGCTTAAGTGATGTGTATCACCGAGAAGGCCTAGAGATACCTCTCCACAATCGGAGGACAAAACCTAATCTCAAATACGCCAACCCAACAAGTACCTTTGGAGACACCTGTAGTACTCCTTTATAATCACCCGATTACGCCAGACGCTTGGTAGTACCCAAGTGTTCCTCCGTAAATGGGAGTTGCATAATCTCATAGTTACAGGAACATGTATGAGTCATGAAGAAAGCATTAGCAACATACTAAACGATCAAGTGCTAAGCTAACGGAATGGGTCATGTCAATCACATCATTCTCCTAATGAGGTGATCCCATTAATCAAATGACAACACATGTCTATGGTTAGGAAACATAACCATCTTTGATTAATGAGCTAGTCCAAGAGAGGCATACTAGTGACTATCTGCTTGTCTATGTATTCACACATGTATTATGTTTCCGGTTAATACAATTCTAGCATGAATAATAAACATTTATCATGGTATAAGGAAATAAATAATAACTTTATTATTGCCTCTAGGGCATATTTCCTTCAGCCTCCCACTTGCACTAGAGTCAATAATCTAGATTACAAAGTAATGATCCTAACACCCATGGAGTCTTGGTGCTGATCATGTTTTGCTCGTGGAAGAGGCTTAGTCAACGGTCTCGCAACATTCAGATCCGTATGTATTTTGCAAATCTCTATGTCTCCCACTTGGACTTGGTCCCAATGGAATTGAAGCGCCTCTTGATATGCTTGGTCCTCTTGTGAAATCTGGATTCCTTTGCCAAGGCAATTGCACCAAGATTGTCACAGAAGATCTTCATCGGTCCCGATGCACTAGGTATGACACCTAGATCGGAAATGAACTCTTTCATCCGCACTCCTTCATTTGCTGCTTCCAAGCAGCTATGTACTCCGCTTCACATGTAGATCCCGCCACGACGCTTTGTTTAGAGCTGCACCAACCGACAGCTCCACCGCTTAATAAAAACACGATCCGGTTTGCGATTTAGAATCGTCCGGATCGGTGTCAAAGCTTGCATCGACGTAACCATTTACGACTAGCTCTTTGTCACCTCCATATACGAGAAACATATCCTTAGTCCTTTTCGTATTTCAGATGTTCTTGACCGCTGTCCATGATCCACTCTGGATTACTTTGGTACCTTCCCGCCAAGCTTACAGCTAAGCATACGTCAGGTCTGGTACACAGCATTGCATACATGATAGAGCCTATGCCTGAAGCATAGGGAACATCTTTCATTTTCTCTCTATCTTCTGCCGTGGTCGGGCATTGAGTCTAACTCAATCTCACACCTTGTAATACAGGTAAAAAACCTTTCTTTGCCTAATCCATTTTGAACCTTTTCAAAACTTTATCAAGGTATGTGCTTTGTGAAAGTCCAATTAAGTGTCTTGATCTATCTCTATAGATCTTGATGCCCAATATGTAAGCAGCTTCACCGAGGTCTTTCATTGAAAAACTTTTATTCAAGTATCCTTTTATGCTATCCAGAAATTCTATATCATTTCCAATCAATAATATGTCGTCCACATATAATATTAGAAATGCTACTGAGCTCCCACTCACTTTCTTGTAAATACAAAGCTTCTCCAAAAGTCTCAGATAAACCCATATGCTTTGATCACACTATCAAAGCGCTTATTCCAACTCCGAGAGGCTTGCACTGCACCATAAATTGATCATTGGAGCTTGCACACTTTGTTAGTACCCTTTGGATCGACAAAACCTTCTGGTTGCATCATATACAACTCTTCTTCTAGAAATCCATTCAAGAATGCAGTTTTACATCCATTTGCCAAATTTCATAATCATAAAATGCGGCAATTGCTAACATGATTCGGACAGACTTAAGCATCGCTACGGTGAGAAAGTCTCATCGTAGTCAACCCTTGAACTTGTCGAAAACCTTTTGCAACAAGTCGAGCTTTGTAGACAGCTATATTACCATCGGCGCCACCTTCTTCTTAAAGATCCATTTATTTTCAATGGCTTGCCGATCATCGGCAAGTCAACCAAAGTCCATACTTTGTTCTCATACATGGATCCCATCTCAGATTTCATGGCTTCCAGCCATTTTATGCGAATCTGGGCTCACCATCGCTTCTTCATAGTTTGTAGGTTCGCCATGGTCAAGTAACATGACTTCCGAATAAGATTACCGCACCACTCAGTGCGATTTTACTCTGGTTGACCTCGAAGTTCAGAGTAACTTGATCTGAAGCTTCATGATCATCATCATTAGTTTCCTCACTAATTGGTGTAGTTGTCACAGAACCATTTCTTGTGATGAACTACTTTCCAATAAGGGAGCAGATATGCTTATCTCATCAAGTTCTACTTTCCTCCCACTCACTTCTTTCGAGAGAAACTCCTTCTCTAGAAAGGATCCGAATTTAGCAACGAAAATCTTGCCTTCAGATCTGTGATAGAAGGTGTACCCAACAGTCTCCTTTGGGTATCCTATGAAGACACATTTTTCCGATTTGGGTTCGAGCTTATCTGGTTGAAGTTTCTTTACATAAGCATCGCAGCCCCAAACTTTAAGAAACGACAACTTTGGTTTCTTGCCAAACCACAGTTCATAAGGCGTCGTCTCAACGGATTTTGACGGTGTCCTATTTAACGTGAATGCGGCCGTATCTAAAGCATAACCCCAAAACGATAGCGGTAAATCGGAAATAGACATCATAGATCGCACCATATCTAGTAAAGTACGATTCGACGCTCGGACACACCATTTCTCCGTGGTGTTCCGGTGGCGTGAGTTGCTAAACTATTCCACATTGTTTCAAATGTAAACCAAACTCAGAACTCAAATATTCTCCTCCATGATCAGATCGTAGAAACTTTATTTTCTTGTTACGATGATTTTCCACTTCACTCTGAAATTCTTTGAACTTTTCAAATGTTTCAGATTTGTGTTTCATTAAGTAGATATACCCATATCTGCTCAAATCATCTGTGAAGGTGAGAAAATAACGATACCGCCAAGCGTGTCTCAACATTCATTGGACCACAAACATCAAGATGTATGATTTCCAACAAATCAGTTGCTCGCCCATAGTTCCGAGAACGGCGTTTTGGTCATCTTGCCCATGAGGCACGGTTCGCAAGTACCAAGTGATTCATAATCAAGTGATTCCGAAGCCCATCAAGATGGAGTTTCTTCATGCGTTTTACATCGATATGACCTAAACGGCAAGTGCCACAAATAAGTTGCACTATCATTATCAACTCTGCATCTTTTGGCTTCAACATTATGAATGTGTGTATCACTACTGTCGAGATTCAACAAGAATAGACCATTCTTCAAGGGTGCATGACCATAAAAGATATTACTCATATAAATAGAACAACCATTATTCTCTGATTTAAATGAATAACCGCCTCGCATTAAACAAGATCCAGATATAATGTTCATGCTCAACGCCGCACCAAATAACAATTATTTAGGTCTAAAACTAATCCGAAGGTAGATGTAGAGGTAGCGTGCCGACCATGATCACATTGACATTGGAACCATTTCCCACGCCGATCGTCACCTCGCCCTTTGCCGCTGCTCGTCTATTCCGTAGTCCCTGCTTCGAGTTGCAAATATTAGCAATGTAACCAGATCAAATACCAGTGCTACTACGAGCTCTAGTAAGGTACACATCAATAACATGTATATCACATATACCTTTGTTCACCTTGCCATCCTTTTTATCCGCCAAATACTTGGGGCAGTTCCGCTTCAAAGGTCCACCGCTTGCAAGAAAACACTCGATTTCTGTGCTTAGGTCCAGACTTGGGTTTCTTCTCTTGATCAACAACTTTCTTGCTGTTCTTTTGAAGTTTCCTTCTTCTTCCTTTGCCCTTTTCTTGAAACTAGTGGTCTTGTTGACCATCAACACTTGATGCTCTTTCTTGATTTCTACCTCCGCTGCTTTTAGCATCGCTAAGAGCTCGAGAATTGTCTTAGTCATCCCTTGCATATTATAGTTCATCACGAAGCTCTTGTAGCTTGGTGGCGTGATTGGAGAATTCATCAATGACACTATCATCCGGAAGATTAACTCCCAGCTGAATTAAGTGATTGTTATACCCGGACATTTTGAGTATGTGCTCACCGACGTAACTATTCTCCTCCATCTTGCAGCTATAGAACTTATTGGAGACTTCATATCTCTCAATCCGGGCATTTGCTTGAAATATTAACTTCAACTCTGGAACATCTCATATGCTCCATGACGCTCAAAACATCGTTGAAGACCCGGTTCTAAGCCGTAAAGCATGGCACATCGAACTATTGAGTAGTCATCAGCTTTGCTTTGCCAGACGCTCACAACTTCGCTCAAGATCTCGCAGAGCAGTTCGCTACCCAAATGGTGCTTCCAGACGTAATTTTTACGTGCAGCAATGAGGATAATCCTCAAGTTACGGACCCAGTCCGTGTAATTGCTACCATCATCTTTCAACTTTGCTTTCTCAAGGAACGATTAAAATTCAACGGAACAACAGACGAGCCATCTATCTACAAAGAAACATAGACAAGCAAAATACTATCGGTACTAAGTTCATGATAAATTTAAGTTCAATTAATCATATTAAAAACTCCCACTTAGATGTACATCTCTCTAGTCATCTAAGTGATCACGTGATCCAAATCAACTAAACCATGTCCGATCATCACGTGAGACGGAGTAGTTTCAATGGTGAACATCACTATGTTGATCATATCTACTATATGATTCACGCTCGACCTTTCGGTCTCCGTGTTCCGAGGCCATATCTGTTATATGCTAGGCTCGTCAAGTTTAACTCGAGTATTCCGCGTGCAAACTGTTTTGCACCCGTTGTAGATGGACGAGAACTTATCACACCGATCATCACGTGGTGTCCGGGTACTACGAACTTTGGCAACGGTGCATACTCGAGAGAACACTTCTTGATAATTTTAGTGAGAGATCATCTTATAATGCTACCGTCAATCAAAGCAAGATAAGATGCATAAAGGATAAACATCACATGCAATCAATATAAGTGATATGATATGGTCATCATCATCTTGTGCTTGTGATTCCATCGCCAAGCACCGCCATGATCACCATCGCCACCGCGCGACACCTTGATCTCCATCGTAGCATCGTTGTCGCCTCGCCAACTATTGCTTCTACGACTATCGCTACTCGCTTAGTGATAAAGTAAAGCAATTACATGGCGCTTGCATTTCATACAATAAAGCGACAACCATATGGCTCCTCGCCATTGTCGATAACTCGTTACAAAACATGATCATCTCATACAATAAAATATAGCATCACGTTTTGACCACATCACATCACATCATGCCCTGCAAAACAAGTTAGACGTCCTCTACTTTGTTGTTGCAAGTTTTACGTGGCTGCTACGGGCTGAGCAAGAACCGTTCTTACCTCGCGCATCAAAACCACAACGATAGTTTGTCAAGTTGGTGCTGTTTTAACCTTCGCAAGGACCGGGCGAGCCACACTCGGTTCAACTAAAGTGAGAGAGATGACACCCGCGGTCACCTTTAAGCAACGAGTGCTCGGAGCGGTGAAACCAGTCTCGCGTAAGCGTCACGCGTAATGTCGGTCCGGCCGCTTCATCTCACAATACCGCTGAACCAAAGTATGACATGCTTTGGTAAGCAAGATGACTTATATCGCCCACAACTCACTTGTGTTCTACTCGTGCATATGACATCAACGCATAAAACCAGGCTCGGATGCCATCGATGGGGAACGAGTAATTTCAAAAATTTCCTACGATCACGCAAGACCATGGTGATGGCATAGCAACGAGAGGGAGAGGTCCGTCCACGCACCCTCGTGAGACCGAAAGCGGAAGCGCTATAACAACGCTGTTGATGTAGTCGACGCCTTCACGATCCGACCGATCCAAGCACCGAACGTCACGGCACCTTCGTTACGCACACGCTCAGCTCGATGACGATCCCGGACTCGATCCAGCAAAGTGTCGGGATGAGTTCCACAAGACGACGGCGCAGGACGATGTTGATGATCCATCGACGCAGGGCTTCGCCTAAGCTCATGACGATATGACTTCTCCGCGCAGGGCTTCGCTAAGCTCATGCGACGATATGACCGAAGTGGAATATGGTGGAAGGGGCACCGCACACGGCTAAGGAAAGATCCGTAGATCAACTTGTGTGTTCTAGGGTGCCCCCGCCTCAGATATAAAGGAGCCAAGGGGAGGTGGCCGGCCAAGGAGGAGGCGCGCAAGGAGTCCTACTCCTCCGGAGTAGGATTCCCTCCAATCCTAGTTGGATTAGGATTCCCGAGGGGAAAGAGAGAGGGGGGCTGCCCACCTTTCCTAGTCCTAATAGGACTAGGGAAGGGGGGCGCGCCACCTAGGGCTGGCCCTTTCTCCTTTCCTCCAAGGCCCACTATGGCCCATGTAGTTCCCGGGGTTCCGTAACCTCCGGTACTCCCAGAAATTCGATTTCACTCGGAACACTTCCGATGTCCAAATGTAGGCTTCCAATATATCAATCTTTATGTCTCGACCATTTCGAGACTCCTCGTCATGTCCGTGATCACATCCGGACTCGAACAACCTTCGTGCATCAATACTTATAAACTCATAATGAACTGTCATCGAAGCGTTGCGTGCAAGGACCCTACGGGTTCGAGAACTATGTAGACATGACCTAGAACCATTCTCGGTCAATAACCAATAGCGGAACCTGGATGCCCATATTGGTTCCTACATATTCTACGAAGATCTTTATCGGTCAAACCGCATAACGACATACGTTGTTCCCTTTGTCATCGGTATGTTTACTTACCCGAGATTCGATCGTCGGTATCCTATACCTAGTTCAATCTCGCTACGGTAAGTCTCTTTACTGCTCAGTAATACATCATCTTACAACTAACTCATTAGTTGTAATGCTTGCAAGGCTTAAGTGATGTGTATCACCGAGAAGGCCTAGAGATACCTCTCCGACAATCGGAGTGACAAAACCTAATCTCAAATACGCCAACCCAACAAGTACCTTTGGAGACACCTGTAGTACTCCTTTATAATCACCCGATTCGCCAGGACGCTTGGTAGTACCAAAGTGTTCCTCCGTAAACGGAGTTGCATAATCTCATAGTTACAGGAACATGTATGAGTCATGAAGAAAGCATTAGCAACATACTAAACGATCAAGTGCTAAGCTAACGGAATGGGTCATGTCAATCACATCATTCTCCTAATGAGGTGATCCCATTAATCAAATGACAACACATGTCTATGGTTAGGAAACATAACCATCTTTGATTAATGAGCTAGTCCAAGAGAGGCATACTAGTGACTATCTGCTTGTCTATGTATTCACACATGTATTATGTTTCCGCTTAATACAATTCTAGCATGAATAATAAACATTTATCATGGTATAAGGAAATAAATAATAACTTTATTATTGCCTCTAGGGCATATTTCCTTCAGCACGCCACCCCACAAGGGGTGGCGCGCTTCTACAGGAAGGAGGCCGATTGGACTAGGGAGGCGGCGCCCCCTTCCTTCTCCCCTCTCTCTTTCCCCTTTCCCTCCGGTAAAAGGAAGGGGGCGAATCAACTAGGAGCCCAAGTAGGATTCCTCCTACTTGGCGCGCTTAGGGTCGGCCTCCTCCGCCTCCCTCCTTTATATACGTGGGGGGGGGGGGGGCTACAACACACAACAATTGGTCCAAGCCGTGTGCGCGCGCCCTCCAGCTCGCGCCCACCATATTCACGTAGTGCCCCGGCGAAGCCCTGCGTGGATCAGTTCACCATCACCGCCACCATGCCGTCGTCTCGACGCAACTCTCCTCGACACTTTGGCTTTGGATCAAGAGTTCGAGGGACGCCATCGAGTGAGCGTGTGCGTAACTCGGAGGTGTCGTGACGCTCGATGCTTGATCGGTTGGAACAAGAAGAAGTTCAACTACATCAATCGCGTTAACAAACGCTTCCGCTTTCGGTCTACGAGGGTACGTGGACACACTCTCCCCCTCTCGTTGCTATGCATCTCCTAGATAGATCTTGCGTGAGCATAGGATTTTTTTTTTGAGATTGCATGATACGTTCCCCAACAGGCCTTGCCGCGACCGGAGTTGGCGAAACAGTCGCTAAGCGACCACTCCTCACCAATCTTGACGAGCTCGCCGTCAAGGAGGTGGCGGCGCTTGGCATCCGTCTCTGCAGTGGTCACGGAGCGGTCAAGCGTCCACATGGCGGCGAGGTCAGGGTCGTTACGGACCCAGCCCTACTCTGCCTGCCGGTGCGGAGCACCATGACTTTGGCATTTCCTTAGCTTAGGCCGCAGAGGAGGAGGGGCTCGGGCACGGAGACGGGGAAGGGGAGGGGGAAATGCTCGGGGAGGGGGAGTGTGGCTTTGTGCGTCACCGACACATGGCTTAAATAGCCGCGGCGAGGCCCAGGCGAAGGGGCGGTCAGCCCGTTTCATTGCGGCGCAGGGATCGGAGTTGGTTCCTCGGGACGCGACATCCACATTGAATCGGCGACGCCCCAGAGGTCACGTCCTGTCAGTGCCGCCCTCCCGTCCGGTCAAATGGTGGCATCAATGCCGGCCGCTGCATGCTCTGGGCCTGCATGAATGCGGCGCGGCAAGCGGCGCAACGCGTGGAATGGAAAGCGCGGAGGGACATGTGGGGGTTTGGGTGTGCCAATATGATCGGAAGCGGGTGTGACAGCGGTTCCGACTCCCGCAAAGCCCTCACGTTTATCTCCAGTTTACGGAAAACGCGTCTGGACGACTAGACCACGCTGCAGACTGATACTGGCCCGTGTTAAATGACTTCCGCGGTCCAGGCGAACGCAGGCAGTTTAAGGATCGGCGTTGAAGATGCCCTAAGTGCAAAACCAAATGACCTCTTTCGATCTGGACCTCACCTGTCCCCGTACATGAATCAAGGGTTAATCTTGCTGGTTAATCAATGTAAGGTCGATGACCGAGGAAAAGAACCTATGCCTCATCGGCTACTCTCGATGCGACATCAAATGTATCAGCATTCAGCAACACACCAAAAGGGGGGGCTTCCCCCACCGGCGAAGCAAACATTCTAGTACCACATGAATCTAGTGGGCACGTCCACCCGCCGTACGTGTGCAACTGAGCATAGCCACACAAGAAGCCAAGTGCGGCCCATGATCAGAGCACATCGATAAGCAGCTTTTGACAGAGGATGCGAGACCCGCAACACCAACAGAGCACAATCAGATCAGACCCTTCCAAGAGTTCCAACGCCGCAAGTCATACCCAAGATCCAATCAGCCACTCGAAAGTAGGGTGGAGTGCACTCCAAAGCACGCACTGCTGCGTCCGACGACGCTGCCCAGGCGTACAAGCAAGCCACCGGAGCACGGTTATTTTTCCTCCCTCTCGCTGTCACCCTGTCGCCGTCGCGGCAGCACCACTAGCAGTAGCCAGCCGGGTGATATGGCGTACTCGGCAGATCGTACACTAAGCCGTAATAGCCGGAGGCACGGTTGCAGGACTGCCCCGTCCGTTTGGGCACTCAGGGCGCCACCTTGGCGAAAATGGGAGCGTCGCCGTTAGTGATGGGATCAGCCAGGCGGCCTACCGCCCTAAGCAAGAAAGAGCCACGGCACGACGCATCGGGCCCGGTGGCTCTTACTTGAAGCATTGCATTTGCTTTGTCGTTGCGTGCCATGAGTGGGGTTTATAAGACACTCCCTCCCCGTTCCCCGGAACGGCATGATCGCAAGCCGCTGCCGGGGTATATACAGGTCTTGAGGTGGTAGGGGACGGCGGCGGCGTAGGAGATGAAGGACTTCGTGGGGCTGGGGCACTTGTTCGTGGTGGCATTCCTCTTCCACTTCTCCTCCTTCATGGTGCTCCCGGCGATCACCGACGTGACCATGGAGGCCGTCTGCCCCGGCCGCGACGAGTGCTCCGTCGCCATCTACCTCAGCGGCTTCCAGAACGCCGTGAGCAATCTCACCGCGCATTTGCCTGGACCTTCTTCTGCCTCTGTTTTCTCACATTGGCACGTATGTATGCATGCAGATCACAGGGCTGGGGGCTCTGGTGGTGACTCCTATCGTCGGGAATTTGTCGGACAAGTACGGCCGGAAGGCGCTGATGACGCTGCCGGTGACCGTCGCCATTTTGCCTCTCTGTACGTATGCGCGGAGTCTGCTCTGCACCGTGATTATTCGTTGGCTAGGTTAATGTGCGGCGGGTGTCTGATCATGATCATTCATTGTTTTGTTTTGGCAGTTATATTGGCGTGCAACCGATCGGAGGTCTACTTCTATGTGTACTACGTGGTGAAGATCCTCGCCGGGATCTTCTGCGAGGGCAGCATCCACTGCCTCTCGCTTGCTTACGTGGTAAATTAATACAGTATCGCTTACGGTTCAACACCAGATACATACACCAGTCTAAAAACAGCACGAAGTTCAAATGAGGGGTTGGAAAAAAATAAATCAAACACTTTTTTTGAAACGAGGCAAAAGATTTGCCATTTTAATTGAATAAGGAGAAGAGTTTGTTACATCACAGCCCTGCAAAAGCGGGAAACGGGCAAAGGTCTACTCTCACGGCAAATCAAACACTATTCCCGGTTTAAAATAAATGTCTCAACTTTATATTATGAGTATATTTGCATTTATACCCCCTACAAAAAAGAATGCACGACAATTACCGGTACAGAAAGAACGTGCTTGGTATACAAACAAATAGTAAAGCGAGAATGTTAAACAAAAGTAAAACAAGAAACAAGCTGACTGGGCCCACGTGTCATTGCAACACATGCGTGGAGCTCAGCCGATAGTTCGTGACCGCTGACTGACGAGGCGAATTTTGTGGCACAGGCGGACCACGTAGGGACCAAACGGCGGGCGGCGGCGTTCGGGCTCCTCTCAGGCGTGTCGGCGGCCGGCTTCCTCTCGGGGACCCTCACCGCGCGGTTCCTCGCCACCTCCTCCACCTTCCAGGTCGCCGCGGCCGTCGGGACCGCGGGAGCCATCTACCTCAGGGCATTCGTCCCGGATTCCGGCGCCGCTGTCTCCTTCCATGACGATGCCTGCGACCCCCTGCTCCAGGACTCGTCCTGCTCCTCTGCGGCTTCGTCTTCCGCTTCCTCCGACGAAGAGCTGTCGCCGAGGCTGCCGCCCTACAAGGGCGTGCTGCCGTCGCCGTCCGACATGGTCGCACTCCTCACTGGCAGGTGAGGTTTCTGCTGCCCAAGTGGTTGTGCCCTTTTTACTCCCTTCTGAAAGTAACTGAAAATAGAGTGATCCCCGTTCGAAAACTTACCGCCGTGATTGTACCAACGATGTTCAGATATTACGATTTTGTCCACGTCAAATCCTCACACAGAGTAATCCTACAAGATGGCACACTGCTTCTCAGTTCTCACGACAGAATTATGAGTGGTGTGTGCTGATGTGCGGTTACTGTTCCGTGCAGTTTGACCTTGTCAACGGCGGCAATGATCACTTTCTTTTACAGCCTCGGTGAACACGGACTTCAGACTGCATTACTGGTATGTAGTAGTATTTCTTACTGTCTCATGTCCAAGTTAACCATTGTTTGGAATTTGAATTAGCAAGGATCAGAATTCGGAAGTCCTAGGGTTAAACAAATATTAGCAGTGCCAGCTATCCGGATTTCGGTATGCTGCATGAGTACGACATAATTCAGTCGTCTAATCATCAATACACTATTTTGGCAAGAATTTTCACTAAACGGATCACACAATTGTTTATTTCTTGATCAAATAATTGCAACAGATTCCGGTTCCTCATAGTCTTGCTCAGTTGGGTCATAACAATACTCGTACAGTCGTACTGCTGTTTGGCTGAGGTCTGTTCCTCAAGAAATTCTATTGCTGTATCAGAACGATTGTAATCCCCATGGTTAAGCAATGAATTTCTTTTTCCCGCAAAAATAAATAATTGCAACAGAGTATCTGTTTTTTCTCTTATCTGTAATAATACACTAGTACTACCTGAAAGCACAGTTTCGCCACAAAAAAAAGAAACAGTTTAATTTTTGACTTGTTTGCAGTACTACCTGAAAGCACAGTTTGGTTACAGCAAAGACGAGTTTGCTAATCTAATGCTGATTGCCGGTGCTGCGGGAATGATCTCACAGGTACCAATACCATCGTAACTGCAGACCAGCTTTGCAGCCTTGAATTTCTACCCATGTCAAGGCCGTGTAGCTGTTTTCCCTTAAAAACATTCAAGGCTGCAAGAGTACTTATTCATATTCTTATATGCATTTTACCTTTTATTTGACTTCCTGCAACACCTTTGCAGTTAACAGTAATGCCAATATTTGCTCCAATCGTGGGTGAGGAGATGCTACTTATTGTTGGGCTGTTAGGAGGATGCACTCATGTAACAGACCTTTATTAAATCCTTTCTCTTACTTGCTGATGTTTTTAGGATACCGCGGTTTTGATCATTGAATAATTTTCATATATTTGCAGGTTTTCCTATATGGCATCGCATGGTCGTACTGGGTACTTCCTATGGCCTTTGCAATTGCTTCCATACTTTGGTGCATTTGTCAGTTGCTGTGTCGACACAGCAGCAACAATAACATAACGTAGATCTGACGCAGTGCAATAGTGTATTTCTATTTTATGTTCTCTAATGTTGCCGTAATTATCTCACAGGTGCCATATTTTGCTGCAGCATTTATAATTTTGAGTGCTTTTGTTCACCCATCTGTAAGCCATATTTTGCTCAACTTTTCGCTTTCACTTCCTTCCAAGAAATTTAAAAGAAACTTGATGATCCTTTCAACTTCTGTAGATAAGGACCAATGTGTCAAAAAGTGTTGGATCAAATGAGCAGGTAACTTACTAGTTGCTGATGTTTGTCTTTTATTACCCAACAGTTTACACTTGTGACTTTGCTCATCAAAACTATTATTTGGTGTCCACTTCCAGGGAATTGCTCAAGGGTGTATATCGGGAATTAGTTCTTTTGCCAGCATATTAGCTCCACTCATCTTCACTCCCTTGACAGGTATGGGCACATAAACAAACGGATGCAAGTTTTGTCAGTCTTGGTTTTCCAAATGCTATGCAACTAAAATTAATTATCTTGTTTTCTTGTGTCAGCATGGTTCCTTTCAGAAACAACGCCGTTCAACTTCAAAGGCTTCAGCATTATGGTTGCTGGTTTTTGCACGGTAGGCCTGCCATGGAACACCTTTCTGAATTTTGTTCAATACAAAATTTATAATACTACCTGTTACTGAAGATTTGGTGAGTTTTTGTGCAGCTCATTGCCTTTGTCATCAGCATTAGGATGCGCGCGGCGAGATGTGGAGTTAGCGAGAAAGTGAGCCTTGTGCAGCATGAGCAAGCATGACATACACAACACCCTGGTTAAGAGTGGCTTGCTCCATGCTTCCAGGAGAATGAATGACCCTCGGCATGCAAAAGCACCTTTCTCTATTACATGAACGCTGCAGATGTCGAATTGGGTAGTGTCATGCAAGTTTAGCCAGGTGTAAACCTCCTACTGTCTTACCAGTACATAGCTGACCGGAATAGTTAACTGTATGTAGCTTGCTTCAGAAAGGGGGTCAGTGGGTATTGGGTAAGCACTTAGCATTCAGAGTTGGCGCAGTTCTGTTTCTGAATGCAGAATGTATGGTGGATGAATTACAAAGTACTAGTACATCGGTTCCTAAATATAAGATGTTTTGGCAGTTAATTTAAACTGCCAAAACGTTCATATTTAGGAACAGAGGTGGCAATATGTAAATACAGCGACTTCTGGTGATAAATTCGACTCGTCTGAGTACACAGGAAGCACTGGATAGAGGAAGTGTAGCTTGTTATGAAATAAGCTTATACATTATCCGGGCCAACAGGCCAGCACCCCCTCAAACTCAAGGGGATCTTGGACACTGAGTTTGGACAGGAAAAAGTTGTGTTGCGACCGTATCTGGGCTTTCGTGAGAAAATCAGCAAATTGAAGCTCCGAGGGCACATATTGAAGGGCCATAATCCTCTCTTGCACCAGAGAACGCATGTAGAAGGCATCAACACCGATGTGCTTGGTGAGCTCATGCTTAACAGGATCACGGGCAATGCTGAGCGCCCCAGTGATGTCGGAGAGCAAAGGGGTCGGTGCAGCAGTGGAAACACCAAAATCCTAAAGAAGCTACCATAGCCAAGTAATCTCTGTAGTCACAAATGCCATAGCTCGCAGCTCAACCTCAGCACTAGAGCGGGATACAACAGTCTGCTTCTTAGTCTTCCAAGCAATCAGAGAGGAGCCAAGAAAAACACAATAGGCAGAGAGAGAGCGACGATCAGTAGGATCGCTGGCGCAGGTTGCATCACAGTCAGGGCCGGCCCTGAGGGGGGGCAGGGGGGGCGACCGCCCCGGGCCCCCAAGACCCAGGGGCCCCCTCACAGGGGTGATGTACGTATAAAGGTTAAGTAACCATTGGCCATATCTTCACGTAGAAAAAAAAGGAAGTAGCCAAAGTCCAGGAAGGGAGGGACGGCAGGTTACAACATACGCACGTAATCATGTGAACCAGTTTACGATCGGGAGGGGAAAAAATCATCTTACGCACGTAAATCACGTCGCCGTGTTCTTTTTATATTCCTTATTAACAACCGTTAGACATTCACGCTAAAAAAGGATCGTGGGTCGTGAGTTCATCCCTGTTTCCTGTTCCCACGTTCCAAACTCCAGATCCCAAATCACAGAGGGCTGGCTGGTCTCAAGGCGCTGTACATAGTGACGATGCAGCACGAACATGGCCTAGCCCCTAAAAATTGACACTGCCGGAGTGTGAGCAGACTACATCGCCTCGAGTGCCCGCGAGGGTCCAGCGGCTGCTGCCGATCTAATCAATATGAGGTATATCATACTCCCTCCGTCCGGAAATACTTGTCGGAGAAATGCATAAAAATGGATGTATCTAGAACTAAAATACATCTAGATACATCCATTCCTCCGACAAGTATTTCCGGACGGAGGGAGTATTACTATGCCCTACAATTTCAAGTAAAACTTCGTGCTATGAGGAAGAAATAGTTTCATAAAAGTAGTTGCCCAAGAAGAAATTATAGAAGCCAAGAATGGATTTCTTGTTAAATAATTGTTAGATTTGGTTTGGTTCATATGAATCACTTCATTGAAGAAAGCATTTTAGAAACTCGCGGTGTTTAAAGATTTATTCTGTTTTCTATGCATGTGATTCTTTTTAGAGATGGATGCACCTACGATTGTTGCATTAGCTAAAATAAGCTTTTCCATCTTGAAATTCTTGTAGAACCATTTGGCATAAGCAATGACCCAATAGAGCTTAAATGGTTAGGCAACATTATGCATGGAGAAGAAGGATGAGATTGATATCAACATAATCATAATTGACTTCGCATGAAGAATGTTAAAAGAAATTTTAAGATAATATGTGTAAGTTATTATATGAATATAGATTTTGGATGTAGTTAAGTATTTATTGGTGTTTCTCGCAAAAAAAAGTATTTATCGTGATAATTTGTATACACTTAAATTAATTATTATTGATGTTTATCTTAAGGGGCCCCGAATGTTACTTTCGCCCCGGGCCCCCAAAATCTCAGGACCGGCACTGATCACAGTAGGCCTGAAACTGAAGAGAGCTGGAGCGAGGGAAGAATAAGCGACGAGTCACTGTACCACGAAGGTAACAAAGAACCCGAAGAAGATGACTGTAGTGAAGGTGAGTGGGAGCAGAGACAAACTGACTTAGAATGTGCACAGCGTAAGAAATGTCAGGACGAGTGATGCCTAGATAGACAAGGCTCCCAACAAGATTGCGGTAGCGTGTGGGATCTGCAAGGGGTTCACCGTCACTAGGACAAAGATGGAGACCAAGCTCCATAGGAGTGTCAATCGTACGCTTATCAGTGAGGCGGGCTCGAGTGAGAAGATCTTGGATATACTTTGCTTGAGAGAGATAAATGCCCTCAGGGGAAAAAGTTATCTCAAGTCCAAGAAAGTAGCGAAGAGACACAAATTAGTCATCAAGAATTTCTCATGTAGACGGGTGGTCATCCCTTGTGATAATCATGTCATCAACATAGAGTAGTAAAAGGGTGCGGCCGCGAGGAGAAGTGTGAATAAACAAAGTAGGATCATGAGCGCTAGCAGAGAAACCGATACCTGTGATGACGGAGGATAAACGCTCAAACCAGGTATGAGGAGCTTGTTTCAGCCCATAAAGAGAGTGCTGAAGACGACAAATAGTGCCATCGGAGATAGTATAGCCAGGAGACGGCGGCATATAGACCACTTCCACCGGCTCACCATTGAAGAAGGCATTCTTGACATCTAATTAAGAGATGGGCCACTGCCGAACAACAACAACAGCCAAAAGAGTGCGAACAGTGGTCATGTGAGCAACATGAGCAAAAGTCTCATCATAGTCACGATCATACTCCTGTTGGAAGCCATGCGCAACAAGACGGGCTTTGTAACGCACGAGAGAACCGTCTGAATGTGTCTTAACCTTGTAGACCCATTTGCAAGTGATGGGTTGAACGCCTGGAGGTAGGGGTACAAGGTCCCAAGTGCCTGTGCGCTCAAGAGCATGAATCTCCTCTGCCATAGCATGCTACCATTTAGAATGAGCAGCCGCCTCACGATACATAGACAACTCAACAATAGTGGTAGCAGCAGCTACATAGTAGGCAGGAGGTTGGAGAGTGTGGCGATCACGCAGATTATATCAAGGAGCAAGGGGGGTAGGTGGTTCTGAAGGAACGGGACCCAACAGGGAAGGAGTGAAAATGGAATTGGTCGCATCCGAGGGAGAAGGGTGCTGAGCACGACGGGATTAGATAAAAGGAGACGGAGAAAGAGTGGAAGTGGAAGGTGGCGCATCAGAGGAAGAAGGGTGTTGAGCACGACGGGTAGGGGAGTTAGAAACATAAACCTCATCCTGTGTAAGCTGAAGCTCATGAGCAGACACAGGTGAAGGGCAAGGAGTGGACCTAACAGGTGATTGTGAAGGTGGAGAATCAGGTAGAGTCAAAAAAGAGAGAGGCTTGAATAATGACTCGATGGTGGCAGTAGAAGAATGACGAGGGTAGAAGAAGCGAGTCTCATCAAAAGTGATATCTTTGGAGATTCTCAGTCTCCTAGCTGTAGGGTCCCAGCAACAGTAACCCTTGTGCTCCAATGTAACATCCCAAATTTTCAATTTGGAATGTTATACATTAGGTCATCATGCATATCATATTTTCTCGCATTTCTCCGATCCTAGAAAATTTCACGCAACTCAAGGACCCTCGGAGAGAGTTGGAAGTTTCATTATTTTCAGATTTGGGATTTCTCAAATTTTGAAAATAGGATCATTTGATTTTATTTATTTATCTTCAAAAGTTTTTCCGATATAAAAATTTAAGAGAGGGAATAATATGACTTTCCCAACATTTAGGAAAAATGAAGATATTATAAATAAGTCAAAAATTTGGTTTTGAGGATTTAATTGCTTTAGGCAAAAATGAGCATTTTAAAAAAATTATGCATATTGCCCGTTTTTAAAGTTCATTTTGTTCGACTCATTTTAAGGAGTCGGGGAAAATTAATTTGATTAAATTCGGAGTTCGTTTGGTTTTATTTTAAAATCGTTTAGTTTTTGTTTAAAAAACGCGCCCCTTCTGGCCAAGGCCTAGCCGCCTGCCCACCTTCCTCTCCTCACATGCGGTCTCCCCGCCCCGCCGCCACGCCACGCCATTGCCGTGGTCCGGCTCGGACACGAGCCGCCGCCCGCCTTGCCCCTTCCCAAGGCACCCTCCTTTTATACCCCACGACCCCCCCTCTCCTCATCCCGCCGCCAAGACCACCCGAGCCGCCCGCCAAGATCCGACCCGAGCCGCCGCCGTTTTCATTGCCGTCCGAGCCCCACGCCCTCGCCCCCGCGCCTCGTCGCCTCCCGACCCGCGGACCCGGAGCTCACTGAGCCTCACGAGAGGTAGCACCTCGCCGCCCCGATCCGGTTTCTTTAGAAAACCCGATCCGTTTTTCTTCGTGATGTTCGTTTTTTTCAAAACCCTAGTTGGTTTTTTTTTCGATTTTCTTATTTAATGAACGCTCACCAACCGCTCGTTTCAATGAACGTGTTCGTTGGATTAGTTCTGTTAACGAACGTCCGTTATTTAATCCGTTCGTCGTTTTCTTTTAATCGGATTTAATCCGTTATTTTTCTGATTTGATTTCCGATCCGATTTTCAAATCTGTTTATTTTCTCGCTCGTTTATCGGAATCAGGTGATTCAAGCGCCTGGAGTTTCGTTACGAAACCGCCGTTCCGACTAATCTACTTACCCAGAGTTTTGCTACTGTGAAATTTTGACCTAGTTTCAGATTGCTAAACCGAGTCGTTCTCTCTCGAGTTTCGACTTTCGATGCTTTATTTTGATTCGATTCTTTTGCAACCAGGGTTCTTAAGTTGAACTCTCTGGTTAGATCTTTTATTCGAGATTTCCCTGTGCATTAGATGAGTACTTATTGTATGCTTGTTGTTTGTCTGCGTTAGATCACCCGGAGTGCGCCGCTTGTTACTTCGAATCTCTAGGTCCCGCGGATCATCAGCAAGGCAAGTAACACTTGATCATACCTTTTTCTACTACCCAGTTTTATTGCATTAGATCAACCCTCAAACACTTGCATGTTTAGGATCTAATTAAATTGTGGGATGGGAAGTAGATTGAGGTAGTACCTATTACTGCTACTTATGAAACCTTGGGAGTTACTTCTACGCTTGCTTAATACACCATGCTATGCTAGTAGACGTGGATTGGGTGAGTGAATATCCATGACAGATGTGAGATTGTTAATTAATGGTTTATCTAAGGTGGCAACCTAAACACACATCTGGGTGGATTGAGGCACCTGGTTTCCATCAGACTTGCTCAGATTTCTTCGGACCGCCACCCGTGCTCTAAGGGATCATAAGATTTTTCAAACTGAAACTTCCGTGTGCAGCCACAAGCCAATTATGGGCTCTGGCGTAGTTGACTAAGTTGTGCGAACTCTTACGGTAGGCTAGCTGATGTAGGGGATGTAGGTTGGTACGGTCTACCCACATGTAAGGTGCTAGCGCTTCGAAGACTATGTCTCGGCCATCCGCTTCTCAAACACCCTCAGAAAAGAGAACCAAGCGGAGGCGATCGAGTCTTGTGGGGAAAAGTGCGCAAACCTCTGCAGAGAGTATAAACTAATCATGATTAGCCGTGTCCCGGTTATGGACGTTTTGAGTATCCGTAATTGAATATCATGTGAATCTCAACATGTTACTTCTAATAAATGTTATTGGGATTTTGATGAGTACTTTAATTGGGATTGAGGATGTCACAACCATTCTCAATGTTTAACAACCACCATGATAGTTAAATAAAATTATTCCTTTGTTGTAGGGAAAACTAGCTTTATGCAAAAATGTAACAGAGAGCCTTACCACCAGCCAAATATGCATGTAGTATAGACCTATTCTTTCATTGCTCTCTATGTGTTACATTGCCAAGATATTCCATGTGTCGAATCTGTTTTGGGCTGCAACTTTCACGCTGCACTTTTCGCATTTACTTAGTAAGGTGTTAGGTCGTGGTTCTATACTCAAGATGCCGATGGAGTTGATGGACTCACTTATCTTCCAAGTCTTCCGCTGTTATCGTTATTAGTTGGCCTTAAGCCATATTATTGTAATAAGTTCCCTTGTGGACAACGATGTAATAAGTGTGTGATTGCTACTCGCTATAAATCCTTCAAGTCTTGTGTGGTGTCGGATTATCGATCCAGGATGACACCGAGCACGAGACTTGATCCATTCGGTCTGGTCGCCACAGAGAATGGTATCGAGCACACGCCGATCGTAGGACACGACCACTAAGTTAAAGCCATAGATCACTACTCTCTTCCCATTTTCTAACTCCTCATCTTTTCTACTCTTTAGGATGACGGACGCGAAGATCAAGTACACCCAACCGATGAAGGCACACCTTTTGGATTTCACTTGAAGGAAGTCACCAAGCACCGAACATTGGACTACCTAGCTTCACCGAACTTTCAATACCACTCTCAAGAGGAGCGCTGAAGATTCAAGCTCACGCTCCAGAAGGACATTCGCCCCAATCACCAAGCCTATAGATAGTGTTTTCGATTGCACCAACTTGGAGTCCGGGAAAGAGCATGGCAGCTCACATCACCATGGGACGCATTGGAGAAGTTTATCAAGAAGACCTCAAGGACACAATCTACCAGATTTATGGACGCCGAGATGACAAATGGGACATAGTCAACACCAAGAAGGATAGGTCCATTGCAGCATTCATCCAGAGTTAAATCAGCACATTCGACGCCAGAGAACCAAATGTGCAATGATATGTTGGAGTTGCGTAATGCAAAGGGAAGGATCATCGAACTTGAAGGAGAACTAAAGACTACACGCAAGGACTACATGGACGAGATCGTAGCTCTAGCAAGACACAATAACGATCTTAAGTATGAGATCAAGAACTCAAGAAGAAGTTGGCGCCAGAATGAAGACCAAGATGTCGGTTGCCCAAGCGACTACATCAACATCGACGACACCGATTCGGATCCAAGTGAACCCGACTTTGAAGACGGTCGAGCAGACATCATGGAGTCTTCCACCGGTTCAAATTAGTAGAAGTCCTCCACATATTAGTAGTATTCCCTCCATGTAAATATTATAGTACACTCACTTTTGCGATAGTTAGATCGTTGTAAGCTCTTTGTTTGATTGAATGAAGTGATTTTGTGTGCATTTGCTCATGTGCATTTGGGTAGTGATTCCCCTTAGACCTCATTCTACTCTTAATTCTCGTCTTTTCTAAAACCCATCAGATGCCTCCGAGACGCGACCCCGGATTCGTTTTCCCGCCAGAGATCACCCAACTGATTCAACAGCAGAATACCCTGATTCAAACATTGGTGCAGAACCAGGGCAACAACAACAATAACAACAACAACAACAACCCACCGCCACCACCACCTGCGGATCACCTGACTCGTTTCCTTAGACTAAATCCGCGGTGTATTCCAAAGAGCACCGAGCCGATTGTGGCGTATGATTGGCTCCGCAAGATAGGAAGGAGTTGACCACTGCAGGATGCATGATGGAGAAAGAGTGAAGTTTGCAGACATCAGCTTGAAGGACCCGCAGCAACATGGTGGGAGAATTTTACAGCCACTTACCCGTGGACACCGCCACATGGGATCGGCCAAAGAAGCTTTTCAGACTGCCCATGTTTCAGCAGGAGCTATGGCTATGAAGAAGCGTGAGTTTCGCAACTTACGCCAAGGAGGAAGGACTGTTGGCAAGATGTGGATGATTTTAGTAAGTTAGCACGTTATGCCCCGGATGACGTTGCTACTGACGCCGCTAAATAGGAGAAGTTTCTAGAAGGACTGAATGATGAGTTCAGCTGCCGCTGATGGTAGCTAGTTTCAACAACTACCAGGAGTTGGTAGACCGAGCCCTCATGATTGAAGGAAGCAGCAAAGAATTGAGAACTGCGGAAGTATGGACAGGGAAGTATAACTCGAGCCCAGCAGAAGCCTCGTTATACCCCTAAATCAGAATTCAGTTTCAAAGATACCCATGGAGGAGGTAATTCATAACCATAATGGCACTAAGAATGGGAACGGGAATGGAGGAAGCAATGGACGAACCGCACCAACCCGCCAACACCATCCAAAGT